>CM046000.1:90371138-90752652 GCA_025175895.1 Wurfbainia villosa
ACCCTAGGAGCTCAAATCGGTTTTGGGTTCCTAAGAGCGTGATTGATTCACGCTAGGTGGGTTTAGGGTGTGCCAACCTTGATTGGATGGGTAGTTAACCCAGCCATCATAAAGGTGGCATTTTAGGTCATTTTCAAGGTTATGGTTACCTTAGGAATGTGGTTTGATTTGAATCCTAAAGGCTTTTAGGATGTGCCAATATTAATTATGAAGTTTGATAAAATGATCAAATTGGCACAATTTAGGTTTAGAGGTCTTAATGTGCCAATTTGGGTTTTTGGCACATTTGGGAGAATTTAGGTTAATATGGCAAAATAAACCTAATTATATAAAATGGCAACTAATATTAAAATTTAGGTATTATATACCTTGATATCTTATTTGTCATGCTTTGATTTGCCATATGCCATGACATTACATCATGTTTATTTTCATCATTTATATGTCATGTTCATATTTAGGATTAAGGTTTTAAATGTCATGTGTTTTTAGATTTCATCATATGCCATGACATCATGATCATTGGCCATGTTTTTATTTTGCTATCATTATGCCATGATCATTTCATGCATTAACTTGATTGAAAATTGATTTAAAGACAATGGCATGACTTGGAGTCTCATTTATAAGGGAATCAAGTAGAGTTGCCTTAGAGAATGCATGAAACCTTAGATTAGGATGAACAAAACCCACATCTCACATCCAATTGACATGTATGTGTATTTATGCACCCTAGATACATGTGAGATGCTAGGATATGAGTGGAGTTCAAGGTGCATAGTTTTTGCATCTAGATGAACTCAAACTCATCTTATATTAGTTATGGATAATTGGGAAAGCATGTGTACAAGTAATGTATATAGACCCCAAGGAATATGATCCAAAATAAGGTTTTGAAAACGTTTTAAAATCATTTTAAAAAACCTTGGTGAAATCTATCTTTTGATAGCAATCATCATTGATAGAGTTGATACAAGATAGGGCCAAAACATTGAAAATTTCAATGATTTTGAGTTTTGTATCAAACTCACTATTTTATGGGTAAAATAATTTTCAAATATTTTTCACCCATTGTGTTGACTATAAGTAATATACGTATCAAATTTCATGATTTTTCAAAATACATAGAATTACTTATGCTTTTCCAAATCTCGATTCTGATAGCTAAAATTCGGAAATTTCAGCTATCGATCATTGCTCTTGGTCTTAGTCGTGATGTAGTGTCGATCGGTGATTCTTTGTTAGAGTCACAAGGTTTGTTTAGCCTAATTTCATCCATTGTAAAGGTCCCTAACCACTCCTAACCCTAGGATATGCTTTGGGAAGCATTATAAAGGGTGAAAATCCATCGGATATGGATTAGGAGAGGTGTTAGGTCAAAGTATCAAATTTAGGGCGTGGAAAGTTCAAGTTTGAACTTAGAACCTTAAGTTTGATGGTTTAGAGTTTCTATTGGCTTAGGGACTTCCCAAGGACATTGTTGGTGCAATAGTCAAGGGGGAGCAAGCCTTTAGGGGGAGTTATCCATCTTGGGATGATGGATGTGTTTCTCTTCTTGAAGGGGGAGAAGGTATTGGGAGAGTATCATCAAATGGAAAAATTGATGGGATTTTGAGAAACCCAATTTGGAAATTGGGAGAGAGTATAGGATTGTCTCTCTTGAGTGATATGAGACTTATCACTAGGAAGAGTGTAGACATCCTAGGTATTTTTGGATCAAGGGGGAGATTGTAAGATCTCATTGGGACATAAACATTGACCTCATTGGAGAGACAACCTTTTTGATGTATGTCAAAAAGGGGGAGAGTAAAATTACCAATTTGGAAAATTGGTAAGGGAATTTGAGTTAGGGGCCTAACTCAAAGTTTGTTTTGTCAAACATTAAAAAGGGGGAGATTGTTGGTGCAATCGACCAAGGTCACGATTCACCAGAGTCGAGTTTGACTCGAGTGATGTTTTGATGTTTGACAAAGTGGTTTAACATTGATGTTGGACATTGATGTCGGTTAATATGTTGGGGAGATTGTTGGAACAATCGACCCAGGTTATAACTGAACAGACTCGAGTTTGACTCGAGGGAGATGTTGATGGTTGACTAGGGTTGACCATGTGATTATGGGAAAGTCCAAGCATGGGTCTTGGCAAGGTAAAGTCCAAGTCATGAGTACTTGGCATGTAAAGTCCAACATGGGTTGGCAAGGGAAAGTCCAAGCTTGAGTCTTGGCATTTGAGAAGTCCAAGGGGATTGATATTGGCGGCGTAAAGTCCAAGGGTAAAGTCTTGGCAGCATAAGTCTAATGGTTGGCGGCGTAAAGTCCAAGCGGAGTCTTGGCGGCGTAAGTCCAATGTGCCTTGGCGGTGTAGACACCGTTAACATGACATAGCCGAGGGAAGCACCTGGAGGCTAGTGCGATGGATGAACAAGTCATGGATGACTTGGAGGGATCCGAGAGGCGAGAGGCTGATGGAGGTGGCTAGAAAGCTTAGGTCTAGGCTAAGGGTGGTCTAGCAAGAATGGGGGTACCATACTTGGGTTAAAACCTCATTTTTGAGGTTGGAAGTCGACTGACATTATGGTCGGTTCGACTTCCGTGAGTCGACTAGAGTTCGACTACCGGTTTAGAGCTGGAAATGCTCTGGCAGTCGACTCCTCATTGGGCGATCGGTGATGTCATGTCGATCGACCGCCAAGGGTTGGCGGATCGTATCAATTAAATGTCGTCTGAGCGCTCCGTAGGGCCGCGGTCGGCTACGGCGTAGCGATCGGCCCGCTAATGTTGGCGATCCGATCCAAGAGATCCGTTGGAGTTTTTCCAGCGTGGATTGAGCCGTTGTCTCACGACAACAGTGGCATCAGTCGACTGGTGACTTATGGCAATCGACTGATAGGCGGAAATCCCGCCCGATGCAGGTTAAAAAGAGGAGCTCGTGGAGGATTTCGACATCAGTTATTTGGGAGCTTTTGTGAGGCGATTTGAAGGCGATTTGCAAGTGCATTTCAGGGTCCTTCAAGCTCATCCAAGCAACAGACATGCAAGCGCTCAAAACCCTAGTTTGTAAAGTGTTCTTTACATTTTCACTTGTATTTGCTTATTTACTTTGTATTACTTGTTGTAATCCATTGTACGAGGTTTCTCCACCTCCGACTTGTTGTCGAGAAGGAGTTTTATTGCTTAGTGGTGTTTGTGGCATCGCTAGGGTTCGTACGAACCCAATCCGTGGAGTAGGAACCGTTCGGTTCCGAACCACGTTATATCTTTGTGTTCGTGGTTGTTTCATTTCATTATTGTTTTTATTATTACTATTCCACTGCGCATAACGAGTTTTTATAGAGACGATCACGCAAACGAATTCCATCTTCGAACGATCACGTGATGCTATTCACCCCCCCCCCTCTAGCGCCCTCAAATCTCCTACAGAACCTATGTTTGAATTTATTGGAGAGCCAAGGAAAAGAATCAATAAATTTCTATCAGCTCTACAGGGGCGCAAGATGTTAGACAGTGGATGCACTGGGTTTTTAGCACATGTGGTTGATACAAGTCAAGCCGAGGACCAGAAGCTAGAAGATGTCAGAGTTGTATGCAACTACCCAGAGGTATTCCCAGATGAACTACCAGGGTTAGCCCCAGATAGAGAAATTGAATTTGAGATCGAATTGATTCCTGGTACTAATCCGATCTCTAAAGCACCTTATCGTATGGTGCCGGCTAAATTGAAGGAACTTCAGGGACAGCTACAGGAGTTACTCGACAAGGGACTCATACGCCCAAGTCGCTCTCCATGGGGAGCTCCAGTACTGTTGGTGAAGAAAAAAGATGGGTCTATGCGAATGTGCATAGACTACCGAGCGCTAAATAATGTGACAATCAAGAACAGGTACCCTTTACTGCGGATTGACGACCTGTTCGACCAGCTAAAGGGTGCCACCGTATTCTCTAAGATTGACCTGAGGTCTGGCTATCATCAAGTGAAAGTGAAACCAGATGATATACCAAAGACAGCTTTCTGAATAAGATACGAACATTATATGAGTTCGTAGTTATGCCCTTCGGAGTGACGAATGCACCTGCTATGTTCTTGAATCTGATGAATCGGATATTCTCGGCATTCCTCGACAAATTTGTGATCCTTTTCATCGACGATATACTGATATATTTGAGAACCCAAGAAGAGCATGCAGAACACCTGAATATGGTATTATAGATTCTTCGAGAAAAGCAGCTGTATGCAAAGTTCTCCAAATGCGAGTTCTAGCTCGATCAAATATCATTTTTGGGTCATGTTATATCCAAGCACAGAGTGATGGTAGACCCAATAAAGATTGAAGCTTTGAGTAACTGGAATAGGTCAAAGAATGCCAGCGAGAACAGAAGCTTTCTTGGGCTAGCAAGCTACTACAGAAAGTTTGTAGAGAACTTCTCTAGAATTGTAGCCCCTATGATAGTTCTCACCAGAAAGAACAAAAAGTATGAATGGACGGACGCCTACGAGAAGAGTTTCACGGAGTTGAAAAAGAGACTGACCAGCACTCCAATCCTTGCTCTTCCGGACAATAATGAAGGCTTCGACATGTACAGCGACGCTTCCAAGTTGGGACTCGGAGTTGTACTCATGCAGAATGGCAAGGTCATTGCCTATGCCTCTAGGCAACTCAAGGAACATGAAAGGAATTATCCCACTCACGATCTAGAGCTAGCGGTCATGGTCTTTGCTGTCAAAACATGGAGGCATTATCTATATAGAGCTCAGTGTAGGATTTATACAAACCACCAGAGTCTGAAATATTTCTTCATACAGAAAGAGCTAAACATGAGACAACGTAGATGGCTCGAGCTCGTCAAGGATTATGACTGCGAGATCTTCTACCATCCAGGAAAAACGAACAAGGTGGTCGATGCACTCAGTAGGAAGTCCTATGCCACCTTGATGTCTCTATCGGTATTATGTAGGCCCTTAGAAAAGGAAATTATGCATTATGGGGTTGAAATCATTTCCGAATAACTTTCTACCATGACGATAGCACCGACACTATTCGACGATATATTAGAAAAGCAAGCCCGTGACCCGAGCATTCGAAGGATCAAGCAAGAGGTCCTAGAAGGAAAGGATGATGGATTTCGTATCTCTGATAGTGGAGTACTCTACCTCTGGGATCGCTTGTTTATTCCCGATGATCCAGAATTATGGAAGAAGATATTTGAGGAAGCTCACGGAACCCCTTATGCAATGCATCCTGGAACCACCAAGATGTACCAAGATCTGAAAAGGAAATTCTAGTGGTTCGGTATGAAAAGAGATGTGGCTCAGTATGTCAGTACCTGCCTGACCTGCCAGAGGGTTAAAGCAGAACACCAGAGACCTAGAGGAACACTGCAATCGATCTAAATTCTAGAATGAAAATGGGAAGATATTTCTATGGATTTCATCTCAGGACTGCCCAAGACGACGAATGGATATGACGTTATATGGGTAATCATGGACAGATTGACGAAGTCTGCCCACTTCTTAGCAATCAAGATGACCTATTCGACTGAGCAACTGGCTCAATTATATGCTAAGGAAATTATCAGATTACATGGGATTCCTAAGACCATCATTTCTGACAGAGATGGTCGCTTTATTTCCAATTTCTAGGAATGTGTTCAGAAGGCCCTTGGCACGAAGCTATTATTCAGTATTGCCTTTCATCCTCAGATTGACGGACAGACCGAAAAGGTGAATCAAGTACTGGAGAATATGTTACGAGCTTGCGCCTTGGATTTCAAAGGGAGCTGGTGTAGATACTTATGCTTGGTAGAATTCACCTACAATAATATCTACCAAGCTACTATTGGAATGGCGCCCTACGAGGCTCTATACGGGAGGAAATGTAGATCTCCTATATGCTGGTACGAGGGTGGTGAAAATAAAGGGATGGGACTTCAAATAGATTTCATTGATGACACCACCCGAGCTATATAGAACATCTGCCAAAGAATTGAAACTGCTCAGAGCCGGCAAAAGAGCTATGCAGATATGCGGCATAGACTGTTAGAATTCGACGTCGGGGATCTGGTATTCCTCAAGGTAGCCCCTATGAAGGGAGTGATGAGATTCGGAAGGAAGGGTAAGCTGAGTCTGCACTATGTGGGACCGTATCCGATACTGAAGAGAGTTGGCAAGGTAGCTTACGAGCTAGAGCTGCCTCAAGAGATGTCGGCTATTCACAACGTGTTCCACATTTCAATGCTCAAGAAGTGCATTTCCAGTACAGACCAAGTGATCGAGCCACAAACAGTGCAAGTTAAAGAGGACCTGAGTTATGAAAGTCGGCCTATCTAGATACTAGACCGAGAAGTCAAAAGACTAAGGAATAAAGAGGTGCCCTTAGTGAAGGTCCTATGGCAAAATCAACGGTACGAAGAAGCCACTTGGTAATGCGAGGAGGACATGAAATAGAAGTACCTAGAGTTATTCTAAGTTTCGAGGATGAAACTTTTAAAAGGTATGAAGGATTGTAACACCCGTAAAATTCCTAGCAATTTTACAAGAATTTCTGCATGATTATAATGGGCTTTATGTGGGCTCCTAGGGTTTGAACCCTAAACCTCCAAGTAGATAGCTAAACCTTAAGATGCATCCAATAACCAGAAGCCCAACAGGGTTGTGCTATTAGAAGGATATGGGAAATGATAGATAAGGGTAAGGGAGGCTAAGGGACACCTTCAAGTGAATAAATAGGAGAATGAGGAGACAGGAGAAACAAAATTTGTCATTCTCCCCTTCTCCTCTTCTTCCTCACCGAAACCCTAACACCCTCTCCTTCCCTTTTCCGAAAACCAACCAAGCAAGAAGAGGGCTCTAGTCTTGGCATCACATAGGGTATTTTCTACTACTAAACAAAGCGAAGGATGTAAGTATCCCCTCACCTGCAGTACAAGTTTCTTCGGTTGATGGTTGTTAAGAAAATCCTTTATGAAACTTTCGGCCAATACCTTCTTCATGCTTCCCATGATTGTCCATGCTATGTTTTGTATGAATATGATGATAACATGTTTCTAGATAGGCTTGGTTTAAGTGCTTGATCTTCAAGCTTCTTGAAACTCTCGGCTAATACCTTCTTCATGCTTCCCATGATTGTCCATGCTATGTTTTTGTATGAATATGATGATAATATGTTTCTAGATAGGCTTGGGTTAAGTGTTTGATCTTTAAGCTTCTTGAAACTCTCGGCCAAGACCCATTTAGGCTCCTAATGGACTTCCATGCTATGATCTATATGTAGTCATGTTATGTTTTGAATGTAGATGAAGATAATATTTAGATAGCTAAGCTAGATTTAAGTGTTGGATCTTTAAGCCTCTTGAAACTCTCGGCCAAGACCTATTTACGCCCCTAAGGGCCTTCCATGCCATGATCTATATGTGATGGAGATTAACATGTGGTTAGTTAGATCTTGTACAAGTTGTTTAGGGTTTAAAATTCTGTTAGAACCCGATGAAGTTTAGATCACACCATGTTATGCTTGTTCATGATGTTTATGCCATGCTCTATATGTGTGTGATGTTAGTATGATGTTAAGTAGACCTTGCACAAGTTTGTTTAACATGTAAACTCCTAAGAACCCTCCCTCAGGGTTTCGGCCAACCCATGTACATGCCCTCTACTAAATCCTCCATGCCATGCTACATGTAGAAAAAAAAAGAAAATATGATGTTAGTTAGATTTTATGATAGCATGATTGGTTTATGTCACTACCTTATGTCCATGTTAATTGTATGAATGTATGATTATGTTCTGCTCATTGCCATGTTAATTGTATGAATGTATGATATGTCATAAAGAAGGAACATGATATGTTATGAAAAGAAATATGATATGTTATGAAGCAGGAACATGATATACTATGAAGAAGGAACATGATATGCTATGAAGAAGGAACATGATATACCATGATAAGGAACATGATATGTTTATGAAAAGAAATATGATATGTTATGATAAGGAACATGATATGTTATGAAAAGAAATATGATATGTTATGATAAGGAACATGATATGCTATTTTACTTTTTCCATGGCTTGTACCGGACCCTAATAAGGTCCAAGGGATGGGCTCCTACGTGCCCCTGGGTCGACGGTCGTAGTACGGACTCAGTACGGGATGAGCTTCTAGTTGCCCTAGGCCGATGGTCATAAATACGGGCTTAGGATGGGCTTCTATGTTATGTTGCCCCTAGGGCGACGGACATAGTACGGGCCTAGTACTCTAGTAGATTCGGAATTAGCTACCTCGGGTCTATTAGGGATGCACGCTATGATGATGATGTATGTGGTACAATGTCGGGTCCAATATTTTGAGATTATGTTTAAGTACCTATAAGATATATGTTTTCAAAGAGCATCTTGCATATACCCTTATTTCATGTCTAGGTGATTATGATGTTTACATCAATGTTATGCTTATATGTTCTTGTATGTTTATATGAATGCTATGCTTATATGTTCTTGTATGTTTATATGCATGCTATGCTTATATGTTGTTGTATGTTTATCTGCATGCTATGCTTATATGTTCTTGTATGTTTATATGCATGCTATGCTTATATGTTCTTAAATGATCATGTCACTACTCTATGTCTAATTCTTGATGTATGGCTTTGGTGAGTAGGAAAGGATCTTACTAAGCCTATGTGCTTATAGTTTTATGTTTCCTTGTACTGCAGATAAGGGTAAAGAATGGCTAAACTAAAGGGAGCAGCAGGAGGGGCAAAGTGTGTGTGGTAGTGGCATGGTGGAGGAGATCTGTTTATGTTTCCCATACTTATGCATGTTTTCCTTTAAGTTTGGCATGTTAGTTGTTAAGAGTCAAACTCTACTTGATGATGAATGGTCACTACTTGGTGTCCTTTAAGTTGAAAGTCATGAACTTGAACTAAGTACTTATGAAATGATGATGCATGCTTTATGTTTAAAAGAAAGAAAAAAAAAAGAAGTTTAAAGTCTTCCGCTGTAAATGCATGTATGTACGATCGTGTCGCGCCGCCCTTCCAACCCTTTAAAAAGGGCGGGCGTGATAGGCATACGAGGGGTGACATCTAGGACGGCACGCCGAAGCCCTAAAAAGCTTCGGTAACTCGCAACGGAGAGGAGGAACGCTGCCGAAGGTCCACACTTTGCAATTCAACGCTGGAGAGAAGATCACGAAAGCATTATATATCTTTATTTCTACATTTTATTCCTTATGTATTCAAACTTAAACATTCTTTGTGATTCTTCCTTCGTATACATGGAGTAGTACTTTCGATTCTAGAATAAGGGAGTAGCTTGTATACATAATCAATGTTGGTTCATGTTAAATTCTTCCCCATGAGTTTGATTTGACAATTGGTAGTTGCTCTTTACTAAATCTATGCGTGTTTGGCTTTCTTTTTGCTGTGCTTAGGCGATACGAGGGGTGACAACCCTCGCAATCTAAATTTTAGGGGATTTGATATAAGGAACCTAGGGGTAAACCTGATCTCCTATAACTGCGGGGAGAAGGGTGTGGTGGAATCGGAAACGGTCCACCATAGGGATTGATTTAGCATCCTCGTACCATCTATCTCATCCTTTTAGGCAGAGATAGCTCCTGGTAGATGTGGCGGCTCTGTGGGAGAGTGTATGATATCCCTTCCACAAAATCGTAGGTAAACATCTAGATAGCCAATTGACAATATTGTTCTGTGATACACAAGCAAAACCGAAGTCCTGGAATCATCTTTGAAGACCTCGGCACACTTCTTTCCTCCTTCATGTGACACCGTACAAAGTAGAGTCCATCGACAGCCTTCACCAATCGAAACCTCTTAGAGATCATGTCCAAACAATTACAAACACAGAGTATATTGGTATTCAAATCCCAGTCCCTATGGGATTGATAATCTTTATTACTTGACGACATCCATGCACTTGCGGGCATTGAGTGCGAGCGCGTCCTTTGAGTCCTCGACAGTATCCGTCGTGAGATTTGAGGTCGCGTCCATGCGCATCAAGTTTTTGGCGCTATTGCCGGGGACTGATCGATTCGATATCAAATCGAACAGTTGTAAATTGGATCGGACTTAGGATTAGATTATTTGCTTGCTTTATTTTCTTTCTAATTTATCTTATTTTCTTTAGTTCTATATTTTCCATATTTAGACTTAGTTTTTATTTTTAACAGTAGTTTCCTATTTACTTATTGCATCTTAGATTTTTATTTACTAGATTGATTTATTTTCTACTTTTAGAATTAGATTAGCACTCTTAACTTTGTGGTTTGGTTCGTCGTATGCTTAGACGATTAGGGTCGGAAGGTCTAATTCCGATCGACTTAGAAATTGAGCGAACCTTTCACCGTCGGAGAGCAGAACAACGAAAGATGGAGCATCAAGCTGCATCCGAGGTGAACAAAGGTAGCCAACCTCTGCAGGACTACACAGCTCCTAGCGCTAGAGGATTCAGGCCGAGTATAGCTGGACCATCTATTTCGGCAAATAACTTTGAGCTGAAGCTGGCACTTATACATCATAGAGAAGATTTTTAGCATAGCCAATTTTGGGGGAGCTGCGACTGATGACCCGAACCGACACCTTGAGGTATTTCTTGAAATCTGCTCTACGATGAAAATGAACGGAGTCCCTACTGACGCGATTCGCCTGAACCTATTCCCCTTTTCACTGTGGGATAAGGCTAAGGCATGACTTCACTCCCTACCTTCTGGTAGCATAACCACATGGGAGCAGTGTGAACAGCAGTTTCTGAATAAATACTTCCCACCAAGTAAGACTGCTCACATGCACCATCTTATCACGAGCTTTCACCAAAAAGAGGGGGAGTCCTTATTTGACGCTTGGGATCGCTACAAGGGGCTACTCTACCAATGCCCCCACCACGGACTGGAGAGGTGGCTAGTGATCCACATCTTCTACATTGGGATCGCGTACGCCATGAAGATGTCCCTAGATTCTGCTGCCGGAGGAGCACTGACGAACAAGACCATAGAGGAGGCAGTGGAGCTTATCGAAGAGGTGGTCCAAAACCACCATCAATGGGCCTCCGAACGTGGTCAACCCACGCCTACAGCAGAACGATACACTATCAACTCCATGGACCACCTTGCAGCAACGATGGACGCGTTCAACAGACAGTTTGAATCTTTGAATCCTTCATCTGCCTACGTGCCCATTGATTTTGGAGAGGGAATGACAGCATATCGAGAGGACCACAATGGAGGGTCGGGGACCTCAGACGAGTAGATTGAGCACTGTGACGCGATTGGGGACTATGACCAAAGGCCCCACAACCCATACTCCAATACCTACAATCCCGGATGGAGGAATCACCCGAATTTCTCCTATAAGAATAACTTGCAAAACTCCCAACCATTAGGGGGGTATGGGCAGCAGCAGTAGGGCAATGGGCAGCGACCACAGAAGTCCATACTGGAACTGATGATGGAGGACTTCATCGCTACCCAAACTAAGGCCAATGAGGAATTTCATCGCCAACATCAGAAGTCTAAAGAATCACTCAAAGACTTTAAGGCCACCGTTGACGGCCTTACAAGTCATACCTGGATGTATGTCGCAACTTGTGAAGAGCTCTCCGACGAGTCAAGGAAAAAAGGAAGGAGTGGGGCAAAGTTGCCAATTCGCTAAGGGGTGTGCAGCCATGATTTCCACCCTACCTGACCAAGAAAAGTTTGAAGAGAAGATTCCATTATAGCTTGAGGACCCTGGTGAATTTGTTATCCCCTGCTCGATTTATGGGGAGAGCTTCGACGAAGTTCTATGCGACTTGGGGTCATCAGTCAATGTGATGCCCTATGCATACTATCTGAAGATGGGACTGAGCGGGCTCCTACCAGTGAATCTTGGTATTCGTACAGGGGATGATTTAGTCAAGGAGCCCATTTGCCTGCTACCACACATACTTGTGATGATTGAGGATTTCTTGATACCCACAGACTTCATCATACTGGACACAGGACCAAATCCACAGAATCCCATCATTCTGGGAAAGCCTTTTCTAGCGACTACAGGGGAGTGCATAGATGTGAAGGCACACCAGATCTCCCTGGAGGTAGACGGGGAGATCATCCTTTTCAGCCTTTCGGAGCACAGAGCTCCCTACCTCGATGACTTCATATTTAGCAGAATGAAGCTGGAACCTATAGATGAAGATCCCGAGACGGATGAATGGAGGTTCACTGAACCACCAGAGCAGAGTTCGAGTTGATAATAGAGTGCGGTCGAGCTAAACGACCTTAAACAAATCACTTATTGGGAGGCAACCCAAGTTTAGTCTTAGATTTCCCTTTTTGATTGCATTGCATACATTTGTTAGATTTTAGTTTTGATTTCCATCACATTTAGAGTTAGAACTAGAAAAGAACATTGCTAGGCAAAAAAAAAAAAAATGAAATCCATATTAGCCTACACGGCGAAGTGTATGAGAAAATTCAAACTGTGGTGAATAAATAGGCAAAAAATGGGGACACACGCCATGGCCGTGTGTTTTCCCACGGTCGTGCCCGACCAACCCGAGGCGCACACGGGCTGGCCATGTGTTTTCACACGGTCGTGGCGTGCGAGGTTAAAAGGGTCGAGCCGTGTGTTTTCACCCCATTTGCACCATGTGCTTCGAAAGTTCTTGCCCTAGCCGTGTGATTTTGTCTTCCCCACCATCTAGAATCATTTTTAACCTCTAAAGAAGGCAAAAGAAGCAAGGATGAGAAGGACCAAGCACGTAGCACCCCGATCCGGCGCCTCGGAGCAACGAACAAGGAGAGTCGATGCCCTTCAAGCTCTGGAGGAGGGTAACGCCCTACCCACTATACTTTTTCACAATAATGAACATAGAGATATATACAATATGCTCTCTACTCATAAACTTACTGCTACTAGGTACTTAAATGAGGATTTGCTAGAATCTTTAGGGTTGTTGGGTGATATGCAAACCCTATTTGTAAAAATGGGGTGGGAAGAGATTATGGGAATAAGGCACCTAACCTACCCTAGGATAGTTTTGAAATTTTTGAGTTCCTTAGAGGCGGAAGTTTTAACGGGTAGAGAGAGCGAGGAGGATAGGATAACTTTTAGGCATTTTAGCATTGAGCATGAGTGGATCCTTCACCAATGGAACTCATGCTTTGGCTTACCAAGTGGGGGAGAGAGAAGGATCTCTAATGGGTACAACTCTCGGATAGTTTGGACTGAGTTGACAGGGGAGCATGCTTATGACCCATCTAGGGCTAAAGCGTCGCGCCTCCAAAATCCCATCTTTCGATACCTCCACCGCATCATGGCCAGTTCTATATTTGGTGGTGGGGAGAGTGATGGTGTAGTTAGAGCTAGCAAGCTGCTTTGCCTATGGGATATGCTACAAGAAAGGAGTAGCATTGATGTAGGGTCCCACTTCATCAGACACTTAGTGAAGATGGGCAAAGCTGCACGAGGAGAGATCAATGTGGGAGGCCTACTTATCCACATTTACCATAGGATGGGGTACGATTACACAGTATTAGAGAGTATAGAGGGTAGCCCTAGGATCGACCTAGGAGTATGCATGGCCATGAAAATGATTGTGAGAGAAGGAAACTCCTTATGCTTTGTAAGGAAAAATCTGACGGCCCTTATGTTAGTAATATATGAGAGATGTCCTAAGGCAATCGCCTTATGTTTGAACCATTTATATGATAAATGAAGATTCACTATTTGAGTATACATGTTTCATGTATTTGATTATATCTTAAACTCATTTACTGAATGTCCTCGATAAGATTCACAGCATGAGAGAATTTGTGATTGGATCACAACTAGTGAGTATCTCTACATGTGTAATTGTGATGTATCGGAATTATCCCTAGTCGATGAATTGATGGATTTGGACACAATTGATTCTGTCGAGACTAGCACGAGGTATACTCCTTGGTGTATCCAAGCAGCTGATTCTCACTAGCTGGAGACATTGTGATGTACGGAGTTAATCGTGGATGTTAGTTATGGTAACTAGTTCATTGGAGTTACCAGCCGTAAGACTTCATATGTTTCTATGCATATATAGATATGTCAATGAAGTTCTTACTGCAACTTAAGTGCGATGTTCCTTTGACTTATGGTATTCAAGTCATCTTGATCATAAAGACTTATGCTTTGACATCTTAAATAAGCATCTCTGAGGAGATGTGGACCCGGGATGATTGGGTATAAGTCGAAGTGATCGAAGGTGTTTGAATAGTTTATAAAGGATTCACCACTCCTTGCGAGGAGATGTATACCCATGGCCTCTCGTCAGATTGTTACTAAAGTCTTTGGCCAAAGCATTACATGTTTAGAGTAAGGTACTCTTCGATACATGTGCAATAACTAGAATCCGTAGGATGAGGAAATGATACTTGGGCTAGGTGTGACGTAGTCAGCCTAGTGGGGACTGACACTATAGACCATGTCCTGAACCAAGTGGGTATAAGATGAGTGAAGGGAATGGGGCACGATTCATTCGAGCTGCTGAAGGGTTTCAGAAATAGTCCTGGATCAACCGTTGATCTTTTCAGTTAATTGGGGATCATGATGTACTACTAGGTGCCACTCATGATCGTTCTATAATTAATGGTTAATTTTAGATGGCCAACATAAACCGAGAACCTATTTGGTCACACGCACAACGAGCGTAATCCGAAGGATTTAAAACGAGCTTGAGAATGAGATTCTCAGACCGAGAGAAACTAGGTTTGGTTGGACCAAACATGGAGCGAGCATGAAATCGTTTTAGTCACAATGGAAGTGTGGTTGGGCCGTGTCTTATGAAGACATGATGGATGAACCAAATTGGTTTGGTTCTAATCTAATGGAGGAGAATAAACCAAAGGGTTTGGTTTGTTTTAAACGAATGAACCAAAGTTGGTTCGGTTCATTTTAACTTAAAATAAACCATCATGGTTTGATTTATTTTAACTTAAATTAATGGAGCGGATTAACGGGATTTTGGTTATGATCCGATAACCATTAAGAGAATTTGTTCTCTATAAAATAGGGCTTAAGGGTTTTTGTTAAACACTAATCAAAGTCCAAGCAACCCTAAGTTGCCGCCCCCTCCTCTCCTTGGTGTAGTCGGCGCCAACCCTAATGCCGCCGCCCACCACCACCTAGCTCCCTTGCCGGCATCCAGAAGGTACTGTCCTTTCCCCTTGCCGGTGTCGAGCTGCTGCCAGAGGAGCTCCGGTGATCTCCTTTGGGTTCGGCAATAAGGTGAGCTTCAACCATCCCTTTTGGACCCTATTCCTCCACCAAAGCTGTCCAGTTTTCTGGACAGCTTGTTTCCTTCTCGTCGGAGCATCGTTTGGACGACGTTAGAAGCTTCGACAGCGGTAGCCTTGTCGGGGATTTGATCTCCGGTAATCCTCATAGGTGGAGGATGAAGGATTCATCAAACGGTTGACGAATACCTCTCCGGAGAAGCGAGTTTTTGAGGACTCGTTTTGGATCCGAATTTTGATTCGGATCGTGATCTTCTCTCGATCACATCATCTTCAACACGAGGCTAGTAACCCGTATGAAGACGAGGCTCGTGACTTTGTAAAGTCATCCCGAAGATACTCGGCGTGGATACGGATAAAGACGATTCCAGCAAAAATCGTTCCGGTTAATGCCTTTCCTGCTACACGTGATACGTAGTTTAAGTTTCCTTTTATTGAAAAATTTGAATTTATAGTTATGTCTACACATGTTGTACTATGCATGCGTGTGATGTATGTGTTGTAATAAATTAGATTTATTATTTTATTCCTTCCGCTATGCACATGTTTATGAAACATGTTCGAACACACACTCGCTGCGGTGCCGGAAACCCAACACCTTAGGCTCCCCGACCCGGATCGTACCACCATCATTATACGCGCCAACTGGCGCTTGGACCTGATAGTGGAGTCCCCTCCACATGAGGGACCATCCACATCAGCACCCATCTCTCCACCTTTATTTCACTCTCCCTCCAGTCCACACATGCATAGGAGCCCACCTAGTCCACACCGACATGAGCCTACACCTGCACCACCACCTTTTTCTACTTTTGAACAAGATGTAGGTACGTCGGCCTATGATTTCTTGGAGTTCCGATCACACCTCGACAACATTTACCGAGCGATGGCAGAGGCGTAATGGGAGGGCAGGCGCCTACCCGGCGGCGGAGTTCGAGGATTCCGGAGCATTTCCGGTGGTGAGGAGTTCTACGATGAGGCCCGCATATACTTCCAGGATGAGGTTGTTCGTCGTCAGGATGAGGCTGCCTACCGCAAGGAGATACGGCAACACATGCATGCCCAGCAAGCCCAGTGGGCTAGGGAGGAGGAGCACCGAACAGTCGCTACATCCACCAGCTCCCAGATCGACCACATGTATATGTGGCATCAGCGGCTTAGCAGCAGGTTCTCCTAGGATCCAGAGATGCCCAGGCTCCCAGACTTTCCACCTCGTCCACCATATTAGAGGTATATTATCGTTTAAGTCTGGTGGGGACCCCAAAGTTTTTTTTTTGTTTCCTAGCAGTAGTTTCTTTTCTGGTATTTGCATTCATTTATTCATGCATGGGTTGTTGAGTTTCTTTCAGTACTTAATTTTTGTTATCTATAAAGCTACCTCAGTAGTATTTTTGAAAGTTGCTTGCATGAGTTGTTCCCATAGGTAGCTTAACTTCATTTATCTTGTGGTATTTTATTTTATTCGCTCTATTGAATGTTCTAGACTTACACTAGTTAGCTTTATTTTTACACTTACACATGTCGAATGTTCTGAAAGGGAGAATCTAGTACATAACGAGTTATGATTCATCTCAGTAGTCTAGTACTTTGGAATCCATAGGTGACTCTAGGTTTAGCATTTTAGTTACTGGAGATGCTCGGATTGTGTAAGCCCATTCGGAAAAATCAAAATCCTAGTGAGCCAAAAAATAAAAGAAAAGAGAAATAAAAGAGAGAGTTAGAAAAAAAAAGAAATGAAAAAGAAAACAAAGAAAAAAAAGAGAGAAGATTATGAGGGATAAAAAATAGTTGTCGTTGGTGGAAATGGCTAGGTGCCCCTTTGAGACCGAGTTAGGTTACTAGGGAAACACCTACCAATTTCTCTCAATACCGAGCATGCCTTTGAGACTTTATGCTAGATCTAGGGAACGACTCTCGCTTTGGGCAGGTAAGTGCCTAAGAGCCGGAAAGCTTAGGAAAGCTATGGGATGACGACTTAACTCACCATGGAATGGGTATCCCCTAAGAATGATTCGCTTAGTACGATCACGATGAGCTAACTTAGTGGATTTCTAGAACATATTTATTTTGCTTTGATTGCAAATACCACTTGATAAATTTAGTTAACATGCTAATTATGGAACAATATCTTTTTAAAATTTCATGGCACTGAGGTTTTCTTGAGGACAAGCAAAGATTTAAGTTTGGGGGAAGTGATATGAGCAAAACATATAGGGTTTTATGAGTAGTTTTCGCTCACATCTCATTGCATTTTGTGTTAGTTTCATGCATATATTACTCTATTTTTTCATGCATTTTCTATTTTCTGCTTCGGAGGTCCGCTCGTTGTATTTTTGTGTGTAGGTTAGCTTTTAGGGTGAAAAGGATGTGTTTTCGGAGCAAAAGAAGGACATTTCGTAGCTAGACGCAGAGTGGGACATAGCCAGGGCGTGTGGATTCACACGACCGTGTCCATTGGGCGAGATCAGCACCCCAGGGTTGCACATGGCCTGGCCGTGTGGAAACACATGGCCATGTCGCGGCCCGACAAATTTGCGCGACTAGGGTTTTTTCCGGATTTTGCAACAGTTCGAGGCGATGTCAATATAAGGATGGATCCACCCAAACCCTAGGGGGGAGGCACGACGGCTAGGACGACACGTCGAAGCCCTAAAAGCTTCGGTAACTCGCAACGGAGAGGAGGAACACTGTCGGAGGTCCACACCTTGCAATTCAACGCCGGAGAGAAGATCATGAAAGTATTGTATATCTTTAATTTTGCATTTTATTCCTTATGTATTCAAACTTAAACATACTTTGTGATTCTTCCTTCATATACATGGAGTAGTACTTTCGATTCTAGGATTAGGGAGTAGCTTGTGTACATAAACAATGTTGGTTCATGTTAAATTCTGCCCCATGAGTTTGATTTGACAATTGGTAATTGCTCTTTACTAAATTTATGCGTGTTTGGCTTTCTTTTCGCTGTGCTTAGGCGATATGAGGGGTGACAACCCTTGCAATATAAAATTTAGGGGATTTGATATAAGGAATCTAGGGGTAAACCTGATCTCCTGTAATTGCGGGGAGATGGGTGTGGTGGAATCGGAAATGGTCCACCGTAGGGATTGATTTGGCATCCTCGTACCGTCTATCCCGTCCTCTTAGGTGGAGATAGCTCCCGGTAGATGCGGCGGCTCTGCGGAAGAGTGTATGATGTCCCTTCCACAAAACCATAGATAAACATCTAGACAACGCCAATTGACAACATTGTTCTGTGATACACAAGAGAAACCGAAGTCCTTGAATCACCTTTGAAGACCTCGGCACACTCCTTTCCTCCTCAATGTGACACCGTACAAAGTAGAGTCCACTGACAGCCCTCACCAATCGAAACCTCTTAGAGATCACGTCTGAACAATTACAACCACTGAGTATATTGGTATTCGAATCCCAATCCTTGTGGGATCGATAATCTTTATTACTTGACGACATCCGTGCAATTGCGGGCGTTGAGCACGAGTGCACGCTTTGAGTCCTCGACGGTATCCGTTGCGAAATTTGAGGTCGCGTCCATGCGCATCACTAGCAGTAAAAGGTATTAGTATATTGCTTCTAGTTTACTTCATTTGAGGTAGGAATCTATTGAATCATTGTGGAACTACATCAAATGGTTCACTAACGCTGCTCACGAAGTCCCGTCGGCCACACCTGACTTTTTAATGGTCACCATCTTCCACGTATTAAAGGAGGGGCCATTCCTTAGCTCCCTACTTCAGAAGCCTACCACCAGTTATGAGGACTTGCTTGGTCGAGCTGAAGGATATGTCAACAAAGAGGAAGTGTTGAAGGCTCGACAAGCGGCTAAAGGACCTATCTCCACCTTCATGGAGAGTAATCATCCCCTTTTCCATCGAGCTCTCCCAAGGAGGGATTACATTAGGCCCTTTCCCCAAGAAACTCCTCGCTATAGATCTCTCCTATTAGAAGCTCCTCCACAATGCCCCCTCATCATCATGGCAATGGAAGTATTGCCTTTATCTCTCACAATTCGAGAACGAGAGTTAGAGATCTATGAGGAATATGGCCTTCTTCATCGCCCCGTTGGATATAAAGGATTTCCTCGTAACCTCCCATCCCTATTTTTCTATCAATATCATAAAGAATATGGGCATTCCAACAAGCAATGCTTTGGGTTGCAAAAAGAGATAGATCGTATCAGGGTGGAACACCCTCATATGTAACAACATTTGGGGCAGGCTTGGGAAGAGGTCGGACGCCCCTACTACTCGTCTGACACCTTATGCTAGGAGGGCTCAAGTTCCTCAGGCAGAGGGTCAGCCGCCAAAGAATCAAGGAGGCATCCCTAAGGGAGGTGCATCAAGCAGTGGTACCACAGCTACTCTGGAGGGCGTCCCTACTTGAGGCGTCATTAATGTAATCGCTAGAGGATCCATTGACAAGGTTCCAACAAAGCCAGGAAGTCTTATGCACATTTGATGAAAAGTCTGACCATTGGAAAAGATCAGGCAACTCAGGAGATGCCCCAAGTGAGCTTCGAACCGAAAGACCTGCAAGGTATTCTCCTACCTCACACTGATGCTTTGGTAGTTAGAATTACTCTTGCAAACTATGAGGTGGCACGAGTTCTGTTAGACTCGGGGAGTTATATTAACATGCTATTCTAGGAAGTTTTTTTTATCAGATGCAACTAAGGATGCCCATTTAGAGGACATGGTAACACCCTTAATCAGGTTTACGGTTCATATGGTGCACCCTGTCAAACAAACTATGTTTCCCCTTACTCTAGGGAGGAAGCCGAGTCAAAAAACCTGTATGACTCCATTTTTTATTGCGGATGCCCCATCAAAATATAACACCATTATGCGGAGCTTGTTCTTATTGGTGTTCAAGGCTGTAGCTTCCCCTTACCACCAAAAAGTGAAGTTTTCGGTGAGGTGACTCATGGGTGAAATTAGGTGTGAACAGAAGCAGCTCAGAGTTGTTATGTGGAAATGGTTAGAGCCAATCAGAAAAGAGCTCGAACTGATGACTCCAAAGGGAAAGCTTTCGCAAGCCCAAAAGTTTATATGCTAAAAGAAGCAACCCCAAAGCAAGAGATAGCAGAGGAGGAGGAAACAATAGAGATTGTCGAGGGTAAGGTGACTCAATTTGCAAGAAATCTGGAGTTAAAGGAGGACCTCATCGCTTTCCTCCAAAAGAATGAATATGTTTTTGCAAAAGACATCCATGACTTGACTGGGATTGACCCCCCAATTTGCTAAACACCATCTAAACATCATTGGGGAGCTCGACCTATCCAATAGAAGAGCCAACACTTTGGACCTGAGAAGGATAAGGTCATAGCTGAGAAGGTGAAACAGTTGTTGCAGGAGAGGCATATAAGGGAGATTCAATACCCAGAGTGGGTATCCAATGTAGTTTTTGTCCCCATGCCTTCGAGGCAATGATGTATGTATGTTGATTTTCATGATTTAAATAATGCATGCCCTAAAAACTGATACCCCTTATCTCGTATTGATCATCTTGTTGACTCTACGGTGTGATATGAAGTGGTCTCCATCATAGACGCTTATCAAGGGTTTCATCAAATTCCCATGGCTCGGAAGGATCAAAGCAGAGTAAGTTTTATAACTATCGGAGGTCTATATACCCACATGGTGATGCCTTTTGGGCTTAAAAAAGATGAAGCTGCTTATCAAAGGCTCGTGGATAAAATATTCATTGAGCAAAAGGGGAAGAATGCTGAGGTGTATGTAGATGATATATTAGTAAAGTCCAAATTCATTAAAGACCTAACATTTGATATAGAAGAGACCTTCGCCACTTTAAGGCGGTGCAATGTGAAGTTAAATCCCAAGAAATGCTTCTTTGGAGTAAGAGTGGAAAATTTTTGGAGTACATTGTCACTAAGAAGGTGATACAAGCTAATTCCGAGAAGGTTCAAGCACTGTTCAATATGAAGTCACCCACCAATCGATGAGAGACACAGAGACTCGTAGCAGAATAGTATCTTTGTCTCATTTTATTGCCTGATCGACCAATAGAGGGTTGTCATTCTTTAAAATACTTAGAAAGGTAGATCGGTTCCACTGAGATGATAAATGTGAGTAGGCTTTTCAAGAGTTAAAGCAGTATTTAACTCAACTCCCTCTCCTTGCTAAACCCACTCCTGGGGAACCTCTATGGATATATCTAGCTATGTCAGAAGGAGCAATCAGTTCAGTATTACTCCACCAAGAAGGATTGCAACAAGAACCCATATATTACACTAGCCACATATTGAAAGGGGTCGAGTTGAGATATGTTGAGTTAGAAAAATTGGCTTATATTTTGGTGTGGATGGCTCACAAATTAAGACCATACTTTCTGGCTCATCCAGTGAATGTGTTTACTAGTAGTGAGTTAGGTCGAATTATTGGTAAAACTAACTCTTCTGGATGACTGGAGAAATGGGTCATTGAGCTGAGTGAATATGATATTCAATACTATCCAAGGACCACAGTTAAAGCTCAGTCCCTGGTTGATTTCCTGGCTAAGGTACCAGCTGGTGGGGGGAACTGAATTGGCAAAAGATGAAAAGCTAGAATCTCCCTGGAGGGTTTTTGTAGATGGATCTTCAAGAGTAGGAGGAAGTGGAGAAAGAATATTATTAACATCCCCGTTAGGAGAAGAGACTCGGATATCTATTCGCTTGGGTTACTAGGCATCCAATAATGAAGCTGATTATGAAGCTATATTATTGTATGGGTTGCAAGCGGCTTAGGCAGTAGGGCCTGGTTTTGTTCTTATCCACTCTGATTCTGAGTTGGTCATCTCACAACTTCAAGGCATCTTCACTATTCACGAAAATTGAAAGAGGAGATACATCGAGGTTTTTGAGAGATTGAAGTCTCAGTTTTGAGAGGGCAACGAATCCCTCAAGAAGAAAATATGAAGGTTGATGGGTTGGCTCAGCTCATTAGTGTTGGTGCAATAATACCCCAAGCATTTATATGTTTTGATGTTTGAATAATCATCTAAGTTAGGCAATGTTTTGTGATCTAATTGTGAACATGTTTAAGTGACAGGAAAAATCCAAGTATGAAGACTTGGTAAAGGAAAAGTCCTTGTGTGATCTTGGCAAAAGAAGTCCAAGGAAAGGGCTTGACGGCGTAAGACCAAGCATGTAGTCTTGGCGACGTAAAGTCCAAGCGGACCTTGGAAAAGGAAGTCCAAAGGCAAGTTTTAGCAATGTAAGTCCAAGCATGTAGTCTTGGTGGCGTAAAGTCCAAGCGTACTTTGGCAAAGAAAAACCCAAGACATGACGAAACCGAAGGAAGCTCTTGGAAGCAAGCGCAAAGAATGAACAAGTCACAGACTCGGAGGGATCCTGGAGGTGCAAGGCTAAAGAAAGAGCTAGAAGGTTAAGTCTAGGTCTAGGGAGTCAATTCAAGTATGAATTTCTCATACTTGACGAGTATCAGTCGACTGATATGATGTAACAGTCTACTGATAAGGTGCTCGACGGAGTTAGGCTAAAAACCTTATGGCGATCATTCGCGCCAAGAGTGGCGATCGATTGATGTCATAATCGATGCCAATCTTGCGATCGGCGATCAATCAAATCATCGGTCATAGAATGGAGTCTCACTCGACTCCTCGCGGGGATCACTCGACTGATCGCTTCTTCAGTCGACTGATAAAGTGATCAGTCAACTGATCATGCTATCGTTTGAAATGACGGCTGCATATCCCCGCAGACTCGCCTCGTGAGAAGCCGTTGGCTACGACGACAGTCAACTGATCGAGGCTCAATGGGAAAAACAACCCTCTCTCTATAAAAAGAGGGTTTGGGGTGCTTGAGTGGGCTAGTGCTTACATTCCAACCATACTTTCAAGCTCCCACATTTTTCCTAAGCTTTCAAAGTTATTTTCATTCCCCTCCTCTCTAATCTTCATCTTCATCTTTTGTAAGAAGAGGAGGGTCTTGTAAGGAAAGCTTCTTAGTGGAATTGCTTGGGCTGATCTATAGGTAGATGCTTCGGAGGCTCATTGGCTCCCATGTCCCCGGATTAAAATTTTCACTAATGAAAGAATTAATCCGGATGGGATGAGCTTCCTTAGCACAACCATTTCGTCGTCGTGCTAACAACTTGAGTGATCGCTTGAACAAACTAGTTGTTCAAGCAACTCAACTCTTCTAGTTGGTTAGCCGCGGAAGAGACGACGGACGGATCGCCGGTTTTTGTGTTTGTCTTCGGGGTCCATGATTATACAATATATTTAATAATTTACACATGCATAATCAAAATATTAAAGAATATATTCAGATCTGTAAATAAAGTTAAAATAACTTTATACCTTACGATCTTCTATCGTATGTCCTATCCTTCTCATGGACGACGTGTGGACGAAGATCCTCCACGAGTAGAAGCCTTCTAGATCGCTTTCTTCTCTACCTTATCCGCTGCGAACAAAGAGAAGAACTCACAAATATCTTTCCTATCTAGAACCGGCCACTAAATTAGGGAATTTGGTGCAACCGCCGGCCAAGGAGCAATTGGATGAATCGCCGACCAACTTGAAGATGAGTTGCCGCCGGCCACCAAGGAGAAGGGGAGGAGGAAGAGAACCGGCCACCAATGGAAGGAGAACCTCTGGCCAAGGAAGAAGGGAGAGTCCTCTAGGTTGGGTGCCGACAACAATCTAGAAGGGAGAAAAGTTGCCGCCCACTTCTTTGCTCCAAAACCCTAGCCGCCCAATGAACCCTAGCCGCCCACTTGTGGATGAGCCAAACCCTAATTCTTCAATTCCAAATCTCTTATTGCCGCCCAACCCTAAGCTTTCTATATATAGAGTAGGGCCTAAGCCTCCTTTAATCTCCACCGTCGGATCTAGGGATTTAATCTCCACCGTCGGATCTAGGGTTTTATCCCAACCGTCAGATCTAGAGTTTAATCTCAACCATTGGATCTAGGATTTCATCCCAACCTTCGGATCTAAGGTTTCATCCCAATCGTCGGTTCTAGGATTTCATCCCAACCGTCGAATCTAGGGATTTAATCCCAACCGTCGATTCTAGGGTTTCATCCTAACCATCGGATCTAGGGATTTAATCCCAACCGTTGGTTCTAGGGTTTCATCCAACCATCGGATCTAGGGATTTAATCCCAACCGTTGGTTCTAGGTTTTGTTTTACATTCTTGGATCTAGACTTCACAAGGATTATATTAGGCTACGATAGGGACCATAAGGAGGAGTTGGGTCTTGGCCACCCGATGGATCGGAACCACACAAACTTGATCCATCAATGATGTTCCATTCCACTAGAGGATCATCATTGAACTACCTCACCAACCCCCATAAATTAATATGGGCTCCATATATTATTCGTACATTAATCTCCCCGTGTTTAAGATATCGAATGTCCGTCAATTAATTGATTTACTGACCATCAATTAATTAACATCTAATTCCTCGAGTAGTACCACTCAACCTTATCATCACGTTGACTAAGTCAACCAGCTGGGTTTACGTGATGAACTTTATAAGCTCCTCAAGGGGACATCATCAACCTAATATATAGGACACGGTTTCCTCCTATAATCAACGGCACACCATGTAAATAATATTATTTCCCAACTTACCGGGCATATTGATTTAATCCATCTAAATCTCACCCACTGGTAAATCAAAGAAATAAATACTAAGTACATGTGCCCGTTATTATATCGGGATTAAGAGCATGTACAACATAATATCCGAGGTCTGATTCAATTATGTAGTCAGTACTAAATTGAATCACCTCTATATCGGTCCTGCTCAATACACCTAAGTGTACCAGTGTAACTCTATGTTCAAGACAAAACAATACCAAGCTACACTACAACCATCCAATGGTTTGTCCAAAACCATCTTGGTTGTGAGCCTCTACTTATATTTTACAAGGAACTGATAACATGATCTTCTGTGCCACACCAAGCACCATGTTATCTACAATGTAAAATATTAGACAATATGCACACATATATAAAGTGCAAACAATGATCATGTGATTCTTATTTCAAAATAAAATGTTCATACAAAAAGAGCTTGGCTTTCAGTATACATTCCAACAATCTCCCACTTATACTAAAAGACTATGCCGTCATCACTCTACCATACATCTGATCCCCATGTCCTCCACATGCCTATCAAACGCTTTCGCTGGAAGGGCCTTAGTGAATGGATCCGCCAGGTTATCCTCTGATGCAATATTGGCGACAGCAACTTCTCCTCGCTTTACGATCTCTCGTATAAGGTGGTACTTGCGCTCTATGTTTTTACTCGCCTTATGGGCTCGTGGTTCCTTCGAGTTTGCAACTGCACCACTATTATCACAATAAATTGTGATAGTTCTGGGCAAACCAGGAATCACATCCAAGTCCATCAAGAAGTTCCTGAGCCATACAACTTCCTTGGCTGCCTCAGAGGCTGCCACATACTCAGCTTCCATGGTAGAGTCCGCCACGCATTTCTGCTTGACACTCCTCCATACTATGGCTCCACCTCCAAAAGTAAACACAAACCCCGAGGTAGACTTACTCTTGTCCCTATCTGATTGGAAATCCGAATCCGTGTAACCCACAGGGACTAATTGATCTGCCCGGTAAACCAGCATATAATCCCTAGTCCTTCTCAGGTACTTCAATATATGCTTTACGCGATCCAATGTCCTGTCGGGATTACTCGATATCGCTAACTATGCCCATGGCAAGCGGATATCCGGTCTAAATACATAGCATATACATAAGGCTTCCTACTGCCGAAGCATAAGGAACCGCCTTCATGTCCTCTATCTCCTTTGATGTTTTGGGACACATCTCTTTAGATAAAGGAACTCCATGCCTAAAAGGTAGAAAACCTTTCTTGGAGTTCTGCATGCTAAAAC
This sequence comes from Wurfbainia villosa, assembly GCA_025175895.1. Classification (NCBI taxonomy): domain Eukaryota; kingdom Viridiplantae; phylum Streptophyta; class Magnoliopsida; order Zingiberales; family Zingiberaceae; genus Wurfbainia; species Wurfbainia villosa. The sequence goes on from CM046000.1 coordinate 90,397,313, forward strand.
GAGCAAGGATAGTGTCAATGTATGAAGCTTGAGACAAGCACAACATCCTTTTCTTGCGATCCCTTATAACTTTGATCCCAAGGATGTGTCCCACTTCTCCCAAGTCCTTCATATCAAACTGTTTGGACAACCATACCCTTACATCTGATAACACTTTGATATTGTTGCCAACTAACAAAATGTCATCTACGTATAGTACAAGAAACACCACTACGTTTCCGTCACATCTCTTGTATACACAAGGCTCATCCGGACTTTGAATAAATCTATATGACTGGATTACCTCATCAAAGCGGATGTTCCAAGATCTAGAAGCTTGCTTCAATCCATAAATGGACCGATTAAGCTTACATACAAGATGCTCTTTGCCTTTAGCAATGAATCCCTCTAGTTGCCGCATATAGATGTTCTCCTCGAGACTTCCGTTAAGGAAAGCTGTCTTGACATCTATCTACCAAATCTCATAATCCATATGAGCAGCTATAGATAAGAGAATCCGAAAAGACTTAAGCATAGCTACCGGCGAAAAGGTCTCCTCATAATCGATACCCTCTTTCTGAGTATACCCTTTCGCAACAAGCCTAGCTTTGAAGGTCTCAACCTTCCCGTCTACTCCTCTCTTTCTCTTGTAGATCCACTTGCATCCAATGGTTTTTAAACCATCGGGTGGTTCTACTAGCTCCCAGACCTGATTAGAATCCATAGATTCTATCTCTGAATTCATCACTCTTTGCCAAGATACTGCATCTCTATCTTGGATTGCCTCGTCATATGTCCAGGGATCAGGTTCATGTTCACCAGGGACTAAGTCCGAAGACTCTCCCAAAAACATGAATCTCTCGGGTTTTCTAACAACCCTCCCACTATGACGAGGTGCCTCCTGTGTATGCTCTGTGACACGCGGTGCAATGACTTGTGGTGTCTCCTCTCGTATCGGTGGTACTGAAGTCGGGACTTCCCCTGTCAACTCCTCAAGAACAATCCTACTCGTGGGCTTGTGGTTCATCACATAGTCCTCCTCTAGAAATCTGGCATTCGTACTCACGATCACCTTCTGATCTCTAGGACTATAGAATAAACCACCCTTCGTTCCCTTAGGGTAGCCAACAAACAAGCGTCACATGCGAGATTCCAACTTACCGGCATCTCCCTTGGCACATGTCTTTGGACTACTAATCCGAATATGTTTAGACTAGGCTTTACTTGATCCACAATTCTCTGAGGTAGAAGGTCTTGCTTAGATGGAACCAAGTTGAGTGTACATTGTATCATCCAGCATACCCCCCAGGCGAAGCGGTAACTCAGAATAACTCATCATCGATCTGACCATCTCCATAAGAGTCCTATTCCTTCGCTCCGCTACACCATTCTGCTGGGGTGTGCCAGGTGCGGACAATTGGGATTGAATCCCAGCCTCTGATAAGTAACTCCTAAACTCTCTCAAGAGGTACTCGCCACCACGATCAGATCGTAATGTCTTGATACTTTTACCTTGACGGTTCTCCACATCAACCTTGAATTCTTTGAACTTGTCAAAGCATTCATACTTGCGGCGCATCAAGTAAATGTATCCATACCTTGAATAATCGTCTATAAAAGAGACGAAGTATTCAAAGCCACCTCTTGCCTGGATAGACATAGGACCACACAAATCAGAATGAACCAATTCTAACACATCTTTGGCTCTATACCCCTCGGCCTTAAAAGGCCTCTTGGTCATTTTACCTTCCAAGCAAGATTCGCAGGTTGGGAGATCCTCCACCACTAATGAACCCAAAGGTCCATCAGCTATCAACCTTTGAATTCTACTTAGGTTAATATGACCAAGCCTTAGATTCCAAAGATATGTTTGGTTCATTTGCGAAAGTTCTTTTCTCTTATTAGATTTAGAAGATGAGTTATTTACTTCTATTTGCATCGTGGGAGTTTTTGGTTCAATAGTATACAAATTGCCAACCAATGTACCAGAACAGATAATCTCCCTATTCCTTTTTATAACCACCTTGTCATTAAAAAAAATAGAATATCCATCCAAAAACAATTTAGAAACTGAAATTAAATTCTTTCTAAAAGTAGGTACATAAAGACAATTTCTCAGAACCAAAACTTTATTTCTATCAAACGATAAATAAACGTCTCCCATTGCAATAGCCGCTACCTTTGTAGCATTGCCCATGTAGACAGTAATTTCTCCTTCAGCTAGTCATCGGGTTTCCTGGAACCCTTGCAAAGAATTGCAGACATGATCAGTGGCTCCCGTATCTACACACCAGGTACCGGTAGATAACACCACTAAACATGTTTCAACGACTAAGGCAGAAGATATACCTTTGTTCTTCTTTAGGAAGGGGAAGTCTTTCTTTCCATGTCCAGTCTGTCTACAAGTGAAGCACTTGCCTTTCGGCTTCTTCACTCCCTGAGATCCTCCCACCACCTTTGCTCTACCTTGTTTCTTCTTCTTCTTGCCTTTCGGCTTAGAAGTAGAAACCTTCTGAGCAACCATGGCTTCCTGCCTAGCAGCTCGATTCTGGTATCCGAAAAGTTCCTTTTCCCCAGAATCATCCGCAGGCCTAGGAGGACACTCATCGACAGATAAGACACTATCCAAATTTCTTTTCCAATCAATATTATTTGGGTACAGTAAGTCTATTTCTTTTAATATTACAGCAAGTGGGTTGAAAGCCATTTGAAAATCCTAAAAATCACAATGATCAAAATATTAGATTTCAAAAATTATTGATTCCTCAAAACAATAAAATCCTGAAATCAACCAACACCTCAAATCACCGAGAATGTCGCATGCCACTCTGTGTAGACGTATACGAATTCTACATTTGTAAGAGGAGGTTTTACCCATTAATTTTATTATCTTGTCAACCTTACTTTTTGACAAATAAAATTAATAGTTGGTTCCTCTTTGGCCCTACAAATAAAAGCAGTGACTCCTATGGGGAGGATACTTTTATTTGTATCTAAGTGTGCACCATTACACGATACTAAGGGAATTATTTTGGATTATGTGCCTTACCTCTGTGGAAGTACACATGCTCCTAGATAATTTCCTATAACCATTATTTGACCTAGTGATCCGCAAACAAACTCGTCCTCAGGGAGGAAGGCACTCAGAGCCGACACACAAGTTTGTTGCATCACACGTCAAATTGTAATGGAGGCCGAGGGAATTAATTAAAATGTCCCTCTCCCACTTAGTAAATTGCAAATGAGGAATTTTAAATCATACACAACATGCATATAAAACAAATAAGCAATAAATATGGAAAAAACAGAATTTTTTCAACTATTATGGCATTGTCCTCCAATATGCATTCCGTCGTGTCGCCACCTCGTCCACTCCATCTTTTCCCGTGTGCAAGTCACCAAAGAGTTTCGAGCCGAGATAAATCATTTTATTTACATCCATCGATCCTATACTCCACGAAGGAGTGTACAAATAATCTAGATCGAAAGTAAACTAAAATGATCGGCTAAACAATGCCGTATTTAATTACAAAAATTAAATACTAATCTAACCTCGTCAACCCCGAGGATTCAAATAATAAATTTTTACACACATCCATTCACATACACATACATGGCCATAATAGTCGGATCTTATGCCTGCAACCAAAGAGTTAAACTACGCATATCCTACTATTATCTGGCACATATAATATATGAAAAAGTGCATAAAAAATTAACCGAATCCAAAACACACAAAACCGAAAATCGCAGCTCTGATACCAATTGTAGGTAGATGCTTCGGAGGCTCATTGGCTCCCATGTCCCCGGATTAAAATTTTCACTAATGAAAGAATTAATCCGGATGGGATGAGCTTCCTTAGCACAACCATTTCGTCATCGTGCTAACAACTTGAGTGATCGCTTGAACAAACTAGTTGTTCAAGCAACTCAACTCTTCTAGTTGGTTAGTCACAGAAGAGACGACGGACGGATCGCCGATTTTTGTGTTTGTCTTCGGAGTCCATGATTATACAATATATTTACTAATTTACACATGCATAATCAAAATATTAAAGAATATATTCAGATCTTTAAATAAAGTTAAAATAACTTTATACCTTATGATCTTCTATCGTATGTCCTATCCTTCTCGTGGACGACGTGTGGACGAAGATCCTCCACGAGTAGAAGCCTTCTAGATCGCTTTCTTCTCTACCTTGTCCGTTGCGAACAAAGAGAAGAACTCACAAATATCTTTCCTATCTAGAACCGGCCACCAAATTAGGGAATTTGGTGCAACCACGAGCAAATTGGATGAATCGCCGGCCAACTTGAAGATGAGTTGCCGCCGGCCACCAAGGAGAAGGGGAGGAGGAAGAGCACCGGCCACCAATGGAAGGAGAACCTCCGGCCAAGGAAGAAGGGAGAGTCCTCTAGGATGGGCACCGGCCAAGTCTTGATGGAGGAGGATGGGCGCCGGCAACAATCTAGAAGGGAGAAAAGTTGTTGCCCACTTCTTTGCTCCAAAACCCTAGCCGCCCAATGAACCCTAGCCGCCCACTTGTGGATGAGCCAAACCCTAATTCTTCAATTCCAAATCTCTTATTGCCACCCAACCCTAAGCTTTCTATATATAGAGTAGGGCCTAAGCCTCCTTTAATCTCCACCGTCGAATCTAGGGATTTAATCTCCACCGTCGGATCTAGGGTTTTATCCCAACCGTCGGATCTAGGGTTTAATCCCAACCATCGGATCTAGGATTTCATCCCAACCTTCGGATCTAAGGTTTCATCCCAACTGTCAGTTCTAGGGTTTCATCCCAACCGTCGGATCTAGGGATTTAATCCCAACCGTCGATTCTAGGGTTTCATCCTAACCATCGGATCTAGGGATTTAATCCCAACCGTTGGTTCTAGGGTTTCATCCAACCATCGGATCTAGGGATTTAATCCCAACCGTTGGTTCTAGGTTTTATTTTACATTCTTGGATCTAGACTTCACAAGAATTATATTAGGCTACGATAGGGACCATAAGGAGGAGTTGGGTCTTGGCCACCCGATGGATCGGAACCACACAAACTTGATCCATCAATGATGTTGCTTTCCACTAGAGGATCATCATTGAACTACCTCACCATCCCCCATAAATTAATATGGGCTCCATATATTATTCGTACATTAATCTCCACGTGTTTAAGATATCGAATGTCCGTCAATTAATTGATTTACTGACCATCAATTAATTAACATCTAATTCCTCGAGTAGTACCACTCAACCTTATCATCACGTTGACTAAGTCAACCAGCTGGGTTTACGTGATGAACTTTATGAGCTCCTCAAGGGGACATCATCAACCTAATATATAGGACACGGTTTCCTCCTATAATCAACGGCACACCATGTAAATAATATTATTTCCCAACTTACCGGGCATATTGATTTAATCCATCTAAATCTCACCTTATGGTAAATCAAAGAAATAAATACTAAGTACATGTGCCCGTTATTATATCGGGATTAAGAGCATGTACAACATAATATCCGAGGTCCGATTCAATTATGTAGTCAGTACTAAATTGAATCACCTCTATGTCGGTCCTGCTCAATACACCTAAGTGTACCAGTGTAACTCTATGTTCAAGACAAAACAATACCAAGCTACACTACAACCATCCCAATGGTTTGTCCAAAACCATCTTGGTTGTGAGCCTCTACTTATATTTTACAAGGAACTGATAACATGATCTTCTGTGCCACACCAAGCACCATGTTATCTACAATGTAAAATATTAGACAATATGCACACATATATAAAGTGCAAACAATGATCATGTGATTCTTATTTCAAAATAAAATGTTCATACAAAAAGAGCTAGGCTTTCAGTATACATTCCAACATGATCCACCTTAAGGATCGCCGTGGAGTAGGCGCTTTATCTCCGAACCACGTAAAAGCCTTCATGTTAGCGTTTGTATTTAGCTTCTTGATTTTGTTTAGTATTTTGCTTGCGCTAACATTTCTTGTAGAATTCAAAAAGAGACTATTCACCCCGTTTAGCCTTTCAAAGATCTCTAACAAGTGGTATCAGAGCCCGGATCGCATCGGAGGATCTAACAATCAACCAGAGCACGATGGCGTTGCAAGAGTGGTATAGCACGGCGAGGCCTCCATACTTCGACGGCAATGACTTTGGATATTGGAAAAGTAGGATGGAATACTACCTTATGAATGATATTGAAAATTGGTTTAGCATTGTAGATGGTTTCGAGAAGCCGGTCGACAAATTTGGAGCGCCAATACCAAAAAAGGATTAGGCAAGAGAGATGGCAAAGAAGGTGCAAGAAAATGCAAAGGCAACGACCACACTCCAATGTGGTCTATCGAAGGAGCAATTTTCCAAAGTCGGCCCCTTCAACTCTACTAAAGAGCTTTGGGAGAAGCTCATCGAATTGAATGAAGGATCAAAGGAGACGAGGAGAGCCAAGAGGGACCTCTTGATAGGACAACTCCAAAGCTTCGCAATGAAGACCAATGAGACCGTGAGCCAAATGCACGGTCGCTTCAAGGAGGTAGTCAACGGACTACATGTGATAGGTGAGAAAGTCGAAAACTGAGACCTTGTGAGGTATATTCTCCAAGCCTTCCCTAGAACAACCTTATGGGCATCAATGGTAGATGCTTATAAGGTGTCTAGGGATCTTTCCTTGGTTAAATTATATGAACTCTTTTGTGAATTTGAGTTGCACGAGTAAGCTAACACTTCATCCAAGGAGAAAGGTGTAGCTCTTTTTATAGGAAAGAAGGACAAGAAGAAGAAGGAGAAGAAAGAAGTCTCTTCCTCATCCGAATCCGAGGAGGAGTCATCTAGTAGTGATGAAGAGCTATCGGCAAGTGAGGTGACTCATTATGTAAAGAAGTTTGGTGGAAGGTCAAGGAAACTCACCAAGAAGGATGTGAGGAGGATGTTCCAATCCTCCAAAGGTAAAAATTCTACTAGTTCAATTCCTACTTCTAACATTACTTGCTATGGTTGCAACAAAAAGGGTCATATCAAGCCAAATTTTCCGGAAATAAAGAAAAAGGAGGAAAAAGAAAAGAAGAAGAAGGACAAGAAGGAGAAGAAGAAGAAGGAGGCCATGATAGCCAAAACATGGGATACACAAAGCATAGAAGATTCCTCCGATGATGAAGAACTTTGCCATGTCACAAGAAACATGACACTCATGGCCTTGGAGGATGGCTCAAGTGAAGAGTCATCCTCCTCCTCAAGCGACGAATCGTCATCTAGTGACGATGAGCTAAAAGACTCCCCTAGAATAGAATTACTATATAAAACTATTGCATGCCTTCAAAATGCACTAAATAAATCAAAGTCTAGGATTAAGGATTTAAAAGTATAAATTAGATCCATTAAGAATGTAGAAATTTATTGTGATGATGCATGTCCATTTAGGAATGAGAATGATGAACTTAGAAAAGAAATAGGTAACCTAAGAGCATGCTTAGAGAAATTTACGAATGGGTCCAAATATCTTGATATGATTCTTAGGGACCAAAGGGTCATTTATAACAAGGTCGGCATAGGATATAGGCCTAAGGAGAAGGAGGTAGCCTTTACATCCCTTGTGAGTAGAAAATCAACCGTTAGGAGCAAGGTTAGAAAGGCTTGGGTCCCTAAGAAATTTTTAATTGATGCTATCGAATCTAAAATTTGGGTGCCTAAGACTTGCATTTTTCATGTTGTATAGGTAGAAGGACCAAGCTTATGGATTGTTGATAGTGGTTGCTCAAAACACATGACCGGTGATGAGAGCAAATTCTCAACAATCAACCACATTAGCAAAGGGAAAGTGTCTTTTGGAAATAGTGGTAAACTTAAGATCCTAGGAAAAGAGACAATTGAGGTATCACCTGTTAGTTATAGCCCTAAGAACCAATCATGTGATGGTTGAATAGGGAACATTTTGTATCATATTCTATAAAGGCAAAGGATTGGTTATTATATTTAAGTCTTGCTTGTGCCAGCTAAATTAAATATAGTAATGCCCTAGAAAAGTAGGTTCTTATCTACAGCACATCAATTGGCAGAATTGATTATGAGAGGCTGTAGAGAACACTTTCTAAATGTTCCTAGTCAAGTATTAATATGCAAGGGCAATATTAATACATAAAGACTAGCATGTAGGTCAATTGATGACTTGATCTCACAAGTCATGGATATATGATATCAAGTTGACACATGGGTATATATTAGAGAATATATCGAACCCGACCACATGAGAAAGTTTCATGGATCGTTATATGAGTGTCATAAACTTTCTCATGTGACTATTGGTATGAATAGTCCTCAGACCTGAAGTCACTACGGTTCCCTACATAAGGAGTTATGTACTTTGGTATCGTCAAACGTCACCCGTAACAGGGTGGACCATAAAGGCGATTACTGGGTATATAACAAATTATGCGGAGGGATGTGAGTGATGTAGATGGGATCTATCCCTCTCATATGACGAGAGTGATATTGGTGGGCCCCTTGATTGAGTAGAACTACTAAAACGCATGGCCATGCTCGAATGAGTCAATATGAGATATTGAGCTCATTTGTTTGAGTTAGTTTACTCAGGGATCAAGAAACACATAGATTGATCGAGGATGACACGGTCTATGCCTCATTGATCAATCTGATATCAAGGATAGAAGGACACGGTCATATATTATAGTAGTTACGGAAAGGTTAGTCGGATCTTGACTTATCTCATAACTTGGGTAGCAATGATGTATTGCTAGATGCCGCTCATTGTTTGTGTATCTAAAAGAGTTTAGGTCCACTGCCAACGTTATGAGAGCCTATAGGGTCACACACAAAGAGCATGATAATTAGAGGAATTAGAGTATTCTAGTTTGACTAGAATAATTTGGGAATAAGCTTAAGTACAAAATGGTTTTTGGACTTTAAGCTTAATGAGAATTTTAGCTAATTGATTTAATGAGATTAATTCAATATGTTACCTCATTGATTTAATAAGATTAATTCAATATGATAACATAAGCTTAATTGAATTAATAAGATTAATTCAATATGATAACATAAGCTTAATTGAATTAATAAGATTAATTCAATATGATAACATAAGCTTAATTGAATTAATAAGATTAATTCAACATGCATGAATGCCACATAAGAATGCCACATAAGCATGCCACATAAGCATGCCACCTAAGCATCCACCTAAGCTAGATAAGGTGGAAGGAAACAAAATGGTTTTGTCTCCTTAAGTGGCCGGCCAAACAAATGTCCCAATGCAATGGATTGCATTGAATGTGTGGAGGTGAAAGGGTTTTTCCAACCCTATAAAAGACCCCATGGAGTGGCCGGCCAAAGCAATTGTGGGTGTGGTTGTTGGGAGCTTGAGGCTTGGAGAGAGCTTGAGAGCTTATTGTTGTGTGGCTTTTGTGAGTGTAGCAAGAAGAGTAGTCTTCTTCTTCCCTTCTCTTTTTCCCTAGCTTCCTCTCCTTTAGGGACTTCTCTAGCAAGAAGTAAAGGAGAGCTCCTCTAGTTTTCTTTTGTGAGACAAGAGCTTGCTCGTGTGGATACATATAGAGGCACGGACACTTGAACGTGCTAAAGATCCAACAAACAAAAGGAAGAAGCGGGATTAACAAGGGCACGCAACAAAGGTAATCCTCTCCTATAAGATAGGCTTGGTTTAGAGAAATTTATTTTATACGAGTTTGCTTTCGCATGGATCACTTGGAAGGGATCCTAATTTTTCCGTTGCGCATATGCCATTTGGCATAAAGAATTCCCTACATCACCAAACCTTGCAATTCACAAAGTATTATTAGTCAAAAATATGAAATTTAATTTGCTTAGTGTAAGTCAATTATGTGATGCCAATTTTGATGTTTAATTTGATTCTTCTAAATGCTTTATAAGACACAAAAATCAAAATGATTGCATGTTAGTAGGTTTTAGGAAATCAAATATATACTATGTTGAATTATCCTATGCTACTAACGCTTCTACTAAGTATCTTATTGCAAAAGAAGAAGAGAGTTGGCTATGACATAGGAGGCTAGGGCACATCAACATGAAAAAAATTGCCAAAATAGCCAAGATGAAGCTAGTCAAGGTGTTGCCAAAAGTCAAGTATCTTAAGGACAAAATGTATGATGCATGCCAAGAAGGAAAGCAATCAAGATCATCACACAAAGGTAAAACTTTACTTAGTACTGCTTTACCTCTAGAACTCTTGCATGTTGATTTATTTGATTGTCATAGTACTCCCTCCATGGTTGGTAGTAAATATTGTCTAGTTATAGTAGATGATTTTTCTAGATTTACTTGGGTATTCTTCATGAAACATAAGGATGAAACCCTAGGAATAATCATAGGCTTTAGCAAAAGAGTAGAAAATGAAAAGAATCTCAAAATCAACCAAATCCGTAGTGATCATGGTGGAGAATTTGAGAATTCTAACTTCTCAAAATTTTGCCTAGGACAAGGGTACAAGCACGAATTTTCATATCCTAGAACACCCCAATAAAATGGGATGGTGGAAAGAAAAAAATCATGCCCTACAAGAAGCGGCTAGGACTATGCTTAATGCATATTCTCTACCTAGCTACTTGTGGGCGAAAGCGGTCAATACTGCTTGTTATATCCAAAATAGAGTTTTAATTCATAGGTTTTTAGGAAAAACCCCATTAGAATTATGGAATGGTACAATTCCAACAATTCACTATCTCAAAGTCTTTGGATGCAAAGTTTACATTTTAAACACCAAAGACAACCTCAGTAAATTTGAATCCAAAGCGGATGAGGGAATCCTAGTTGGATACTCATCCACTAGTGTAGGATATAGAGTTTATAATAAAAGAACTCAAAAGGTTGAGGAATCTTCAAATATCCAATTTGATAAAACCTCTAATACTTACCCTAGGAAATCCCCCATTAATAATGATATCAATGACAAAAGTCAAGAAATTACCCAAAAATTTCAAGATTTAACTTTAGGGGGTAATGATATAGGGGGAGAGTCAAATCAAGGGGAAGTAAGAGGTGATTCCGAAGATGAAAGGAGGGTTGAGGATAATCATGATCAAAATTAATTTAACACACCTCCTAGAACAATAAGAGTTCATCAAAATCATCCTCTAGATCAAGTTGTAGGTGAATTATCTCAAGGTGTTAGGACTAGGTCATTTCATAGAGTTTCCTCTAGTCATATAGCCCTCATCTCCCAAATTGAGCCCAAAACAATCAATGATGCATTACTTGATCCTTAGTGGATCTTAGCAATGCAAGATGAATTGGCTCAATTTGAAAGGAGTCAAGTATGGGAGTTAGTTCCTAGACCTAATGATAGTACCATCATTACTACAAGATGGGTTTTTAGGAACAAACTAGATGATCAAGGCAATATAACTAGGAATAAAGGAAGGTTAGTTGCAAGGGGCTTCAATTAAGTTGAAGGACTTGATTATGATGAAACATATGTCTCGGTTGCTAGGTTAGAGTCAATTAGATTCCTACTAGATATGCCTCTTACATGGGCTTTAAACTCCATCAAATGGATGTAAAGTCGGCATTCCTAAATGGGTTCATTAAGGAGGAAGTATATGTCGAACAACCTCCCGGGTTTGAAAACATAGACTATCCAAACCATGTACTCAAGCTTAAAAAGGCTTTATACGATTTGAAACAAGCTCCCCGAGCTTGGTATGAAAGATTTCCATCTTTCTTGGTTTCTGAGGGGTTTAGAAGGGGTCAAGTAGACTAAACTCTCTTCATTAAATCAAAGTCTAAGGACATCTTTGTAGCCCAAGTATATGTAGATGACATTATCTTTGGGTCAACAAATGATGAGCTCTTTCAAGACTTCATCAAAAATATGGAGAATGAGTTTGAGATGAGTCTAGTTGGGGAACTAAAATTTCTTCCTAGGTCTACAAGTCAAACAAACAAATGAAGGAATTTATGTATACCAAACCAAATATGCTAAGAAAATGATTAAAAAATTTGGTTTGGAAAATGCTAAAGTAGTGTCAACCCCAATGGCAACTAATACAAAAATAGATAATAATCTTGAAGGAAAACAAATTGACCTTAAACTCTACAAAAGTATGATTGGTAGCCTTTTGTACCTAACCGCTAGTAGACCCGATATATTATTTGCGGCAGGTATGTGTGCAAGGTACCAATCATGTGCCAAAGATCTTAGTTATATATGAGAGGTGTCCTACGGCAATCACCTTATGATTGTACCATTTATTTGATAAATGAAGATTCACTATTTGAGTGTACATGTTTTCATGTATTTGATTAGATCTTAAACTCATGTACTGAATGTCCACAATATGATTCATAGCATGAGAGAATTTGAGATTGAATCACAACTAGTGAGTATCTCTACATGTGTAATTGTGATGTATTTGAATTATCCCTAGTTGATGAATTGACGGATTTGGACACCTTCAATTATGTCAAGACTAGCACGAGATATACTCTTTAGTGTATCCAAGCAGTCGATTCTCACTGGATGGAGACATTGTGATGTCCGGAGTTAATCGTAGATGCTAGTTATGGTAACTATTTCATTGGAGTGACTAGCTGTAAGAATTCATATGGTTCTCTGCATATATGGATATGTCAATCAAGTTCTTATTACGCCTTAAGTGCGATGTTCCTTTGACTTGCGGTATTCAAGTCATCTTGGTCATGAAGACTTATGCTTTAACATCTTAAGCAAGCATCTCTGAGGAGATGTGGACCCGAGATGATTGGGTATAAGTCGAAGTGATCGAAGGTGTTTGAATAGCCTATAAACGATTAACCACTCCTTGCGAGGAGATGTATACCCATGGACTCTCGTCGGATTGTTACTAAAGTATTTAGCCAAAGCATTACATGTTTAGAGTAAGGTACTCTTGGATACATGTGCAGTAACTAGAATCCGTAGGATGAGGAAATGATACTTGAGCTAGGTGTGACGTAGTCAACCTAGTGGGGACTGACACTATAGACCATGTCCTGAACCAAGTGGGTATAAGATGAGTGAAGGGAATGGGGCACGAATCATTATAGCTGCTGAAGGGTTTCAGAAATAATTCTAGATCAATCGTTGATCTTTTCGGTTAATTGGGGATCATGATGTACTACTAGGTGCCACTCATGATCATTCTATAATTAATGGTTAATTATAGATGGCCAACATAAACTGAGAACCTATTTGATCACACGCACAACGAGCGTAATCCGAAGGATTTAAAATGAGCTTGAGAATGAGATTCTCAGACCGAGAGAAACTAGGTTTGGTTGAACCATACAAAGAGCGAGCATGAAATCATTTCATTCGCAATGGAAGCGTGGATGGGTCGTGTCTTATGAAGACATGATGGATGAACCAAATTGGTTTGGTTCTAATCCAACGGTTGAGAATAAACCAAAGGGGTTTGGTTTGTTTTAAACGAATGAACCAAAAGTTGGTTCAGTTCATTTTAACTTAAAATAGACCAAATCAGTTTAGTTTATTTTAACTTAAATTAATGGAGCGAGTTAACAGGTTTTGGTTATGAACCAATAACCATTAGGAGAATTTGTTCTCTATAAAATAGGGCTTAAGGTTTTTATGAGAGCCCTAATCCAAAGTTGCCGCCCCTCTCCCTCCTCTCCTCTTGTGGTCGGCGCCTAAACCCTAGCCGCCGCTCACATCTTGTGCCGCGGTCCAAGTTGTTGCCGGCATCCAAGATTCAGCCGGCGATCCTCCGGCAACCCTCTGGTGATCTTCCTTGGCTCCGGCGACAAGGTGAGCATCTTGCTTCCTTATTTGGCCGGCGCTAATCCTCCACCAAAGCTGTCCAGTTTTCTGGATAGCTTGTTTACTTCATGTTGGAGTGTCATTTGGACGATGTTTGGAGCTCCGACAGTGGCTTCCTTGCCGGTGATTTGATCTCCGGTAATCCTCATAGGTGGAGGACGAAGGATTCATCAAACGGTGGGCGAATACCTCTCCGGAGAAGCGAGTTTTTGAGGACTCGTTTTGAATCCGATTTTTGATTCGGATTGTGTTCTTCTCTCGATCACATCATCTTCGACATGAGGCTAGTGACTCGTACGAAGATGAAGCTCGTGGCTTTGTGAAGTCATCCCGAAGATACTCGGCGTGGATACGGATAGAGACGATTCTAGCAAGGGTCACTCCGGTTGATGTCTTACCCACAACACGTGATACATCAGGTATACGTAGAATAAATTTCCTTTTATTGTAAAATTTGAAACTACGGTTATGTCTACACATGTTGTACTATGCATGCGTGTGGTGTGTGTGTTTTAATAAATTAGATTTATTGCTTTTTATTTATTCCGCTGCGCACATGTTTACGAAACATGTTCGAACACATACTCGCCGCGGTGCCGGAAACCCAACAGTGATATCAGAGCCTAGGTTGTGTTTCGACATAATCGTAAAATTGTTTTGCGATAGTCGTAATTATATTTATGGAAATTTTCTACTTTTGAAAGTTTAGGAGTATTTATGGAAATTTTCTAATTTTGGAAAATTTAAAAGTATTTATGGAAATCTTCTACTTTTTGAAAGTTAGAAGTATTTATGAAAATTAACACTTTCCATAAATAAAATATTAGATTATATTTGGAAATTTGTTTCCTAATTTAATTATGATTTGATTTGGGAAATCAAATCTAAAATATATTTGATTTCCATAAATAGTTTTGACAATTTAGGAAATTTGTTTCCTGAATTAAATTTGACTTTCTTTAATTGAGACTTTCCATAAATAAAATATGTGATTAGATTTGAAAATTTGTTTCCTAATTTAATCATGATTTTATTTTGGGATTCAAATCTTAAATATATTTTATTTCCATAAATAGTTATGACATATAAGGAAATTTTGTACATGCCATAATTGTATGTCATGTAATTGCATTATATGCATATCATTATGTTATGCGTGTCATGACATGTAGATGTATGTCATGTAGATAATAGTTATTTGTATGCAAAGGGAATGAGACATAAAAACCCTTACTCAATATTAAAGCCTACACCTTCCATTAATATGGTTAGAACTAGAGTTCTGTTTCTTATTTGGGTTGTTGGACTCTCTCCAAGTCCGGATCGAACCCGAACATGTTCAAACCATAAAATAGTTTAATACTAATATGGTAAGAGTCAGAGGTCAATCATTAGCTTTGGTTGTTGGACTCTTTCCAAGCCGAGCTAATTGGTTGGATGTGCTCTAACCATATTAAAACTATTTTTCGATTAATGGGTTGGCTTTAACCTGGAGCATCGGCTTGTTGGACTCTCTCCAAGGTCGATGTAAAGGGAGGTGAAGTTGGGTGTTATGCATATGATGCATACTTGTTAATGAGTTAACAACCCGATGTATGTGTGAACATTCAATTAGTTGATAGCACATTGTGATAGTTGCATATATGTGATATGCAATCGGTATATTTGATACCTACCATCATAGCTATGAATGGCTTGTTGGACTCTCTCTAAGGTTGTTCATATCTATGTTGGATATCAGCCCATTCGGAGATGGACTTACGATCTCCCGAAGTGATTTTTGGGGTTTTTGAAATTCGAAAAATGAATGAGATTTATGAATGTATGTTGATGCATTTTAAATCATCTTTCTCATATATGCTTGATTTGTATTTGTAGTTTAATCACTTGATCATGATGTCTTTGAATTTGCGCTCTATTTTGAATTCGAATAAATTGACTGGGCTGAACTTCTTGGACTGGCTTAGAAACTTGAGAATTGTTCTCAAGGAGGAAAAGCTTGTGTATGCCCTCGAAGCGTCTCTTCCCTCCCGTCCTAGTGATGATGCAACACCGGACCAATTGTTGACCCTTCAGAAACATGTGAGTGATTCTGAGCAAGTGAGTTGCATCATTCTAGCCGCGATGGTACCCGAGCTACGGACGCAGCACGAGCATATGGATGCTCATACCATAGTCCTTCATCTTTATGAGTTGTTTGATGAGCAAGTAAGATTCGAAAGGTTCAAAGTCTCCAAGCTCCTCTTCACATCTGAGATGCAAGAAGGTTCATCTGTGGTACTGCTCAACATGTTGAAGACTGTGGAGCCTTCTGTGAAGCATGAGCAGGGGAACGTGCTGTTAGTTGATTCCTCGAAGAAAGGTTCTAAGAGGAAGTCAAAGGAATAGCAGAAGGGGAAGAAAAATGCTAAAAAGGCAGAACCAGCTCAAAAGGGCACTTGCCATCATTTTGGCAAGGGGGGCCATTGGTGAAGAAATTGCAAGATTTATCTTGAGTCCGTGAAGAAGAATAAGGCATCGGATGCCCCATCTTCTTCAGAGATCTTCGTTATTGATTGTCATTCTATTTCCTTAGACACTTGGGTATTGGATACTTGGTGTGGCTCACATATATGTAATGACATACAGGGGCTAAGGAATAGAGGAAGACTCGTTAAGGGAGAGTCAAATTTACATGTTGGGAATGGAGCAAAGGTTGCTGCACTCGTAATCGGAACGTATTTGTTAAAATTCCCTACAGGACTTGTCTTAGAACTGGACAATTGCTTTTATGTTCCTTTGATGATAAAGAACATCATTTCTATTTCTTGTTTAAATAGAAATGGGTACCATTTAACTTTTAGTAACAATTGTTGTTACATAACTTTGAATGGTGTTCTTTATGGGACTGGAACTTTAAGCAATGGTATTTATACGTTGGACATATCCGGTAATATTTTCAATATCAAAGCGAGCAACAAGCGTGCTCGGAAAGATAATCAATTAGACTCCTATATGTTGCATTGTCGTCTTAGCCATGCAAGCAAGAAACGCATGTCCGAATTATACCGATGTGGAATTCTAGAATCGTTTGAATTGGATTCATATGATACATTTGAATCATGCTTAAAAGGCAAGATGACCAAGTTACCTTTTACTGGAAAAGGTGAACGGGTGGAAGAGTTGCTAGGTCTAATACATACTGATGTATGTGGACCTATGTCAACTCAAGCTTTAGGAGACTATAGCTACTTCATTACCTTCACCGATGATCACTCATGGTTTGGCTATGTGTTCTTCATGAAGCACAAGTCTGAAGCCTTTGAAAGGTTCAAAGAATTCAGAAATAAAGTAGAGAAACAACATTACAAAAGTATTAAAATACTTCGATCGGATCGAGGTGGTGAATACTTAAGTCAAGAGTTTCTAGATTATCTAAGAGACAATGGTATATTGTCTCAATGGACTCCGTCATATACACCGCAGTATAATGGTGTATCTGAGAGGCGTAACTGGACCTTATTGGACATGGTTAGGTCAATGATGAATAATGCGAATCTTCCCAAGTCCTTTTGGGGCTATGCAGTTCAGATAGTTGTTTACTTGTTAAACAGAATGCCAACTAAGGTAGTCTCTACTACTTCATATGAGATATGGAATAGTAAGAAACCTCATGTATCTTACTTGAAGATATGGGGTTATCCTGCTTATGTGAAGCGAACTGTATTAGACAAATTGGATGCTAAGTTTGATAAATGTCTATTTATTGGATACCCTAAGGAAACAAGGGGTTACCAATTCTATCATCCTGTGGAACAAAAGGTGTTTGTTTCAAGGCATGCTGTGTTTCTAGAGAAAGAGTTTCTCTTGCAAAAAAATAGTGGGAGTGTCGTTGAGCTTGAGGAGGCTCGAGAGACTCAAATAGACATTGATGAGATACCTGGTGAAGCACCACAGCCAATAACTCATAGTGATGAGCTATCGGCTGGACCTATTGAGACACCACATCTTCATAGATCTAGTAGAACACGCAATATTCCTGAGAGATATGGATTTCTCGTAAGTGAATCGAACGATGTGTTACTCATTGATGATGAGGAGCCTACCAGTTATGAAGAAGTTCTGACAAGTTCAGAAAGGGATAAGTGGCTTGATGCCATGAAGTCGGAAATGGATTCCATGTATGAAAACCAAGTTTGGAACTTGGTTGACCCACCTGAAGGCAATAAGCCTATAGGGTGCAAGTGGGTTTTCAAGATGAAAATTGACATGGATGGTAATGTGATTACCTATAAGGCTAGATTAGTGGCAAAAGGATATCATCAAAAGCAAGGTGTTGATTATGACGAAACCTATTCGCCTGTAGTTATGCGTAAATCTATTCAGATGCTCCTGGCCATAGCGGCTCATTATGATTATGAGATATGACAGATGGATGTGAAAATAGCTTTTCTGAATGGAAACCTACTCGAGGATGTGTATATGATACAGCTTGAGGGTTTCACATCGGTTGATAGAACCAAGGTTTGCAAATTGCAACGGTCCATATATGGACTGAAGCAAGCATCTAGGAGCTGCAATATCCGTTTTGATGAGACAATCAAAAGGTTTGATTTCTCACAAAATCTGGACAAACCTTGTGTGTAAAAGAAGGTTGGGAGTATAGTCGTGTTCCTAGTATTGTATGTCGATGACATATTACTTATAGGAAATGATGTTTCTGTCTTACAATCGGTTAAGATTTGGTTGTCCAAGACATTCTCCATGAAAGACCTGGTAGAAGCAACCTACATCCTCGGGATTAAGATCTATAAAGATAGATCGAAATGGTTGCTTGGTCTTTCACAGTCTATATATATAGACTGAGTGCTTAAGAGGTTTACCATGTCGGAATCCAAGAAAGGTTTCCTACCCATCAAGCATGGGATACACCTTTCGACGTCTATGTGTCTGTACACAGAAGACAAGAGGATTTGCATGAGTAAGATTCCCTATGCATCCGCAATAGGATCTATCATGTATGTTATGTTATGTACGAGGCCCGATGTATCGTATACTCTGAGTGTCACGAGTAGATACCAGTCTGATCCAGGAATGGATTATTTGGCGACTGTTAAGACGATCCTTAAGTACTTAAGAAGAACTAAGGATGCATTCCTAATATATAGAGAAGGGTACATGGTGATACGTGGGTATACGGATGCCAGCTTCCAGACAGACAAGGATGATTCCATGTCTCAGTCTGGGTATGTATTCACTTGGAATGGAGGCGCAATAAGTTGGAAAGGTTCCAAGCTTAACACTATAGCGGATTCTGCCACTAAGGCAGAATACATTGCAGCTTTGGAAGCAGCAAAGGAAGTGGTTTGGATCAAGAAGTTCATCTCTGAACTTGATGTGGTCTCATCAATGATCGAAATATGTGCTTCGCCGCTATCATTTGATCAGAGAGATCATAAGTAGGAAGGAAATACAAATCAAGAAGATTCCAACTGAAAGGAACTTAGCAGACCCTTTAACTAATGTCTTACCTCAAAGTAAGTTTGAGGGTCATGTTAGAGCTTATGGTATTGGATACCATGGCGATTGACATTAGGCCGAGTGAGAGTTTGTTAGTTATATATAAGTGGTGTCCTAAGGCAATCGCCTTATGATTGTACCATTTATTTGATAAATGAAGATTCACTATTTCAGTGTATATGTTTTCATGTATTTGATTAGATCTTAAACTCATTTAATGAATGTCCATAATACGATTCACAACATGAGAGAATTTGTGATTGGATCACAACCAGTGAGTATCCCTACATGTATAATTGTGATGTATTGGAATTATCCCTAGTTGATGAATTGATGGATTTGGATACCATCAATTCTGTCGAGACTAGCACGAGGTATACTCTTTGGTGTATCCAAGCAGCCGATTCTCACTTGCTGGAGACATTGTGATGGCCGGAGTTAATC
Organism: Wurfbainia villosa; assembly: GCA_025175895.1. Classification (NCBI taxonomy): domain Eukaryota; kingdom Viridiplantae; phylum Streptophyta; class Magnoliopsida; order Zingiberales; family Zingiberaceae; genus Wurfbainia; species Wurfbainia villosa. The sequence goes on from CM046000.1 coordinate 90,417,039, forward strand.
GTGGATGCTAGTTATGGTAACTAGTTCATTGGAGTGACTAGCTGTAAGACTTCATATGGTTCTTTGCATATATAGATATGTCAATGAAGTTCTTATTGCGACATAAGTGCGATGTTCCTTTGACTTGTAGTATTCAAGTCATCTTGGTCATGAAGACTTATGCTTTGACATCTTAAGCAAGCATCTCTAAGGAGATGTGGAACCAGGATGATTGGGTATAAGTCGAAATGATCGAAGGTGTTTGAATAGCCTATAAAAGATTCACCACTCCTTGCAAGGAGATGTATACCCATGGACTCTCGTCGGATTGTTACTAAAGTATTTAGCCAAAGCATTACATGTTTAGAGTAAGGTACTCTTGGATACAAGTGCAGTAACTAGAATTCGTAGGACGAGGAAATGATACTTGGGATAGGTGTGACATAGTCAACCTGGTGGGGACTGACACTATAGACCATGTCCTGAACCAAGTGGGTATAAGATGAGTGAAGGGAATGGGGCACGAATCATTATAGTTGCTGAAGGGTTTCAGAAATAGTTCTGGATCAACCGTTGCTCTTTTCGATTAATTGGGAATCATGATGTACTACTAGGTGTCACTCATGATCGTTCTATAATTAATGGTTAATTATAGATGGCCAACATAAACTAAGAACCTATTTGGTCACACGCACAATGAGCGTAATCCGAAGGATTTAAAATGAGCTTGAGAATGAGATTCTCAGACCGAGAGAAACTAGGTTTGGTTAGACCAAACAAGGAGCGAGCATGAAATCGTTTCAGTCACAATGGAAGTGTGGATGGGTCGTGTCTTATGAAGACATGATGGATGAACCAAATTGGTTTGATTCTAATCCAATGGTGGAGAATAAACCAAAGGGGTTTGGTTTGTTTTAAATGAATGAACCAAAAGTTGGTTCGGTTCGTTTTAACTTAAAATAGACCAAATCAGTTTGGTTTATTTTAACTTAAATTAATGGAGCGAGTTAACAGGTTTTGGTTATGAACTAATAACCATTAGGAGAATTTTTTCTCTATAAAATAGGGCTCAAGGGTTTAATGAGAGCCCTAATCGAAAGTTGCCGCCCCTCTCCCTCCTCTCCTCTTGTGGTCGGCGCCCAAACCCTAGCCGCCGCCCACCTCTTGTGCCACCGTCCAAGTTGTTGCTGTCGTCCAAGCTTTAGCCGGTGATCCTCCGGCGACCCTCCGATGATCTTCCTTGGCTCCGGCGGCAAGGTGAGCATCTAGCTTCCTTATTTGGCCGACGCTAATCCTCCACCAAAGCTATCTAATTTTTTGGACAGCTTGTTTACTTCGTGTCGGAGCATTGTTTGGACGACGTTTGGAGCTTCGACAGCGGCTTCCTTGCCGAGGATTCGATCTCCGGTAATCCTCATAGGTGGAGGATGAAGGATTTTTCAAATGGTGGGCGAATACCTCTCCGGAGAAGCGAGTTTTTGAGGACTCATTTTGAATCTGAATTTTTATTCAGATTGTGATCTTCTCTCGATCACATTGTCTTCGACACGAGGCTAGTGACTCGTACGAAGATGAAGTTCGTGACTTTGTGAAGTCATCCCGAAGATACTTGGCATGGATACGGATAGAGGTGATTCTAGCAAGGGTCACTCCGGTTGATGCCTTTCCCGCTACACGTGATACGTCAGGTATACGTAGAATAAATTTTCTTTTATTGCAAAATTTGAAACTATGGTTATGTCTACACATGTTGTACTATGCATACATATGGTGTGTTTATTGTAATAAATTAGATTTATTACTTTTTATTTCTTCCGCTGTGCACCTGTTTATGAAACATGTTCGAACACACACTCGCCGCGGTGCCGGAAACCGAACAAAAGAGTCCCATTTAGTGGTCGTAAAAAGAATCTTAAGGTATATCAAGGGCATACTAAATGTAGGACTTTGGTAACCTAGGACTAAGTCTTTTGATTTGGTTCAGTATATCGACTCCAACTATGCCGGTTGCAAGTTGGATCGGAAGAGTACTAGTAGTGGATGTCAATTTCTTGGATCCTCCCTAGTAAGTTGGAGTAGTAGAAAGCAACCTTGTGTTGCTTTGTCAATCACCGAGGCCGAATATGTGGCTATGAGAGGTTGTGTGGCTCAATTACTTTGGATGAGACACACATTAGAGGATTATGAGCTACACTACTCCAATGTAAAAGTTTATTATGATAATGTGAGTATCATAAATTTGACCAAAAATCCGGTACATCACTCTAGGACTAAGCACATTGAAGTGAAACATCACTTCATTAGAGATCATGTGGCTAAGGGGGACATTGAACTTAATTACATAAAATCTAAGTCCAACTTAGCCGACATATTCACCAAGGCTCTCCCCGAAGTGGAATATTCATCACTTAGAAGAGAACTTGGAATGTGCTTAGTAGAATAGAGGTCTAGATTTGCATGATCCTATAGAAATTCTAGAATTTATACCTTTAAGAATCTCACAAAATACCTAAGAAAATATGATTTTGGTATTGAGCCACTTAGACAAGATGTGAGATGTTAGGAAGATGCACTTGGGTCATCATGCTTGTTATGATGCATTACTATGAACCAAGTGTCATCTAGAGACATTAATCCTTCATTAGACCAATCATTGGGATGGCTTATGCACAATTAATGTGCATATAACTCCAAGAATATGATTGGAAATGCCAAATAAAACATAATTTAAACTATGTTTATCATACTTTGAAAAACAGTTTTCAATTGCTAAGTAAAAGTGATACAAAGTTTACAAAATACTTAAAGCTTTTGCTAAGTCTCAAAATTGTATCATTTTCAAAATCTGGAAAATATATATTTTTTTAAATTATTTTTCCTTGATATAAAATGATTTCAGAAATGTGTACATAAAATTTCATGATTTTTCGATGTTTCTTGAATTTTTGGCGCATTTCTGAAGTTGAAATTTGAAAAAATTGAAAAGGGCTTTAGGTGTGCGGTCAATGAATCAAATTCATTGGTGATACCTGGTTTTTCTGCAATTCAGCCTTATTTCTTGATCTTGAGTGTGCTCTTAAGTGTCCTAAAACTATGGTATGATAATCTTCAGTAAAAAAAAGTTTTAGACTGTTTGATGCAATGTTTTAGGGGGAGCTTCATAATATAAATCTTTTCATCCCCTAAATTTATATTGTTGATGCAAAGTTAGGACTTAACTTTCTATCTTTTGTTATGCTTTGCTCCACATGTTATTCACACATCATGAACCATGTCTTGGATTAAGGGGGAGCATCTTATTGATCTTATACCTTAGTTCTAGATATAACAAATTCAATTCTTTCATGAAACTTATCTTTGGATGAATTCTTCTCTTTTTGATGTATGTCAAAGGGGGAGAAAGAATGTTTAAGTTAGAATTCATATTGGAAATATGATTATGTGCATATGTTAAAGACCTAACTTAAATGATTGGCAAACATCAAAAAGAAGGAGATTGTTGGTGCAACAATGCCCCAAGCATTTATATGTTTTGATGTTTGGATAATCATCTAAGTTAGAAAATGTTTTGTAATCTAATTGTGAACATGTTTAAGTGACAGAAAAAATTCAAGTATGAAGGCTAGGTAAAGGAAAAGTCCTAGTGTGATCTTGGCAAAAGAAGTCCAAGGAAAGGGCTTGGCGGTGTAAGACCAAGCATGTAGTCTTGGTGATGTAAAGTCCAAGCGGACCTTGGCAAAGGAAGTCCAAAGGCAAGTCTTGGCAGTGTAAGTCCAAGCATGTAGTCTTGGCGGCATAAAGTCCAAGCGTACTTTGGCAAAGAGAAACCCAAGACATGACGAAACCGAAGGAAGCTCTTGGAAGCAAGCGCAACGGATGAACAAGTCGCGATCTCGGAGGGATCCTAGAGGTGCAAGGCTAAAGGAAGAGATAGAAGGTTAAGTCTAGGTCTAAGAAGTCAATTCAAGTATGAATTACTCATACTTGATGAGTATCAATCGACTGATACGATGTAGCAATGATCGATAAGGTACTGATCGAAGTCGCTAAAAATCGACGAGCGATTGATCGCCAAGAGTCAATGATCGATGCCGCAATCACCAATCGCCAATACTAGCACCAACCCGATCAAGTCGACATCAGGAACAAAATGGAGTCTCACTCGACTCCTCGTGGGGATCACTCGACTGATCACTTCATCAGTCGACTAATGAAGTGATCAGTCGACTAATCAGGCTACCATTGGAAATGACGGTTGCGTATCTCTGCGAATTCGCCTCGTCAGAAGCCGTTGGCTACCACGACAGTCGACTGATGCTATACATTAGTCGATTGATCGAGGCTCAATGAGAAAAACATCCCTTTCTCTATAAAAAGAGGGTTTGGGGTGCTTGAGTGGGCTAGTGCTTACATTCCAACCATACTCTCAAGCTCCCACATTTTTCCTAAGCTTTCAAAGTGATTTTCATTGCCCTCCTCTCTAATCTTCATCTTCATCTTTTGTAAGAAGAGGAGGGTCTTGTAAGGAAAGCTTCTTAGTGGAATTGCTTGGGTTGATCCACCTTAAGAATCGCCGTGGAGTAGGAGCTTTATCTCCGAACCATGTAAAAGCCTTTGTGTTAGCGTTTGTGTTTAGCTTCTTGATTTTGTTTAGTATTTTGCTTCCGCTAACATTTCTTGTAGAATTCGAAAAGAGGCTATTCACCCCCCTCTATCCTTCCAAAGATCTCTAACAATTAGTGCCTTGGCCAAGTGGACCTCCCGAGAACCTATGCATATAGAGATGCCTCTGCCATACTACACCCGACTTGAGAACTAACATAACCACCTATCTTCAATAGGAAAGTCTTCCGTTTGATCCACGGGTAGCCTCCCCTTTAATAAGAAAACCCAAGCACTTTTTTATCATAGATGGAATCCTCTACAAATCATCATTTGGAAGACCGTTGCTGAAATGCTTAGGAAGGGAAGATGTCGACTGGATACTCAAGGAAGTTCATGATAGGTATTGTGGTAATCACTTAGGAGGTCGGGCTTTGACTCTCAAGGTGCTACTGGCTGGTTATTTTTAGCCCATTATCCATCAGGATGCAACTCATCTTGTCAAAGCCTACAAAGCTTGTCAAATGCATAGCAACTTATCGGAATGACTAACCAAGCTGATGAAATTGGTAGTGTATTCTTGCTCATTTGATCAAGGGGGAATGGATATAGTAGGGTTAATACCTCAAGCCTCGCTCCAAAAAAAATCCTACTAGTGGATGTTGACTATTTCTCCAAATGGGTGGAAACAGAGCCTTTGGCTAAGATTACCGAGGGAGCAGTGGTACAATTTCTATGGAAAAATATTATTTGTTGGTATGGAATCCCGCGAAGGTTGGTTAGTGATAATGGGAACCAATTTCAAGGTTGTAAAATTCAAGAGTGGTGTTGGAGCCTTCACATAGAGCAAGCTTTCACTTCAGTGGCACATCCCTAAGCTAATGGCCATGTAGAAGTAACTAATCAGATTCTTATACAGGGATTGAAGACAAGGTTGGAATCAACTCACGGAAATTGGATGGAAGTGCTCCCTGGTATCTTATGGACCTATAGGACCACTGTGAAGTCTGCTACTAGGGAACCTTTCAGCATGGTATATGGGACCGAGGTCATCATTCCTGTTGAAGTCCTGGTGGATAGCACTCGAACACAGTTTTATAATCCCATGCACAATCAAACTTTAAGAAGTACCGAGTTAGACTTAGTGCAAGAACGACAAGAGCAAGCTCGGATTTGAGTAGAGACTTATCGACGTAAAATACAATGGGTCTTTAGCCAAAAGTTGATCCCTCAGACATTTCAAGAAAATCAATTCTGCAAGAGATCTGATAAAGTTGGCTCATAACTGGGAAGGACCTTACAAGATCACTAGGCGGGTAGCCAGGGTCGCCTATTATCTCCAAGATGTTGCGAGAAAGGATCTGTCACAACCTTGGAATGTTGTGCATTTATGACCTTTCTATTGTTGAAGATTAATGTTTTCGAAAAAAGGGGGGTCGAACTGTACATATCTGTATTTATATAAGTTGGAGATATAAGAAAGATAGCATTTCAGAGCATCAATCATAGTTGTATTAATGGGATTCATTACAACAACATGTCAATCAAGGCTTGGAAAACTAGTTACACGTTAAAGAAAATTGAAGGACAATGATGAAGAGTAGTCTCCCAATTTAGGAAGGAAGCCCTCCCATTAGCAAGGGATATCTTTGCCTAGCATATTGGTGAACTACTTCGTCGAAGCCTCTTCGAAATAAGGATTTTAGGCAGGGGTGAGACTCTCCTACCTCTGCCTTTCTCTATCTTCTACCCCTTGCCAATATACTTTACAGTGCCCCCGGTGCTCTGTGAAGACTCGGCAAAGCCTAATACATCAGTAAGATGTTTGTCGGAGTGATGTGAGCAAAACATATAGGGTTTTAGGAGTAGTTTTTTCTCACATCGCATTACATTTCATACTTGTTTCATACATATTTCACTTTATTTTGAATGCATTCCTGATTTTCTAGTTCGGAGATTTGATCTTTATTCTTTTGTGTGCAGGACAACATTTTATAGGGAAAACGACATACTTTTGGAGCAAAAGAAGGACATTCAGCAGGCGGAACGGAAGGAGACATGGCCCAACAGTGTGGATTCACACGATCTGCCCCACCAGCACAGCTTGACACATGGCCTGGTCATGTGGATCTACATCGCTGTGTAACGTTGGTTTATTTCGATGTGACTAGGGTTCTTTCATGGATTCGGATAGCGCCGGCTTCAAGTCTATATAAGGAAAGTCACATCCAAACCCTAGGGAGGAGGCATGACTGTTGGTGCACTCGGCCCAGACTCGAGTTTGACTCGAACTATATTCTGATGTTAGACAAAACACATGACATGGGATTGTCATGAGAAGTCCAACATGGGTTGGTGATGACTGCCATTTTGTTGTATTATTTTGGTCCTTAATATCACTGTTTTTTATCCTCTCGAGTGATTTATTATTGATTATTATCATGTTTTAGGAGTTGGATATATTTTTAGACCTTATTGTAAATTCTCCTAATTTTTGGACTTATATGTAAATTTTATCTTTGTTTGTAGGAGATCGAGATGAGCCACTGAACTAGACTCAAGTTGGATCAAATATGGCTTCGTCTGGGGTCATAATGGACATTTCAAAATGATTTAATCTAAGCCCTTCATCCAGATCAGAAGGCAAATTAAATCAAGGGTTCAGATCTGAGCATTATGGACCGTCCGAGGAAAGTGATTGATTTTGAGCCATCCATCTGGATCTGGAGCGATCCAGCCCGTACATTAAGATCTACACGTCTTGGTCGTTCATCCGGACCGTTGAATTGTGATTATACCTTTAGACGGATCAGATCCGTCCATTGCAAATCAGATTGATTTCAGCCGTTGGATGGAGCAGCCTAATTAAGCAGTTAATATATCCATCAAACCCTAGCTTGTTTGGACGGCTAGGATAAGAGGAGGCTCTCATCGGACGACTCAGAAAAAACACTTAATTAAGCCTCACTCGAGCGAACTGAGAGCAACGCGCAGAAAAATCAAGCGGCGTCTTCTTCCTCTTGCGAACGCGGCGATCGGCGACTACACGAGCGATCGGCGACTACACGAGCGATCGGCGACAGTCCGGCACTCCACTCCGGCGACCTTCCGTCCGACAGTCGGCGATGATCCCAAGCGAGCCTCGGTGGACGATTAGATGTCGTGATTCGGACAGCTAATCGGAAGAGGGGCAAGCGCGGGATTCCGACGAGTACAACCTTCACCGGCGTTCACTCCATTCCAGCGGCTGGGATAGGCCTTTCCATCTCGCCGGAGCCACCCACATGCTGCGCCAGTTTAGGACATCGCCATCTCCACCCGTGAAGGTCCATTTCACTGTCCGGTGACTCCACAGCTGCCGGAACGGTGATCGCATTCCTCCGTCTATCCGTCCTCCCTGTTGCGCCGGTCGGGGCAGCTTCGCATTCACCGCCGGAGTGGTTGTTCGGTTTGTTGTGACCGTCGTGTGGTTACCGATCATTATTTTATTTGAATCAATATGCGTGTTTGTTTGTGTGTTGAACACCTAATTAGTTGGGATTTTGTGTTAGTTACGTTCTGTTAATTATTCCTGTTAGATTATGCATTTGTTAGTAGTTGATTAGGTTTGTTTCTGTTAAGTGTTTTTTTTGTTTACGTACAATGTTATTTCTATAGGTTTGGTTGTTGCTTAGTTGTTTAATTTTGTTCGTTATTTAGTTGTAGGTTAGTTTAATTTCTTGTTGCTGATGTACTAACCCCATCAATTAAAATTGTCCAATCAATGCATCGTATAGTGACAGTATGGTGTTTGGTTGGAGTGCTTTCATTATTAGGTTAGATTTCCTTGACATTCGACCAGTGTGTCGTATAGTGACAGTGTGGTGCCTAGTTGAATTGCTTACTTTCCTTGAATTTAGTTTAGCTTTTCAGTGACTATTTGATCACTGTGCCGTATAGTGATAGCGCGGTACTTGGTTAAATTGTTCACCTTTGTTTCTTGACCACTGTGCCATATAGTGACAGTGCGGTGCTTGGTTGAACTATTTTCTGTCTGTTAGTGTAGCTTTTTAGTGACTGTTTGATCACTGTGTCGTATAGTGACAGTGCGGTTCTTGGTTGAATTGTTCACCTTTGTTTCGTGATCATTATACCGTATAGTGATAGTACGGTGCGTGATTACTTACTTTTGCGCATTAGGATAGTTACTTGTTAATTGTTATTTGGTAGTTAGATTAACTTCCTGCAGATTTTATTTCCATGTATGTTTACCAGAATTGTTTGGCCATTGCATCGTATAGTGACAGTGCGGTGCAAGGTTGAATCGTTCTTGCATTAGGTTGACTTTGAATAATTGTTTTAATAAATTGTAAAAACCCCCAGTGTTTGCTTCTGTTTAAAAACAAACGTCCAACCATTAGGTTCGTTGGGAGACGATCCGAGTCAGCCCTATATTGCATTAGTGTAGTTAAAGGGTTCGGTAAATAATTTGGCAACGGTATCACGACAAAATAACCGGTCTATCAGATTTTGGCGCCGTTGCCAGGGAACTTTAATGGGTTCGTTTGTCTTTAAACTGTAGTTTGTTTGTTTGTTTTCTTTTTCTTTTGTTATTATTGCCTTTCTTATTATCTATATTTTTTTTCTCATTGTATTTGTTTGTGTGGATGACTAGGTCTTCAGGCAATAATCTACTTGAGTTTTATGCAGCATTTTTTCTCTTCCCTCAGAGGCCCAGCCTAAGAAGGGGGTTGTTGAAGAAAAGGCTAGGGAATTCCAAGAGCTAGCAGATTCCCAAGTATGCCAAGTTTTTTTTTTAGATCTGTGTGTTCACGAGAAGTTGTACTCTTTCTATGGAGGTAGGAGATACTGTAGTTTGGTTCAGTATTTTGGACGCTTTGAAGCACCCGATGGAGGATCATTATATTCTTAGCGTGATTATAACTGATGAGTTGGACTGCATGAACTTTATTTCTTAGTGTGTTTTTCATTTGGATATCTCTGTACCTTCTACATTTTGTTGTGATTTTATTGATTCTGTTGATTCTGATGTAGATGATGATTTGTTATTAGGACCTATCTGTGGGCTCTTTTATGTAGACAGGGATATGGAATGTGTAGGGACGCCCCAAGGATCACTTCCATTAGATGTTTGTGAGAAATGTTATTTTATGGTCGAGCATGGGATATCTTTGTTGGTGCAATCGGCCCAGGTCACGATTGACCAGGACTCGAGTTTGACTCGAGTGATGTTTTGATGTTCGACAAAAATATATGACAATGTAATTGTCATGGGAAAGTCCATGTCTTGGGTACTTGGCATGTAAAGTCCAAGCATGGGTCTTGGCAATGGAAAGTCCAACATGGGTTGGCAAGGGAAAGTCCAAGCATGGTCTTGGCATTTGAGAAGTCCAACATGGGTTGGCAAGGGAAAGTCCAAGTTTGAGTCTTGCCATGAGAAGTCCAAGGGGTTTGATATTGGCTGCGTAAAGTTCAAGCGGGAGTCTTGGCAGCATAAGTCCAATGGTTGGCGGCGTAAAGTCCAAGCGGAGTCTTGGCGGCGTATGTCCAAAGTGCCTTGGCGGTGTAGACACCGTTAGCATGACATAGCCGATGGAAGCACCTGAAGGCTAGCGCGATGGATGAACAAGTCATGGATGACTTGGAGGGATCCGAGAGGCGTGAGGCTGATGGAGGTGGCTAGAAGGCTTAGGTCTAGGCTAAGGGTGGTCTAGCAAGTATGGGGGAACCATACTTGGGTTAAAACCTCAAGTAACTAGGGTTTAAGCGTGGGAAGTGGCCTAACGGGCGATCGTGATGGGCGGCGATCGGCCCGATTATGTATCGATCGTGATGCTCGGTTTTTGGCCCGCGAGAATGGAGTCTCACTTTCATTCGGGGACGAGCAATCGAGTGATGGCTCATCAGTCGACTGATGGTCATGATCAGTCGACTGATGTCCTGGCCGTTGGATTTTTCCAGCGTGGATTACACCGTTGTCTCACAGCAACAGTGTGATCAGTCGACTAATGGTCCCGATCAGTCGACTGATCGACCTTTTCCAGCACAGGTTTAAGCTATATAAGGAGCTCGTGATGGAGGAAAAGATAGCAATTTTCTTGAGCGAAATTGAAGGGGGAAGTTGGTGCTTTCCAGTTCTTCAAAGCTAGTTCAAGGCAATGAAAGATCAAGCAATCCAAAGCTCTTGTAAAGTGTTTTTCCTTTACTTGCATTTGTATTTCATATTGTTTTTGCTTGTATCTACTTGATTATTGTTGTAATCATATTGTACGAGGTTTCTCCGCCTCCAGATTGCTCCGAGAAGGAGTTATTATTATAGTGGTGTGTGATTGGCATCGCTAGGGTTCGTACGAACCCGATCCGTGGAGTAGGAACCGTGCGGTTCTGAACCACATTATATCGTTGTGTTAGCGTGTTGTGCATTTCGTTATCGTTATTACTTTTCTATTTTCGCTGCGCTAACGAAATTGTAGAAACAAACGCGAAAGAATTCCATTGACGCTATTCACCCCCCCCTCTAGCTTCCAAACGATCCCTAACAAGTGGTATCAGAGCCCGGGGCTCTTCTACGGACTAACCGCCCAGAGCTAAGACAAAAGGCTAGAGGGTGAAGATGGAATTCCAAGACAAGCTTGGATGGGATATCAATACTCCACCTCCATATGATCCAGAAGATTTTCCAGCGTGGAGAGCAAGAATGGAAACATTCTTGATGATGAACATAGAGGATTGGTTCATCCTCGTTGAAGGCCTTGAACCCCCTAGGGATAAGAAGGGGAATATCCTAAAATTAAAAAAGTGGACCCAAGAGCAACGCCAAAAGCTCAAGACCGAAGCTAAGGTAACGAAACTTTTGGAAGATTTAATCCCTAATGATGTTTTGTGCAAGCTAGGAGATTACATGTATGCCAAGGAGTTATGGAGAAAATTTGCAAGACTCCATGAGGAGAGTTCATTCTCAAGTGAAAGTGAGGAATCGAAAGTTGAGATGGAGTCAACTTCCGAATCGGAGAAAGAAGAAGTAGAAGAGGTGGAAGAAGCATCTACTTCTAGGATTGAGGAGGAGAGACCATCCTCTACACCGGAGCAACCTCAAGAAGAGCCTTCAACATCCGATCAAGATGAGGAAGCTCAAAATTCAACTCCGGCACCTACCAACACCCTAGGTAACTCAAGCACTTTATTTTCAAATAAAAATCATATAATGTGCTTTGAGTGTAGGGAGTATGGGCATTACAAGAGCAAATGTCCAAAGAAGGTTAGGAAAGCCTCTCAGGTGCCCAAAAGTCAACAAAAGTCAAAGGATGCCGGTTCCCCAAGTCAAAAGAGAAAGGAGCATATTATATGCTTCAAGTGCCATCAAAAGGGGCATTTTAGAATCCAATGCTCTAGGGGGAGGAAAAAGACCCAAGAAGAAGCATCACAAGTAGGGGGAGCTAAGGCTAACCCTAAGGTACATTTTAGTGGTGCATCTTCGAATTTAAATGTTAAAAAGCATGCTAGGAATTTAAATTCTCCTGCAATTTATGAAAAGCATGCTAATAGGAATAAATGTTTTTGCTTAGGAGCTAAAAGTGTCCATTTTAGTAATAAGGAGAAATTTGGGACTAATGTCCCTAGAAAAACCATACCTAGGGAATCTATTAAGAAAATACAAGAACATCTAGGTTTTAATCCAAAATGGACTAGGCATATGCCAAGAAAGTCAAATGCCCAAGTTTTAAATCAAAATTCTAAAATTGGGCAATTGGAATTAGAAAACCAAGCCTTGAGGTCAAGGCTTGAAAAACTTGAGAAGATCCTCAACACTATGCAAAATCAATTTAAAGGGTCTAATGGTCAAACTCCTAGGTCAAGAAGTCAAAGTCAACATCTAGGACCTAAGAGTCAAAAGTCAACCAAGGGGAAGAATGGTTTGGGTCACAAACCTAAGTCCAAGGTGACTTATCATAGTGTTCCATTTGACTATGGAACACTAACTAAGTCTAGGAAGACCAAGGTCAATAGGGAAGTCATCCCTAGAGTTAACCAAGGGTTGTGCCTAGTGGCCAAGGTTTTTAAGAAACCTAGGGTGGCCACTAAGAAGGTTGCAAGGGGAGTTACCCCTAGAGTCAACCTAGGCAAGACCAAAATGACCAAGGCTAATAAGCCTAGGAAGGTCATTAGGAAGGTATCTAGGGAGGTTATCCCTAAGGAATACCTAATTAACCCTAGGAGCTCAAATCGGTTTTGGGTTCCTAAGAGCGTGATTGATTCACACTAGGTGGGTTTAGGATGTGCCAATACTAATTGAGAAGTTTGATAAAATGATTAAAATTGGCACAATCTAGATTTAGAGATCATAGTGTGTAACTTTGATTGTTGGCACACTTTAAAAGTTCATGTAAAAGTAACATCAAGAGTGATACTCAAGTGTCACACAACTTGATGTATTGTACTCACCATGCTTCATATGTTTTACCATATGTTTGCATGGAAGGAATGTCTAGGATGGATTGCAACTCACAAAACAAGTCTTTTACCTTGATTGTGTATTTCAACACTTAGAAAGGGTGAGATGTTAGGATTTGGAAATCATTGAATGTTAATGTTTGCAAAAATGAAATAAAACATTAAAATACATTAACGAATACATGAATGTAAGTGTAACATCAATATATTCGATATACAAGAATAAACATGATAAAATGGATTAATTAGATGAAGAAATCGAGATTTTTAGAATTTCAGAACTGGAAATCAGATATCAGTCGACTGATACAGTTATCAGTCGACTGATAACACTGTAGCACGATACGATGCGGTCATCAGTCGAGTGCTCGACGAGCAATGAAAGGATGATGCGCATCACCGATCGATGAGCAACATCACCGATCCGATGCTCACTAGACATCACATCACGTAAGGTTCGAGTCGATTGCCGAGCCCGATCCCTTCTCCGATTGCCATTCTTGTTCTCCGATGATCCTTCCGGCCGTGCCAGCCGCCCAAGGTGTTAGGTTTGTTAGATGAGCCCTATTTTACCTTAGTTCACTTATTTCAAGCCTCATTTCACTCATTCTAGGGTTGGTTCCTTGTTTCGATTAGGGTTCTGGCGTCTCTGGCGAATTTTCCGATGACCCCCCAGTAACATCTGAGTTTTCCCTCCGGCCACACCACCAAATGGCGCCTAAGTAACAATCTTTTTACCCAAGCCCTAATTTTCCTTTCCGTTATAATTTAGTTTTTATCTAATCATGTATTATGTCCTTTCATGTCATATCATTACATTGCATTCATAATAGGAGAGCCCGTAGGAATGATCCACCAGAGGGTGAATCTCGATTGTACCAGCCTATGTTGGTTAGGTACATCGATAGGGACTTTTTCAACCGCCATTGTAGTGATGTCATAGAATTAATTGCATACTACAATATCATGAAAGTCGTCTTATGCACGCATCCAATTAATGATGACCTTCTTAAGGAATTTTATCAAAACCTAAAAAAGGTTGATGACGATCCTACCTACACTACTCGCATTGCAAAATGCAAGTTAGAGTTCACTCCTGCGACATCTGCAGAGTTTCTCGGGATGACACCTTTATCTTTTTCCCTACCATGGATTTTCCTTTACCTGAGCCCTTTGACCATATCTCTATGGATTCCATGTATGAGCATATCTTTGGTTATCCTCGTCCACCGGCCCAAAACTTATTCCCTATCACTGAGTTATCTGCACCTGACAATGTCCTTTACAAGGTCATTGTTGGGTGTTTTCTTCCTTCACTCGAGTGCAGCAGATTCGGCCTCCCCATCTCTTTCTTCTATCGCCATCGTCATAGATTAGACATTAACTTTGCACTAAACATGTTTCATTGCATTGTGCATTTCACTTCCCCTATCCAAGGGAAAGTGCATATGCCATATGGTCATATCATCACAGCATGGCTAGAGTCCGTAGGGGTTAACATCAACAGGGGTTCTCTGAGAGCGCTATTGGAGGTGTACGACTGTATATCAGTTCGTAACTTCTCATTAGCAAAGCTATGGATGGGGGCTGGACAGATGGAGTTGACGCCACGACCACCACCCAGGGCACGCAGAGAGCCTCCTCCAGTACCAGAGATACAACAGAGGACTACGAGGATGTAGACGCCGCTGATGAGGATGATCAGATGCCGGCAGATGCATCAGCGACGGGTCCATCAGATGATCGTCATGGCCGGATGGAGTCCAGATTTCAGGACTATCGTGATCGGTGGCGGACTATCGAGAGTTATTGGCGAGCGAGCATCCTTGGCGCCGCGTCTGGATCGGATGGAGAGTCCCGAGCGCATCGAGCGTCGGCTCGATATGTTAGAGATGATGCGGGCACGGACCTGAGTCGTGACCTCCTCCTCCGCCACCTCCTGCGAGCGATTAAATATTGAGGATATTAGATTTTCTGTGGTTGTCAGTTTTTGTAGTGAGATTGAGCATAGCCAATCTCCATTTTGAATGTAAAAGACTAAATTTTTAAGTTAAATGAATTTTTTTTTCTGAAAATCTTGTGTGTCTGGATGAGTATTTGTATAATTGTATTGCTTATGAAAGTTGATATATCATGACATGAAATCGCATCCTATCATATACCATGTCATGTCATTGTTTAGAGTTATTTTAGATGTCATGTGTTCTTAAATTTCATCTTATGCCATGACATCATGATTATGAGCATATGCTTATGTATATCATTTCTAATGCCATAATCATTCATGCATTTAAGGCAATTGGTTGAAATTGATTTAAGGACTATGGCATGACTTGAAGTCCCATTTATAAGGGAATCAAGTAGGGTTGCCTAGGAAATGCATGAAACCCTAGATAAAGTGAATCCAAACCCACATCTCACATCACATTGACATGTATGTGTATTTATACATCCTAGATACATGTGAGATGCTAGGATAATAAGTTAGGTTCAAGGTGCATGGGTAGTGCATCTAGATGAACTCAAACTTATTCTAATTATCACCAAGAATCATAAGGAAAGCTAATATACAAGCTATGTTATTTAGCCAATAAATTATGGTTCAAAATAGGCTTTCAAAAACATTTTAAAATCATTTTGAAAAACCTTGGTGAAGTCTATCTTTTGATAGCAATCACCATTGATGAAGTTGATACAAAGTAGGACCAAAACATTGAAAATTTCAATGGTTTTGAACTTTGTGCCAATTTCAGTATTTTATGGGTAAAATAATTTTCAAACATTTTTCACCCATTGCATTGGTCATAGGTATTATACGTATCAAATTTCATGATTTTTCGATATACGTATAATTAGTTATGATTTTCTGAAATTCAACTCTGATAACTGAAATTCGGAAATTTGATTATCGATCGTATCATTGGTGGCGATCGTGATGGAAGTGCCGATCGTGATTTCTGAATCACTCATGTAGCTGTTCGTAAACAAGGTTGTTTAACCCGATTTTAGCTACGGTTATAGTCCCTAATCACTCCTAACCCTAGGATATGCTTTGGGAAGCATTATAAAGGGTGAAAATCCATTGGATATGGATTAGGAGAAGTATTTAGGGTTTGTATCAATTTTAAGGTGTTGGAAAGTTCTATATTGAATTTCTAACCTTAATTTTGATGGTTTAGAGTTCCTATTGGCTTAGGGAATGCCCAAGGACATTGTTGGAGCAATGGTCAAGGGGGAGCAAGTCTTTAGGGGGAGGTATCCATCTTAGGATGATGGATGTGTTTTTCTCCTTGAAGAGGAGAAGTTATTGGGAGAATATGATATCAATTGGGAAATTGATGGGACTTTTGAGAGACCCAATTTGGAAATTAGGAGAGTAAATGGGATTGTCTCTCTTGAGTGATATTGGACTTATCACTAGGAAGATGGTAGGCATCCTAAGTATTTTTGAACCAAGGGGGAGATTGTAAGATCTCATTGGGACATGAGACATTGACCTCCTTGGAGAGAAAACCTTTTTGATGTTAGTCAAAAAGGGGGAGAATGTTTGGGGGAGAACATTTGGTGAGTGTTTACCAATTTGGGATAATTGGTAAGGGATTTGAGTTAGTGTTCTAACTCAATGTTTTGTTTGTTTTTTTGTCAAACATCAAAAAGGGGGAGATTGTTGGTGCAATTGGCCCAGGTCACGATTGACCAGGACTCGAGTTTGACTCGAGTGATGTTTTGATGTTCGACAAAAATATATGACAATGTAATTGTCATGGGAAAGTCCAAGTCTTGGGTACTTGGCATGTAAAGTCCAAGCATGGGTCTTGGCAATGGAAAGTCCAACATGGGTTGGCAAGGGAAAGTCCAAGCATGGTCTTGGCATTTGAGAAGTCCAACATGGGTTGGCAAGGGAAAGTCCAAGTTTGAGTCTTGCCATGAGAAGTCCAAGGGGTTTGATATTGGCTGCGTAAAGTCCAAGCGGGAGTCTTGGCAGCATAAGTCCAATGGTTGACGGCGTAAAGTCCAAGCGGAGTCTTGGCGGCGTAAGTCCAAAGTGCCTTGGCGGTGTAGACACCGTTAGCATGACATAGTCGATGGAAGCACCTGAAGGATAGCGCAATGGATGAACAAGTCATGGATGACTTGGAGGGATCCGAGAGGCGTGAGGCTGATGGAGGTGGCTAGAAGGCTTAGGTCTAGGCTAAGGGTGGTCTAGAAAGTATGGGGGAACCATACTTATGTTAAAACCTCATGTTTGAGGTATGCCAGTCGACTAGTGCCATGTGGCAGTCGACTGGACTGAGTCAACTAGGGTTTGACTGCTAGAAGTGGCCTAACAATCGACTGCCACTGTTAGGCAATCGACTGATGGACGAGCAGTCGACTGATGCTCAGATATTCGGCCAAAGAATGGAGTCTCACTCGACTGCTGAGATGAGAAGTCGAGTGATGGCTCATCAGTCGACTGATGTCCTAGCCGTTGGATTTTTCCAGCGTGGATTACACCGTTGTCTCACAGCAACAGTGTGATCAGTCGACTGATGGTCCCGATCAGTCGACTGATTGACCTTTTCCAGCACAAGTTGAATCTATATAAGGAGCTCATGATGGAGGAAAAGATAGCAATTTTCTTGAGCGAAATTGAAGGGGGAAGTTGGTGCTTTCCAGTCCTTCAAAGCTAGTTCAAGGCAATCAAAGATCAAGCAATCCAAAGCTCTTGTAAAGTGTTTTTCCTTTACTTGCATTTGTATTTCATATTGTTTTTGCTTGTATCTACTTGATTATTGTTGTAATCATATTGTACGAGGTTTCTCCTCCTCCGGATTGCTCCGAGAAGGAGATATTATTATAGTGGTGTGTGATTGGCATCGGTAGGGTTCGTACAACCCGATCCGTGGAGTAGGAACTGTGCGGTTCCGAACCATATTATATCGTTGTGTTAGCGTGTTGTGCATTTCGTTATCGTTATTACTTTTCTATTTCCGCTGCGCTAACGAAATTGTAGAAACAAACGCGAAAGAATTCCATTGACGCTATTCACCCCCCCCCCCTCTAGCTTCCAAACGATCCCTAACAATCTTAGGTTATATTATCTCTATGTATGGTATTGAAGTAGATCCTTCTAAAATTCATGTTATATCTTCTTTATCTTACCCCGCTTCTGTGCGGGAAGTTTGTGCTTTTCTAGGTTATGCAGCTTTCTACAGACATTTTATCAGAGACTTTATTTTACCCTACCCTTGACCAACTTGTTGCAAAAGGAGGTGGTATTTCAATTTGACCAGGATTGTGATGGAGATCGAGCCCACCCCCATAGCAAATTCTTTTTCATATGAGCAGTTTTTCACCTGTAGGGTAAGACATCATGGTATGCAGATCTTGCTATTTATTTAGTTGCTGTGTTGTACCTTCACATTTTACTCATGCACAAGTCCAGAAATTGAACAGTGATGCTAAGTATTATGTATGGGATGAGCTTTATCGTTGAAAATTTTGTAGAGATCAGATTATTAGATGACGTGGACTTGATTATGAGTTTCATTTCATACATACTTACTTTTTGTTATTCTCTGGCTTGTGGGGGGTACTTTGGACCCCAAAAGAACTGCTAGGAAAATTTTATAGTCTAGTTTGTATTGGCCCACCTTATCTCATGATGCCTCTGAATTCTACAAGTCTTGTTAGCGATGTCAATGAACAAGGAAAATAGGACGTAGAAATGAAATGCCTCAAAAACTTTTATTATTCTGTGAGATTTTCGATATTTGGGGTATTGATTTTATGGGTTTGTGTCTTGTATCTTTTGGATTTCCATATATTCTGTTGGCATGTGATTATGTTTCCAAATGGGTGGAGGCCATCCCCACCAGGACGGATGATTCTCTTGTTGTTGTGGATTTTGTTAGGTCTCACATATTTTGCAGATTTGGAGTTCGCAGGGCGATCATTAGCGATCAAGGGTCTCACTTTTGCAACAGACTCATGAAGTGTCGAGCAAAGAGATCAAGTCTATTCTAGAGAATACGGTGGGGCCAGACATTATGATGCTTCTTCTCCGACATGAAAGGGGAGTGTGTTCTTTTATTTATTGCATTTATTTTCTTCCTTTCATGTTCGGAATAATTTGTGTGGTTGATTGCGTGTTTGCCTGTTTACCTAGGTTTGTTTGTCTGTTGTTGAGTCAAATAATATTCCCTATGCATGCCTTAGTATCATTTCAGAGGTGGTAAAAATTAGTTAAGTTTGATCATCGAATTATGGATTTTTGTATATGATAGGAGACTTCACTTGCATGCAGTCACTTATTATGATGGTGAACTTTTTATTGATAGACTAAGCTTGATTTTGATTCACCTAGTGAGGTTGCAAGTCATTCTTATCATCTACCCACTTTTGTGTGATAACACATGTGATTCATGTTACTCTAGAACTTGCTTTGAATCTTTTCAAAATTGCAGTAACATTTACTTGAACAAATATGATGAAGGATTTCATTCTTGAATTCTTTTCCTGACTTGGTTTGATTGTCTAATCCACTTGATACTTCCATCTTCCATGTCTTACTTGTCTTATCTCTTCATTTGCTATCCATTTTCTTTGTGTCTTTGTGGATTATCTTTTGTATATCTATCGTTTTCCATGTTGGAGGAATACTTTGATGGGTTGTATTGTCCGAGACGGACAAAATTTTTAAGTGTGGGGGAGGAGCTATATTATTTTTGTTGGAAACATGATTTGGAAGGAATAGTTTCAGAGGTCGTTGGTCTTAAGATATATTTGCCTGTGATTAGTACTTGATGTTTTGCGCAAAAAAAAAAATGGCACCATTCATGTTTCTTTTGTTGAAAAAAAAAAGAGAAAAAAAGAAAAAAAAATGTACAATTGTAATGCAGGCAAATGGAATTGTAATGTGTTGGATAGAGCCATTTGATCCTGAATCCAATTCTAAAGTTTCCAATTGTCCTAGCCTCTTCCCATATTGCTGGTTACTGAGTATTTCATAGAGCAACTCATCAGGTTTATTTGTCCAATTCTTCTCTTGTTCCCTATTCATTTGTACCTTTGTTTTGTACTTATCTTTGCATACTTTATCTACACTCTACTTTTGATCTTATTCTGATTCATGATAAATGTTTTTTATTCATGTATGAGATGTATTGATAGCAGTAGAGAAGTAGATGATAAGCAAGCATATGGTAGGACAAGATTACATGGTGTTTTGAGGGTACCCCACTCCTACGATCATTATGTGAGCATGAGTGCATATATCCATTTGGGAGGTTTTGTATCAGGCTTGGTTTATTTGATTTGACTGTAAACCATCATACATGTTGACTGTTGTAGGAGTCGAATCTTTTAAATACCCTAGATCCTGATGAATTTGGTGATCCTAAGTAACTTATTTTTTCTGTCTCTGAATTATTGATCTAGGTATTGCTAGGGGAATGAGTTAGGGAGTTAGTGTTTCTTTATTTTCATTATTGCTCAGGAGGTGCAAAAATAAGTGTGGGGGAAGTGATAACTTCCATTTTATTGTATTATTTTGGTCCTTAATATCACTATTTTTTATCCTCTCGAGTGATTTATTATTGATTATTATCATGTTTTATAAGTTGGATATATTTTTGGACCTTATTGTAAATTCTCCTAATTTTTGAACTTATATGTAAATTTTATCTTTGTTTGTAGAAGAACGAGATGAACCACTGAACTAGACTCAAGTTGGATCAAATATGGCTTCCTCTGGGGTCATAATGGACATTTCAAAATGATTTAATCTAAGCCCTTCATCCAGATCAGAAGGCAAATTAAATCAAGGGTTCAGATCTGAGCATTATGGACCGTCCGAGGAAAGTGATTGATTCTGAGCCATCCATCTGGATCTGGAGCGATCCGGCCCGTACATTAAGATCTACACGTCTTGGCCATTCATCCGGACCGTTGGATCATGATTATACCTTCAGACGGATCAGATCCGTCCATTGCAAATCAGACTGATTTCAGTCGTTGGATAGAGCAGCCTAATTAAGCAGTTAATATATCCATCAAACCCTACCTTGTTTGGATGGTTGGGATCAGAGGAGGCTCCGATCGGACGGCTCAGAAAAAACACTTAATTAAGCCTCACTCGAGCGAACAGAGAGCAACGCGCAGAAAAATCGAGCGGCATCTTCTTCCTCTCGCGAACGCGGCGACCGGCGACTACACGAGCGATCGGCGATAGTCCGGCACTCCACTCCGGCAACCTTCCCTCCAATAGCCGGCGATGATCCCAGGCGAGCCTCGGCGGACGATTAGATGTCATGATTCGGACAGCTAATCGGAAGAGGGGCAAGCGCGGGATTCCGACGAGTACAACCTTCACCGGCGTTCACTCCATTCCGGCGGCTGGGATAGGCCTTTCCATCTCGCCGGAGCAACCCACACGCTGCGCCAGTTTAGGACAGCGCCATCTCCAACGGTGAAGGTCCATTTCACTGTCTGGTGACTCCACAACTACCGGAACGGTGATCGCATTCCTCCGTCTGTCCGTCCTCCGTGTTGCGCCAATCGGGGCAGCTTCGCATTCACCGCCGGAGTGGCTATTCGATTTGTTGTGACCGCCGTGTGGTTACCAATCGTTATTTTATTTGGATCAATATGCGTGTTTGTTTGTGTGTTGAACACCTAATTAGTTGGGATTTTGTGTTAGTTACGTACTGTTAATTGTTCCTGTTAGATTATGCATTTGTTAGTAGTTGATTAGGTTTGTTTCTATTAAGTGTTTTTTTTTGTTTACGTGCAATGTTATTTCTATAGGTTTGGTTGTTGCTTAGTTGTTTAATTTTGTTCGTTATTTAGTTGTAGGTTAGTTTAATTTCTTGTTGCTGATGTACTAACCCCATCAATTAAAATTGTCCAATCAATGCATCGTATAGTGACAGTATGGTGTTTTGTTGGAGTGCTTTCATTATTTGGTTAGATTTCCTTGACATTCGACCAGTGTGCTGTATAGTGACAGTGCGATGCCTGGTTGAATTGCTTACTTTCCTTGCATTTAGTTTAGCTTTTCAGTGACTATTTGATCACTGTGTCATATAGTGACAGTGCGGTACTTGGTTAAATTGTTCACCTTTGTTTCTTGACCACTGTGATGTATAGTGACAGTGCGGTGCTTGGTTGAGCTATTTTCTGTCTGTTAGTGTAGCTTTTTAGTGACTGTTTGATCACTGTGCCGTATAGTGACAGTGCGGTACTTGGTTGAATTGTTCACCTTTGTTTCGTGATCATTGTACCGTATAGTGATAGTGTGGTGCGTGATTACTTACTTTTGCGCATTAGGATAGTTACTTGTTAATTGTTATTTGGTAGTTAGATTTACTTCCTGTAGATTTTATTTCCATGTCTGTTTACCAGAATTGTTTGGCCATTGCATCGTATAGTGACAGTGCGGTGCAAGGTTGAATCGTTCTTGCATTAGGTTGACTTCGAATAATTGTTTTAATAAATTGTAAAAACCCCAATGTTTGCTTCTGTTTAAAAACAAATGTCCAACCATTAGGTTCGTTGGGAGACGATCCGAGTCAGTCCTATACTGCATTAGTGTAGTTAGGGGGTTCGATAAATAATTTTGGAACGATATCACGACAAAATAACCGGTCTATCAGTTGGCCACGTAAATCCAAGTGTGTAGCCTTGGTGGTGAAAAATCCAAGCATGGGACTTGGTGTTGGAAAAATCCAAGCATAGGGCTTGGTGTTGAAAAGTCCAACATGGGTTGGCCACATAAGTCCAAGCATGGGGCTTGACGGGGAAAGTCCAAGCATGGGGCTTGGCATGGAAAATCCAAGAATGAGGTTTGGTGTGGGAAGTCTTGAGGACTTGACAAGTTTACTAGGCTTGGGGTCCTTGAGTCGGTGAAGGATAGCATTGCGAAGTCATGCGCTTGGTGCATCCGAGGGACCACTGGACGGGGAGCGAATGGAGTGAGGCCCAATGGAAGCAGACTTCTAAGGCAAGAGACGTGAAGGATAGCATTGCGAAGTTGTGCCCTTGGTGCATCCGAGAAACGTAGGCCGAGGGAAGAGAGCTTTGGTGGGGAACTCCATAAGAGATGAGGTGGACTTGGTCATGTGGCTAAGACTGAGTGTCGGATGCTCAAACATGGTGTTTGAGG
The DNA here is from genome assembly GCA_025175895.1 of Wurfbainia villosa. NCBI lineage: Eukaryota > Viridiplantae > Streptophyta > Magnoliopsida > Zingiberales > Zingiberaceae > Wurfbainia > Wurfbainia villosa. Next base: position 90,440,218 of record CM046000.1, read on the forward strand.
GTTTACCCGACAGTCGGATGCTTAAACAACTTGGTGTTTGAGGTTTCACCCGACAGCAGTCGATTGGCATAGGTGTTGGTTCGACTGATTCAAGTCGATTCGGTGATGGAAGTGTCGCGAGTACAGAATGCTCCATAGTCGATAGGCGCATCAATCTGAGTCAAGGTCAATGATCGATGGTCATCATCGATCATCGATGGAGGATCCATTAAAACTTGTCCAACGTGGATTGAGTCATTGTAAGACAATGACTATAGGAGCAGTCGATTGGGGCCTTTTGGCAGTCGACTGCTATGTACAAAATTAGCTTAATGCAGGTTATAAATGGAGCTCGAGATGGACGATTTTGCCAAGACTTTTGAAGAGATTTTTGAGGGAAATTACTGCTGCATTCCAGTCCTTCAAGAGCAATCCAAAGCAAGTGTTCAAAGTGAAGTTTGTAAAGTGTTCTTTACTTGTATTTCTTCTTGTATTTGTATTTGCTTGTATTACATTATTGTAATTGCTTTTACGAGGTTTCTCCACCTCTGATGTGTTGTCGAGAAGGAGTGTTGTTAGTGTCGTGCGCATAACACGAGCTCATTGAACTCACCCATGGAGTAGGAACCCTAAGGTTCCGAACCACTTATATTGTCGTGTCTTGTGTGTTGTATTGCATTCATTTTATATTTCTATCATTTCCGCTGCACTAACGATAATCGTAGACAAGCGACACACAAGAACAATCAAATTCCACCGTACACACGAATTGGGGCTATTAACCCACCTCTAGCCGGCCACCGATGTTCCAATAAGTGGTATCAGAGTGGGTTGCTTGTCGAGGACTAACCGTTAACACAAGCACGACAAGATGGCTGACTACAACCTCCAACAACCAAAATTCGTAGGAGATTTTCAATGGTGGAGAAGAAAAATGGAGGTATATCTCAAAACCGATTTCAATTTCATGTTAATTCTAGAAAATGGTTTCGAAATGCCTAGGGATGAATGCAATAGGCAAATTGAAAAGGCAAGATGGACCAAGGACCAAATGAAGGATTTCAAGACAAATCTCAAGGAATCACATTGCTTAGTGATTTGATTTCTAACAACATTTGGTCTAGGCTAGGTGAATATAGGGATGCAAAGGAGCTATGGCATAAGGTGGTAAAATTTAATGAACATCCCGAATCGGCACAAGTAGAGGAAGAAGCCGAGGAAGAGTGCCCATCAACATCCGGATCTGAGGATGTTGAAGAATTGTCATCCACATTCGAATATGTGGATGACTTGGTGGAAACCTGCACCTCTAGCATTGAGGTGGAGGAGAGGATTTCCATTCCGGAGCAAGGTCAAGACGAAGCATCTACCTCCGGAAGAAGTGATCAAAAGGCTTCCACCACCTCCGTAGTTAACTCATGCATTATAATTAAAGATAAAAGTTACATAATATGCTTTGAGTGTAGGGAGCAAGGGCACTATAAAAGTAAGTATCCCAATAAGGTGAAGAAAGCTCAACCGGTACCAAAAGTAAAAGATCTCGGAGTTCCCTCAACTAGAAGCAAGGAGCACATTGTGTGCTTTAAATGCAACCAAAGAGGACATTACCGAAGCCAATGCCTTGGGGGGAGGAAGAAAGGTCAAGAAGAGGCATCTCATATAGGGGGAGCTTCCAAAGCTAACCCTAAGGTAAATTCAATCAATGCACCTTCAATTCCTAAGGTTAACAAGCATGCTAGAAACTATTTTAGTTCACTTGCTATTATCAATGAAAAGCATGCTAGTAGAAATAAATTTTTTTGCCTAGGTGCTAGCATGTTAGTTTACCTAAGGACAAATCTAGACACCATAACTCTAGACCAATTCTTCCTAGGGAGTCCATAAGGAGAATAGAAGAAAATTTGGACATTAACCCCAAGAAATCTAGGCATATGCCTAAGAAGAGAAAAAATTCCCAAAAGATAAATGATAAATCAAAATTGAGAAAATTAGAGGTGGAAAACTAAGCCTTGAGGTCAAGGCTTGAGAAACTTGAGAAGACCCTAGCAATAATTCCCAAAGGATCAAAATTTAAGGCCTAGAAAACAAGAAATGTCCAAGGGCAAGAAAGGTTTGGGTCACAAACCTAACTCCTACCATAATGTTCCATTAAATTATGGAACTAAATCTAGGTCTAGCAAAACCATGGTTATTAGGGAAGTTATCCCTAAGACTAGCCATGATAAGTGTTTAGTGGCTAAGGACTTAAGAAAAATCAAGAAAGCCACTAAGAAGGTCAAAGGAGGAGTCACCTCTAGAGTTGACCTAGGAAAGAGTCATTTGACTAAGGTGTCAAAACTAAAAAGGGTTATTAGGAAGGTATCTAGGGAAGTCATCCCTAGTGAATACCTTGTTAACCCAAGGAGCTCCAATAGGTATTGGATTCCTATTAGCGTGATCGATTCACGCTAGATGGGTTAAGGTGTGTCAACTCTAAGTGGATGGGTAGTTAACCTAGCCATGGTAGAGTTGACACATTAGGATGTGCCAATGTGGTTTGAGAAGATGAAAAATGATTAAATGAGCACAATTAGGTCTTAGGAGTAATGGTGTGTCATTTTGGGTTTTGGGCACACTAGGGGGATAAATGGCAATAAGGCAAAATGAATTTAATTCTAAGAAATGGTAATTTGAATTTAACACTTAGGTATTTCTTACCTTAGCACTTTATAATTGTCATGCTTTGTTTGCCTTGCCATGACATGACATCATATTTAGTTTTATCATATAAAATGTCATGATCATTTTTAGGGTTACTTTTATATGTTATGTATGTTTAAATTTCATTCACATGTCATGACATCATGATTTTGGCACATGTTTTATTCTTGTATCATTATGTCATAATCATCATTCATGCATAAATAAAATGGATTTAAGGACTATGACATGATTTGAAGTTTCATGCATAAGGGAATCAAATAATGTTGCCTAGAGATATGCTTGAAATCCTAAATAACAAAGACCCCACATCTCACTAATACTTGACTTGTATGTGTTTTACACATTTAGATACAAGTGAGATGTTTAGGAAAATTAAATTAAATTTTTTAAAAACATTTCAAAAATATTTTGAAAAACCTTGGTGAAGTCTATCTTTTGATAGCAATCATCATTGAATGAGGTGATACAAAGAAGGTTCAATATTGAAGCTTTTCTTAATTTTTGAACTTTGCATCAATCTCACTATTTTGTGGGTAAAATAATTTTCTAATATTTTTCACCCATAATGTTTGTGATAAGTAATTTACCTACAAAATTTCATGATTTTTCAATGTATGTATATTTACTTATGAATTTCGGAACTTAGGTTCTGAAAACTGAAAACTACATTTTGCAGTTATCAGTCGACTGCCATGGATAGCAGTCGACTGATGTGGGAAGGAGTGGACTGATATCTGATATAGTCGATTGATAATGCTGATTTCGGGTAAACCTTGGTTGTTAGGCCCACGTTCAGCTATGTTTTAGTCCCCTAACCACTCCTAATCCTAGGACATGCTATGGATAACATTAGAAAGGGTGAAAATCCATTGGATATGGATTAGGAGAAGTGTTTAGGGTGAGTATCAATTTTAAGGTGGATGAGAGTTCATTGTTGAACTTTGCCTTAATGTTGATTGTTTAAGTATTCCTATTAGCTTTGGGACTCTCCAAGGACATTGTTGGTGCAATGGTCAAGGGGGAGCAAGCCTTTAGGGGGAGGTATCCATCATGGGAAGATGGATGTGTCTTTTTCCTTATGGGAGGAAAATTGGAAGATTGTCTCTCTTAAGTGATATGGGAGTTATCACTAGAAATATTATAGGCATGTGTTCCTCTAAGGGAGAGATTGTAAGATCTCATTGAGATATGAGACATTCATACCCTTAGGAAAGACTTTTTTTCTTGTATGTCAAAAAGGGGGAGAAGTTACCAATTGGGATAGTTGGAATTCTCATTGGAATGTGAGAATTGCCAATTGGGGATAATTGGTAGACTTGGGTTTGAGGTTTTGTCAAATATCAAAATGGGGGAGATTGTTGGTGAAATTTGCCCGGACTCGAGTTTGACTTGAACTATATTTTGATGTTAGACAAAACACATGCCATGAGATTATCATGAGAAGTCCAACATGGGTTTGCCACGTAAATCCAAGTGTGTAGCCTTGGTGGTAAAAAGTCCAATCATAGGGCTTAGTGTTGGGAAAATCAAAGCATAGGGCTTGGTGTTGAAAAGTCCAACATGGGTTAGCCACGTAAGTCCAAGCATGGGGCTTGCCGGTGAAAGTCCAAGCATGGGGCTTAACATGGAAAATACAAGCTTGAGGCTTGGTGTGGGAAGTCTTGAGGACTTGGCAAGTTCACTAGGCTCGGGGTCCTTGAGTCGGTGAAGGATGGCATTGCGAATCCGTGCGCTTGGTGCATTCGAGGGACCGCCGGACGGGGAGCGAATGGAGTGAGGCCCAAGGGAAGCATACTTCTAGGGCAAGAGACGCGAAGGATGACATTGCGAAGCCATGCGCTTGGTGCATCCGAGGGATGTAGGCCGAGGGAAGAGAGCTTTGGTGGGGAACTCCATGAGAGATGAGGTGGACTTGGCCAAGTGGCTAAGACTGAGTGTCGAATGCTCAAACATGGTGTTTGAGTGTTTACCCGATAGATGGATGCTCAAACAACTTGGTGTTTGACGTTTCACCCGATAGCAATCGACTGGCATAGGTGCCGGTTCGACTGATCCAAATCAATGGCAATTGACTTGTGTTAGACTGCTTTCTGTGGCCTGGCAGTCGACTGCCAAGGGATGGCAGTCGACTGATGAAAGTGTCGCTGACACAGAATGCTCCATAGCCGACTAGACAGTCGGCTACAAGGTCAGCAGTCGACTGATGGTCATTATCAGTCGACTGATGGAGGATTCGTTAGAACTTGTCCAGCATGGATCGAGCCATTGTGAGACAGTGGCTACAGGAGTAGTCGACTGGGGCCTTTTGGCAGTCGACTACTAAGCACGAAATCAGCTCGATGCAGGTTATAAATGGAGCTCGAGATGGAGGATTTTGCCAAGACTTTTGGAGAGATTTTGGAGGGGAATTGCTGCTGCATTCCAGTCCTTCAAGAGCAATCCAAAGCAAGCAACAAGCAAGTGTTCAAAGCGAAGTTTGTAAAGTGTTCTTTACTTGTATTTCTTCTTGTATTTGTATTTTCTTGTATTACATTGTTGTAATTGCTTGTACGAGGTTTCTCCACCTCCGACGTGTTGGCGAGGAGGAGTGTTATTAGTGTCGAGCTCATAACATGAGCTCGTTGAGCTCACCCGTAGAGTAGGAACCCTAAGGTTCCGAACCACGTATATTGCCATGTCTTGTGTGTTGTATTGCATTCATTTTATATTTCTATCATTTCCGCTGTGCTAACGATAATCGTAGACAAGAGACACGCAAGAACGAGCAAATTCTACCGTACACGTGAATTGGGGCTATTCACCCCCCTCTAGCCAGCCACCGACGTTCCAACAATGAAGTCTAGGATGGCACACTGGTGCCCTAAGAAGCACCAAAAACTCACAACGGGGAGGAAGGAGATAGCGAGAGGATTGTAACCTGTGCTCCAACATCGAAGAGAAGGACTAAGAGTACTAAAAATTTAATTTCTATTCATCTCTTGATTGTAATGACTGATTCAATTATGCACTGTGTTCATTCTTTTCCATCTATGGAGTAGAATCTTTGATTCTAGGATTAAAGAGTAACTTGTGTACATAGAACAAGCTAGTTTGAATGTTAATTCTGTTTATGGATTGTTATTCGCAATTGGTGTTGATTTGATTTGATGAAGATTGGGTTTTAGTCTTTTATCTATTGTGCATAGTCGATACAAGGGGTGAAAACCGTTGTATCAAAGATCTAAGGGAACTACGGAGGAACCTAGTGGTTGTCCCCATCTCCGGTAACCATGGGTAGAAGGGTATGATGGAGTAGGGAATGTGACACCTTCCGACTCTTCGTAGGGATTGATTTGGCATCCTCATACCGTCTATCCTATCTTAACGAAAGGTCGGCCTAGTTAAGTATAGGTAGTTCCCGATAGAAGTGAAAGCTCATCGGGAAAGGGTATGATGTCCCTTCCACAAGACAATAATTAGAGAACCGGACAACATTTAATTGATTAGCATGTTCCATGTTGCACAAGTGAATCGAATTCCTAGGATCCCCTTTTGAACCTCGAACCAACCTTCCCTTCCTCCGTGTGACACTATACTTGAGTTAGGACCACCGTCAACCTCGCAATCACAACCTTTAAAACTTAACTCTGAACATCAATGTCCACTGAACAATCAGTACTCGAATCTCAGTCTCTGTGGGATCGATAATCTATTTATTACTTGATGACATTTGTGCACTTGCAGGTGTTGAGCACGAGCACACTCTTCGAGTCCTTGACAGTTCCCATCGTAAGATTTGAGGTCGCGTTCGTGTGCATCAAATTTTTGGCACCGTTGTCGAGAACTAATTGATTCGATATCGAATCAAGAGGTGAATAGTTGGATCGAACTTAGGGTAGATTTGCTTTCTTATTTTAATTTATTTATTTTATCTTAGTTTCAGATTTTTTTTATTCAATTTTCAGTTTAGATTACTTATAGCTTGCTTTATTTCAGTTTTAGGTTTTTGCTATTTAAATTTAGTTTAAATCAGTTTTAGTAGTTATCTTCTAGTTTAGTTCTTCTTCATTTAATTCAGTACGTAGGATTACTTTATTTACTATTGTCTTTCTTTAAGCAGTAGGTATACTCCGTATTAAGCGGCTCGGTTCTTCATATGCATAGACATTTAGGATCGAAAAATTTGTTTCCGATAGACCCAGAAATTGAAAGAACCTACCATTGCAGGAGAGCTGAACAGAAGGGCATGGAGGATCTAGATGCATCTGTTGGTGCAATAGGCACCTAAGTCGAACCTGAGTTTTGATTATAGCAAAAGACACAAAGTTAAGCTCATATTGTTATCTCACGAGTTGAATTAAGTATGCAAGAATGCTAAGCTAAGCTGAAGGTTGGGCGACACTGGGAGGACTTCGGAGGGGATCGAAGAAATCAGGTGGAGACCAGAAGCAAAGCTTCAAAGGTAAAAGGTTAAGGTAAGCTCGTGTGAGTGAGCATAAGTAAGGTTATGTCCTCCGTACGGGGACGTCCTTAGGCGATGATCCAACTAAGACATCCCATGGAAGGTCTAAGTCGAGATCAGATGGTAAATGACCATCAAATTTACTTATATTAACTACATTTTTGAGCTAACACTTCATTTTAGTTGGAAACCCTAGCAACAGTCAACTGCTGCCTCCATCAGTCGACTGCTAGGGTTGAGCAGTCGACTGATGTTCAAATTCCAGCTTTGAGGAGAGTCAAAATCTCATCCCCTTATCTTAGGGTGAGGTGACTTTTGGAGATAAGACTTCATCTCAACGATTAGGGTTTCTCAAGGCTATAAAAGAAGGGGTTCTCCACAACATTTTGATCATTCAAAAGCTCTCCAAGTGCTTCTGAAATGCTACGACACTCTGAGGATCCTAAGACGATGAAGCACTGTCGAAACGACGACAACTCTAGCTCAATCTACCATTCCTTAAGTTGTCGATAAAAGTTTCATTTTAAGTTTTATTCCAAAGTTTGTAATCTTTCTTTTTTTTTCGGATCTTTAATCACAATGAGAAGAGGGGGAGTGTCCCTCTATCTCGAGTTCTTGCTTTCTTGTACTCGCTTACTCCTACCTCTAATGAGGAGGAGTGGTTTTAGTGATTTGCCCTCCTCCGTACATGGTCTAAGACCTTTAGGGCCTTGGATTAGCAGCTGGAAGGATGTGAACCAAGTAAAAACAAAATTGTCTTTACTTACTTTCTACTTTGCACTCGTGTTTTAACAAAACGAATTTGAAAAATCTCTTAGCGCTATTCACCCCCCTCTAGCCCTCAAATCGATCCAACAATTGGTATCAGAGCCAGGGATGCTACGATTTGGTGAAACCACCAATCTAGCAAATTTCTTACAGATTTTTTCTTTTTATTTTACGAGATTTTCGTTTAGTTTAAATTCGTTCTCCCGCACTACTAATCCAAGACGAAAGTCTTGGTACATTTTGGTTGATTTTGTTTTTGCGAGGTACTTGTTTTCCTTCTTTTGTCTAAATGGCCCATCTCAAAGGGTTTAGCACCGTCCGACCTCCGTTTTACAACAAAGATGACTTCCATTATTGGAAGGGTCGGATGGAGTGCTTCCTAAATACCCAAATCGAGATGTGGATCATAATCCAAATCGGATTCATGCTTCCTACTAATGAAGTGGGTGAATCATTGGATTACAATCAATGGACTAATGCCATGAAAAGATAAGTGGAAGCCGATGCCAAGGCGACCCAAATCTTACAATGTGGCCTGTCAAAAGAAGAACTAAACCGAGTCAGCCCCTTCATTAGCGCGAAAGATCTATGGACTAAACTCGTAGAGCTACACGAAGGAACCGACGATGCAAAGGTATGTAAACGTGACCTACTTTTCGATAAGTTATATAATCTTAAGATGTAGGAATAGGAGACAGCAACACAACTACAGATCCGCATTCAAGATATTGTCAATAGCATGCACGCCATCGGACAAAAGGTCAAAAATCAAAACCTTATAAGGTATACTTTAAATGCTTTCCCTAGGACTACCTTGTGGGCATCCATGGTCAATGCCTACAAGGTTTCTAAGGACCTTTCAAAAATTAGACTAGATGAATTATTTTTTTGAATTTGAACTCCATGAACAGTCTAATTCGGTTTCCAAGAAAGGTATTGACTTACTTGCATGTTCAAAGAAGAAGCCCACAAATAAACCACCCCTCAAGGAAGAGGACGAGTACGAGTCGGAGGTAGACCTCGAGATGGAAACCGAACTAGTAAATTTAGTTCGAAAGATGATCAAGAGTCATAGATGACCCATCAATCAAGGTAAATCTAAATTCAATTCTAATTTTAGATGTTTTTGAATGTAACAGGTTTGGACACATCAAGTCAGAGTGTCCGAAACTCAAGAACAAAACACCCGAGTCCAAGAAAGTACATAACGCTACTTGGGAAGAATCGTCGGAGGAGAAAGATGATGACCTCATTTTCATGGCCAAGCTGACTGAGCCCGAACAAGAGTCTGAACTCGAGGAAGAGTCTGAGTTCAGATCCGACGATGAGTCACTATTTAAGACAAGCCACGGATCCACATTCGGTTCAAAAAGGGTCACTTGAGGTAAGTCGATCTTTACTTAGCACATTATATAATGCAATTAAATTCTTAACTAGAAAATTAGCTAAGTCCGAGTCCAAGGTTGAGACCTTAGTTGAGGAGGTTAAACTCCTTAAACACGAGGTCTCACTAACCTCTTCGACTAGTCAAGTTCAAAATGAGGACTCAACTCGAGTTGAAAAGCTCGAAATTGAGATATCACTTTTAAAAATTCAAGTAGAAGACCTTAGGCATACGTTGTAAATGTTTACTTTGGGATCCAAGGGATTTGACCTTTTACTTGGATCACAAAGGGACGTGTACAATAAGGTCGGGCTTGGGTTTAGCTTAAATACAACTAACAAGTCATATATGTCGATTGTAAGTCGAAATAAAAAAAACATGTCCAAGCATTGGCCCCTAAGACCATTTTGATTTTAAAATTAGGATCTAACAAGTACTGGGTTCCCAAGGACCAAATCCACTATGTGGAAAGATCGAACTGATTCAATCGTCCAGAGGGAGCTAGTAGAAAATTTGTTTGTGCTATTAATTAGACTTTGCATGCTAAGGTATTTTTTTTTAGAATGGTTAGATAGGACCTATAACTAGTCAATTCTTGACAACATAGTACTAGGATGCGGCGAGATGATAGTATGGTAGGGAAGCGAAGTCCCGTGTGTCTAAGTTAGATAAGGCGTATCTAGCTCGGTGCACTTGATTAAGTAGAACTAGCTGAAGCTACCTCGCCGTATCCTTAACTAGTTAGACCAGGAGGTGATCTTAGGTAAATCAAGTTATTATTTTCTTGAACTTGGCTTTGTCTAAGGAAGTGGTCATTGTTCCGATCAAAGAAGGCCTTTGTGCCTCGCCACGACCTGAAAGTCAATTTCTTGAAAATGTGACTTGACGAGCTTAGGGTTAAATCCAAATCTAACCCAAGATGGACTAGTTTCAATTCATTAAATTTAATCAAGTAAAATCGAAGTCATCTCACAGGAACATATAAGGATAACGTGTTTGATCATGTAGAAAAGGGTGAGATGACTCTAGGACTAATATCTTCAACCAAACCTTAAATTCCAATATATGATCCAACTACCTTATGTGTAGGATCAATAGATGTTGGACAATGGATGCTCCTGACATATGACTAGAGACCAACTTAAATTTTCGAAGGTTAGATTCAAACGACAAGGATCGGTAGCTTTCGGAAACAACGGCAAGCTCAAAATCATCGGATAAGGAGATATTGAGCTAAATTCTAATTTCACAATTCACAATGTTTTATTAGTTGAAGATTTTTAATATAATTTACTTAGTGTAAGTCAATTGTGTGATAACAACTATAAGGTTATATTCTTACAAAATGAATGCTTAATTAAAACAAATGAAACCTCTAAAACAATACTTAAAGGAAATAGGAATAGCAATATCAACACAATTAACTTACCCAACTCCTCAACCAAGTGTCTTATGACACAACAAGAGGAATCTTAGTTGTGGCACCGACGACTTGGTCACTCGCACCCAAGACTCGTTCACAAGATGAGTCAGAGTGACTTAGTCAGAGGTTTGCCTAACCTTAACAACTTAGACAATAAAATTTGTAATGCTTGTCAACAAGGTAAACAACCTAGGGCACATCATCAACTAACTAATCAAGAATGAACCAAAAGTGTACTTGAGCTTCTACACATGGATCTATTTGATTCTCATGGAGCCAAGTCACTTAATGGGAGTCAATTTTGCTTAGTCATAATTGATGACTATTCTAGGTTTACCTGGGTTAGGTTCCTTAAACACAAAATTGATTCCTTAGACCAACTCATCAACTTATTTAAATTAATCAAAAACCAAAAGAACCTTAAAATTAAAAGACTTAGAAGTGATTGTGGTGGTGAATTCAAAAATCATAGGTTCACAGATTTCTATAACCTAAACGGATACCACCATGAATTCTCATGTCCTAGAACCCCACAACAAAAAGGCCTAGCCGAGCGAAAAAATAGAACCCTACAAGAAGCCGCTAGGACCATGTTGAACGAATATAACCTACCCGATAGGTTTTGGGCAGAAGCCGTTAGTACGGCTTGTTATGTCCAAAATAGAATCCTAATGGTAAAGAGGCACCTTAAGAACTCATACGAAATCTACCATGACAAAGTATATATCATTAAATACTTTAGGGTATTTGGATGTAATGTACATATCCTAAACACTAAGAACTACCTAGGAAAGTTCACATCAAAAACCTCCACCGGAATCTTCCTAGGATACTCAACTATAAGTAGAGCCTATAGGGTATATAACAATGACACCCTTAAAATTGAGGAAACCATTAATGTAGTATTCGACGAAGGACATGAACCCACAAAACCCGTAGTAAAACCAACTAACAAACCAACTCATACTAGACTCGACTCTGACCATGAAATCGAGTCTAGTATTAATCCTAACTCGAGTCAACCTAGGGTTCAAATAAATCATCCTATCGACCAAGTGATAGGTGATCCTAATCCAAGTAAGTCTAGAATTCAAAAAAATCATCCTATCGACCAAGTGATAGGTGATCCTAACCTAGGGGTTCGAACTAGAGAATCATATCGAAACCTTAGTCAAATTTCCTTGATTTCGAAAATCGAACCCAAGTCAATTGAACAAGCTCTTCTTGATCCCGATTGGATTATTGCAATGCAAGAAGAGCTAGCTCAATTTACTAGGAACAAAGTTTGGGAATTAGTACCACCACCTAAAGATAAATCAATTATTGGAACACGGTGGGTCTTCCGAAACAAACTTGATGACAAAGGTGAAGTAGTTAGAAACAAAGCGAGATTGGTCGCGAAAGGGTTTAGTCAAGTAGAAGGGTTAGGTTACGATGAAACCTATGCCCCCGTAGCTAGGTTAGAATCCATCCGAATGTTGTTGGCATATGCTGCACATCGAGGATTTAAATTATTTCAAATGGATGTCAAGTCAGCATTCTTGAATGGACTTATTAAGGAAGAAGTGTACATTAGTCAACCCCTAGGATTCGAAAGCCTAGACAAACCCAACCATGTCTTTAGACTCAAGAAATCTTTATATGGACTAAAACAATCTCCTAGAGCTTTGTATGAGAGGATTTCTGTATACCTTAAGTCTAAAGGATTTAGCCAAGGCTTAGTCGACCCAACCCTTTTCGTAAAATCCGTAGGTAAAGAAATTTTTATAGCCCAAATCTACGTAGATGACATAATATTTGGAACCACTAATTCAATCCTACTAAACAAGTTCATTTCACTAATGGAAAGTGAATTTGAAATAAACTTAGTAGGAGAATTAAATTTCTTTCTAGGATTACAAATTAAACAAACTAAGGAAGGAATCTATTTACATCAACAAAAATACGCTAAGGAATTAATTAACCATTTCGGAATGCAAAATGCTAAAATCATTAATACACCTATGGCAACAAATGTTAATATAGGAGAAGATGTAGAAGGAAAACCTATTGACCTAAAATACTATAAGAGCATGATAGGGAGTCTCCTTTACTTAACTTCAAGTCGACCCGATATATTATTCACGGTAAGTATGTGTGCAAGGATCCAAACTTGTGCCAAGGAGTCACACCTAACATTAGTTAAGCGTATTCTTAGATATCTAAAGGGCACGCTAAGCGTAGATATTTGGTATCCTAGATCTACCGAGTTCGAACTAATCGGCTACTCCGACTCAGATTATGTCAGTAGTAAACTCGATAGAAAAAGCACGAGTGGTTACTATCAACTTCTCGGCTCGAGTCTAGTGAGTTGGTGTAGTAGGAAAGCAACACTTTGTTGCCTTATCTACCACCGAAGTCGAATACGTCGCAATGGGTGAGTGTGTGGCTCAACTTCTTTGGATGAAGCACACTCTCCAAGACTTTAACTTAAACTTCAATAATATTAAAACTCACATAAATAATATTAGCTCAATCAACTTAACCAAGAATCCCATATGTCACTCTAGGACCAAACATATAGAGGTTAAACACCACTTCATTCGAGAACATGTAGCTAATGGAACAATACAAGTCGAATACGTGGAATCCAAGTCGAACTTAGCCGATCTCTTTACCAAACCACTAACCGAAGCTGAATTTAGTCTACTAAGATGAAAATTGGGCACATGCATAATAGAGTAGGATTTACAAATTTTTATATACTCTATTATTTACTTTTCATGTTAATGGAACTAGCTTAAAGTTTACCCTAGATATCATGTGCCTATAGATTTAAGGAGCCAACACATCTCACAACATATAGGACTAATGTGTTTGTGTACTTAGCCACGTAGATGGGCGTGAGATGTTAGGACCTTACTCTTGGTTCCAGATGTAGATCTAGTGCATCGACATGAATCATGGAGTCTAATTATCTAAATTAACCAACTCTAATCAAGACTTGTTGATGATTTCATATCAATCAAGTCAAATAGAGTTGAACATACAAATAAATGAGCTTATATTTAAACTACTATTTTCAAAATTTATTTGGAACATGCTTGAACTTAAAACTAAATTCAAAAACTATGTTTTTTTAAATGGCCCCCCACTCTTTCCGATTTATGGAAAAAGGGGGAGAAAGGCCAAAGTTAAGGGATCAATTTTCAATTTTTAATGGCCCTTAACTTAGTATATATCTTATATCTTTTAATGGCCCAAGTTAAGTAAATATTTATTTAACTTTTATAACTTAACCTCCTTAATTAAAATAAGGGGAGAAAGGCCAAGGTTAAGAAATTAATTTTTGATCTCTTAATTTAAACTTATTTTATACACTAAGGCCAATATTAAGTAATTTAGATTACTTAACCTTTTAAAGTAGCAAACATTAAGGGGGAGGGTTAAAGTGTTTTTTTAAGTACTCACCTTCGGTCAAGGGAGAATACTTGAAAAAGAGTCTTACTCATACTCCTACTTAACTTGAGAAGTTAAGAATACTTTTTCAAATTTCATATTCATGATAGTCAATTCACTTAATACATTCAATTTATTTCCTTAACTTTGTGTGGGTTTGCCATAGCTCAAAAAGGGGAAGATTGTATTGGAACGTTGGTGGCCGGCTAGAGGGGGTGAATAGCCCTCAATCGTCGTACGGTGGAATACGATCGTTCTTATGTGCTAGTCTACAATTGTCGTTAATATACGCAGCGGAAACAATAGAAATAATAACAACAATACAATCACACGCAATACACAAGATATACGTGGTTCAGAACCGAATGGTTCCTACTCCACGGGGTGAGCTCAACGAGCTCGTATTATGCGCACGACACTAACAACACTCCTTCTCGACAACACATCGGAGGTGGAGAAACCTCTCACAAGAAATTACACTAAGTAATATGAAATACGAAATACACGTAAAGAACACTTTACAATGCATGCTTTGAAACCTTTGCTTGTTGCTTGCTTTAGATGGCTCTTGAAGGTCTGGAATGCAGCAGCAATTCCCCTCCAAAAGCTTCACAAAAGTCTTGGAAAAATCCTTCATCTTGAGCTCCATTTATAACCTATATCAAGCTGATTTCGCGCCTATCAGTCAACTGATCGTGACCATCAGTCGACTGGTCCTGTAGTCATTGTCTCATAATGACTTGATCCACGTTAGTAAAACTCCAACGGATCCATCATCAGTCGATTGATCATGCCCATCACTCGACTGATGATCCCATCAGTCGAGTGCTGGCACGAGCACTCGACTAGAAACCATTATGTAGCCGAAAACACACCGATCAGTTGATTGATCTTCCTCATCAGTCGACTGATGGTGTTATCAGTCGACTGTCATCCCTCGACAGTCGACTGCTCAGCCAGACCCTAGTCAGTCGAACACCAGTTGAAACTTAGTCGACTTGGAGCAGTCGACTGGAACCTATGTCAGTCGACTAATGTTGGGTAAAACCTCAAACGCCAAGTTGTTTGAGCATCCGACCGTCAGTCTTAGCTACTTGGCCAAGTCCACCTCATCCCTCATGGAGTTTTCCACCGAAGCTCTCTTCCCTCGGCTTATGTCTCTCGGATGCGCCAAGCGCACGTCTTCGCAATGCCATCCTTCGCGTCTCTTGCCCTCGAAGTATGCTTCCCTTTGGCCTCACTCCATTCGCTCCCCGTCCGGTGGTCCCTCGGATTCACTAAGCGTACGGCTTCGCAATACCATCCTTCACCAACTCAAGGACCCCGAGCCTAGTGAACTTGCCAAGTCCTAAAGACTTCCCACATGCACCAAGCGCACGACTTCGCAATGCATTGAACTTTTCCACACCAAGCCCCATGCTTGGATTTTCCATGCCAACTCCATGTTGGGCTTTCCTATGATAATCCCATGTCATAAGTTTTTTCTATCATCAAAATACTGTTCGAGTCAAACTCGAGTCAACCCAGGCCGATTTGCACCAACAGATTGTTGGTGCAGTAGGCACCTAAGTCGAACCTGAGTTTTGATTATAGCAAAAGACACAAAGTTAAGCTCATATTGTTTTCTCACGAGCTGAATCAAGTTTGCAGGAATGCTAAGCTAAGCTGAAGGTTGGGCAGCACCATGAGGACTTTGGAGGGAGCCGAAGAAATCAAGTGGAGACCGAAAGCGAAGCTTCAAAGGTAAAAGGTTAAGGTAAACTCATGTGAGTGAGCATAAGTAAGGTCATGTCCTCCGTACGGAGACGTCCTTAGGCGATGGTCTGACTAAGACATCCCATGGAAGGTCTAAGTCGAGATTAGATGATAAATGACCATCAAATTTACTTATATTAACTGCATTTTCGAGCTAACTCTTCTTTGCAGTTGGAAACCCTAGCAACAGTCGACTGTCGATTGTTGGCAGTTGACTGCTGCCTCCGTCAGTCGACTGCTAGGGTTGAGTAGTCGACTGATGTTCAAATTCCAGCTTTAAGGAGAGTCAAAACCTCATCCCCTTATCTTAGGGTGAGGTGGCTTTTGGAGATAAGGCTTCATCTCAACGATTAGGGTTTCTCAAGGCTATAAAAGAAGGGGTTCTCCACACCATTTTGATCATTCAAAAGCTCTCCAAGTGCTTCCAAAATGTTGCGACACTCCGACGATCCTACGATGACGAAGCGCAGCCGAAACGACAACAACTCGAGCTCAATCTACCATTCCTTAAGTTATCGATAAAAGTTTCATTTTAAGTTTTATTCCAAAGTTTGTAATATTTCTTTTTTTTGAGCTTTAATCGCAACAAGAAGAGGGGGAGTGTCCCTCTATCTCGAGTTCTTGTTTTCTTGTACTCACTTACTCCTACCTCTAACAAGGAGGAGTGGTTTTAGTGATTTGCCCTCCGTACACAGTCTAGGACCATTAGGGCCTTGGATTAGTAGTCGGAAGGCTGTGAACCAAGTAAAAACAAAATTGTATTTACTTTTTGCTGTTCACTCGTGTTTTATCGAAACGAATTCAAAAAATCGCTTAGAGCTATTCACCCCCTTCTAGTGCTCAAATCGATCCAACAACATCTGTGGTAAACTTAGGTAGCTGACCTTTGCGAGACTATGCAACCCCAAGCTCTAGAGGATATAGGCCAAGCATAACTCGACCATCATTCTCAACCAACAATTTTGAACTGAAGCCTACACTTATACACATGGTCCAGCAGAGCCAATTCAGGGGTGCTACAATTGAAGACTCGAACCGGCGCCTAGAGACCTTTTTGGAGATATGCTCGACGATGAAACTCAATGGAGTACCAGCTGATGCGATCCATTTGAGCCTATTCCTGTTCTCACTACAGGATATGGCGAAGACATGGCTCCACTTCCTGCATTCAGGAAGCATCACCACGTGGGAGCAATGTGAGCAGCAGTTCCTAAATAAATTTTTCCCACTAAGTAAGACTGCTCACATGCACCACTTGATCACTAGCTTCCGCCAAAAAGAAGGGGAGTCCTTGTTCAAAGCCTGGGATCGCTACAAAGGGATACTCTATGAATGCCCCTATCATAGTCTAGAGAGGTGGCTAGTGATCCACATATTCTATAATGGGATCACGTATGCCACTATGGTGTCCCTTGATTCTGCTGCAAGAGGTGCATTAATGAATAAGGCTATTGAGGAAGCAAAGAAGCTGATCGAAGAGGTGTCTCAAAATGACCATCAATAGGCTTTCTAGCATAGTCACCCAGTGCCTACAGCCGATCGTTATGTTGTCAACTCCATCGACCACTTGGAGGCAAGAATTGATGCGCTAAGCAGATGGTTTGACTCTCTAACTTTTGCATCTGCATGTGCGGCCAATACTTTTGGAGAGGAAGTAACAACATATTAGGAGGACCATCATGGAGGGTAGGGCAGGTACGAAGAGCAAATTGAGCATGTTGATGCAATTGGCGACTACAACCAAAAGGCCAACAACACATATTCGAGCACTTACAAGCCCCGATGGAGGAGCCACTCGAATTTTTCCTATAGGAATAATTTAGGGAATTTCCAACAATCAGGAGGAAATGGGTAGTTGCAAACACCTGACACCCATCTTAAGAATATGATAGAGAACTTCATTCAGATGCAACGAGAAGCGAACGCTAAATTTAAGTGGCGACATTCGCAGATGGAAACAATGATTGAAGAGTTAAGATCGTCGGTAAAGGATCTAGCCAATAGGCAAAAAACGCTAGAAATCCAAGTAGCTCAGATTTCCAACAAGATCTCCAGAGTACCGAGAAAACTACCAGGGAAGTTGGAGGTCAATCCAGTGGAGCAGTGCAAGGCGGTGGCATTGTAGAGTGGAAGGATTCTGAAAGAGATGCCGAGCCGGTTGGCAATCGGACCAAAACCAGGTCCTAAAATAAGGGAACCTTCGAGGGAGATCGGGGAGGAAGAAGTTGAAGACATAGATCGAGAGCCTACTATGAAAACTCAACCACCCTTGACGGTATCATTCCCCCACCGACTGACCAACGCAAAGAGAGATGCTGACTTTGCTAAATTTTTGAACATGTTAAAGTCAATCTCAGTAGAGATGTCGATACTCGAAGTGCTACAACAAATGGCCCAATTCGCAATATTCATGAAAGATATTCTGGCACATCATTGGAAGGTCGAAAAGTCTGAAACAGTGGCCCTCATAGAGGAATCAAGTGCCTACCTCGGGAATGAGACCACTCAAAAATTAAAATATCCGAGGAGTTTCTACATCTTATGTTATATAGGGACGACATTGATTAGTAAAGCCTTCTGTGACTTGGGCATCAGTGTGAGCTTGATGCCCTATACCCTATGCAAAAAGCTAGGGTTGGGGAATTTAAAGTTCACCACTATGACATTATAGCTGGCTGACCATTCATATCGATACCCACTGGAGATTCTGGAAGATGTGTCGGTAAAGGTGGGAAATTTTACACTTCCGACCGACTTTGTGGTCATGGAGATGGAAGAAGATACGAAGATTCCCATCATCTTTGGGCGACCATTTTTAGCAACTGCCAGAATGGTCATTGATGTCAAGAATCACAAGCTGGCCATAACAGTGGGAGACGATAAGATGAAATTTGAGCCTGCTAGCATGGCAAGCTAGGGACCCGTGTTAAGGAAGTACGTTATTCTAGCCAGAGCTAAAGAAAAAAGTGTATATAAAGTTTTTGAGACGAATGAATGGAGGTTCACGGAGCTTCCAGAGCCGAGTTGAAATAATGGAGTATGGTCGAGCTAAAAGACCTTAAACAAAGTGATTCTTGAGAGGCAATCGAAGTTTAGAATTTACTTGTTTTAGAAGTTATTGCATTCGTCCGTGTAGCTTAGATTTTAATTTCTGGCATTTAGCATTTTTTTTGCAAATAAAATCGAAGTAGGAAGAACTTGCTAGATAGGAACAAAAACCTAGTTTGAGCCTACAATAGAGGCATGGGGGTCGTGTGGTTTCATATGACCATACCCCCATGAGGAGCAGCCCACATGGCAAGGCATATAGGAGAATTCAGACCATGATGTACTCTGGAAGAAAAATAGAGGGGTACATGGCCTGGCCATGTGAATTCACATGGTCATGCCCCAACTTCCAGCGGCACACACAGTCATGTCATGTAAGGTATAAGGGGCGCCGCACTGTGCGTTTCGCCCTAAACCCGCCATGTGCTTCAATATTTCTTTCCCTAGCCATGTGAAATCGCCTTCCCCACCTCCTAGGAGCCTCTCCAACCCTTAAGGAATCCCAAAAGAAACAAGGATGAGGAGGACAAGGCAAGTGGCACCACGATCCGCTACCTCAGAGCAAAGATCAAGGATGAGGGATGCCCCACAAGCTTCGGAGGAAGGTGATGCTCTTCCATCCCTTGAATTTTGCAATAACGAACATAGAGATAGATTTAATATGCTTTCTACCAAAAGAAATCACTGTTACTAGGTATCTAGATGAAGATCTCTTAGAAACCCTAAGTTTGTTTGGTGATGTTCAAGCCCTATTTGCAAAAATGGGGTGGGGAGAGATTATGAGGATAAGACACCCAACTTACCCTAGGATAGTGTTAGAATTTTTGAGTTCTTTAGAAGTGGAGATTTTAACGGGAAGAGAGAGCGACGAGGGAAGGATTATATTTAGGCTATTCAACATCCAACACGAGTGGACCTTACACCAATGGAATAACAGTTTTGGATTGCCTAGTGGGGGAGAGCAGAGGACTTCTGTTGGGTTTAATACATGAACCTGTTGGTCAGAATTGACGAGGGAGTATAATTATGATCCTTCTAGAGCAAAAACCTCATGCTTCCAACACCCTATCTTTCGGTATCTTCATCAGGTCATGGCGAGTACCATTTTCGGGAGAGGAGAGAGTGATGGTGTAGTGAGAGCGAGTGAGCTGCTTTGCCTGTGGGGCATGCTATAAGAAAGAAGTGGCATTGATGTAGGGTCCCATTTCATTAGGCACCTAGTGAAAATGGGCAAGGCGACAAGAGGAGAGATTATTTTGGGGGACCTAATTACCCATATTTGCTATAGGATGGGGTATGACTACACGACATTAGATAGAGTAGAGGGGAGCCCTAGGATCGACCTAGGGGTGTGTATGGCGATGAAGATGATAGTGAGAGAGGGACACTCTTTGTGCTTTGTAAGAAAAAACCTATCATCCCTTAGGCTCCCTGACACCGATCATACCACCATCACCAACAGTGCCAACTGGCACATGGACCGAGTAGTGGAGTCCCCACCACGTGAGGGTCCTTCCACTGCTGCACCCATCTCTCCCCCAGTACATCACTCTCCCTCGAGTCCATATGTTTATGTTGGGGGATCGGTTGGCCGGCTAGAGGGGGGTGAATAGCCCTCTTACGATGTATGTCGTATTTTGCTCATCTACAAAACGTTAGCGCAAGCGGAATATGCAAATATAAATAAAGACAAGCAAAATATAAACAAGCAATACAAACACGAGATGTAACGTGGTTCACGGCTACGCCGCTAATCCACGGTCCGATTCGTCCAAGGTGAATCACTCCTCCAAATCTATCCACTAGATCTCTCCTTTGCACAAAGCTAGGTGGAGGTAACCTCTTTACACAAAAACACTCCTCTTACAAATATAATGGAAATAAGCTTGAGTAAGAGGATGAAAAGCTTTAGGGAACTTGGGAGAGTATTAGAGCATAAGCATTAGCCTCCCAAACCCCCACCCCCTTCCTTTTTATAGAGGAAGAGGGTTTCTTCCCGTTGACACAGGATCAGTCGATGCCCTCGATCGATCGGAGTCCTCCGTAATCGTTGCCCAAATAACGCCGCTTTCCACGTTGGATACCATCCATGAATCGGCATCGACTGATCCTACCATCAGTCGACTGATGCTCGATCAGTCGAGTGCTCAACTGAGTCGACTCCATTCTGTGCCCGTGCACAGTACCATCAATCGACTGCCATTCCCTGGCAGTCGACTATTGTCGACATCAGTCGACTGCCAAGCACTAAACTGGTATTATACTAGTCGATCGACCCATCGACTCGAGGCGATCGCCATGACATAGCGGCAATGACCGTGTCGAAAACATCCATCGACACTTGGCCAAAATGGCCAAGTTTCACCTAAGAGCTACCCTTCCGTTACAATCACTCTCATCCCTCGAGTCCTCGCCGTTCTCTTCGTTCGCGGCCACGTCCCTCGGCAGCATCAGGCGCACGGCTCTGCAATGCTCCTTCGCGTCTCTTGCCTCGAAGTCTACTTCCTCCGGCTTCACTCCAAGCTTCTCGTCCGGTGGTCCCTCGAATGCTCCAAGCGCATGGCTTCCGCAAAGCTATCCTTCACTGACTCAAAGCACGAGTCATGAGATGTGAAACTCGCCACGGCTCCATGTGCGAATTACTAAGCCCTTCACGACTTCAACGCACATATCAAATCACAATAACAACCTAACTTAAACCCTTTGCCACACCATCAAAACCATATTACGGCAAGAGATTGCCTTAACAATCTCCCCCTTTTTGATGTGTGGCAATCTGTTTAAGTTAGGTAAAAACATTTGATAAAAATTTCTAAGGTAAGAAAGCATGTAAACATAAAACATGATATAGCAACATGCAACTCCCCCTTAATCCATGAAACTCCCCATACAATTTAAATTTCTCCCCCTATTACTTTTTAACAATTTCTCCCTCCCCCTATCACAATTTACTTAAACATAATTATCTCTCCCCCTTTGACACCATCAAAAAGATTAACACTAAGTTAAAAACTCATGGCATCAAGTATGTTAGAAGGAAAAATACCAAAAATTGCTCAAAAACCTGAATTCGGCCTCAACTAGTCTGATTTACAGGCCATCGATCGTTCGATACGGTCGAGTGGCACATGATTTTCGTGGATTTCTGATTTTGATGAATTTAAATGCGTTAAAAATTCCAGAAAATTCGAAAAATCATGAAATTTGGGGAACACATTTCTTTTAAGTATATCTATCAGTGAAAAATAGGTTTTCATGAAAAATCATTATATTTCCACGTATTTGCCAAAAATCCAAAAGCTTTAAAAACTACTAAGTTTTTGATCATAAGAGTATCCATTTTAACACCTAGTCTTGCTTTGAATTGTTTCAAAACATGAATACATAGATTTTAGATTAAGAAATTGTTTTGAAAACATATGAAATATCCAACCATGATCTTTGGGCAATATGTCTATGAATTAAACATAAGTCTTCCCCATGATTAGTCTATTATTGCTATTTTGATACTTTAAATGACTATCTAAATGCTATAGGCACTAGTGGACATTTGTATCATCCTAACATCTCACCCATGCTAAGTTTGCAATCAAGTTAGCCTATAGTGAGTGTGAGATGCATCCTAGGGGGTATTTGTATATACTTAACCCTTGTATTCATGCAATTCTATCATGGTTAATTATCAACCCAACAACCTACATGATCATATTGACATATATGAATTAATTTCACATTATGATCATGAAATACATGTATTCATTAAATAATAATCATGCATTAGGTATTATATGATGATAATAAACAAAGTATCACCTAAAGCATGATTCAACCCTATTTCTCATGATTACGTGCCAAATATTAAAATCATAAATCATGATTTCAAACATACATAGCAATTACATTAATCATCATGATTTAAGCATTATTATCTATTTATGGGCACGTTATCATCACCCAAAACTATTCTAAAAATGTTGTCCCGCCATCCTAAGTCAACCAAAATATGATATAGGTCAATTCCATATGGTTGACTATCCTAGGGTTTTCCTAACCCTTAAGGATGGATTTTGGAACCCAAAATAAGTTCTTTCCTATTGGGTTCACTAAGTATTCCTTGGGGATCCATTTCCTAGCTATTACTTTCTTCTTATCTTGTTCCCTAGCTATTAGGCATTTATAGGCCTTTTCATTTTTCTTTTCTTTGTATCCTAGGCCCTTTTTGTTGAAGCTTGCCCTTTGGCTCCCTATAATCATGTTCAATGTGTTGGAGCCAATAGTGAATTTTTCTAGGGCTTTTGTTAAATAATCTACCTTTTCCCTTAATGCCCTATTTTCTTCTATGCATGCATCATTAACATCCAAAGGCATATAGTCATGTGAACATGCATCATTTAAGCTAGAAGAAATATCATTATTATTTAAGCATGCATTTTCTAGCTTATTTTCTAATGCCTTAATTTGATCAAGCATGCTTTTATTTTTCTTTTTCATTCCAAATAAGTCCCTAGTTAAACTAGAAATTATGGAAACTATTTTCTTAGGAGAGGCATTCGTTACCATAGTTTCCATGTCTTCTTCTTCTTCTTCGGATGAGGAGGATGTAGAAGCTCCCCCTTCACTTGAGCTCTCTCCACTTGAGCTTGATTCTTCATTTGAGGAGGAGGAGGAGCAATCCAAGTCATGAAGAGCCATTAGTGCTAGGTTGGAATAGACATGCTCTTCTTCTTCGAATGAGGATGAGGAAGCAAGGTCATCCCATGTCTTTGTTTTGAGAGCCATGGCTTTTCCTCTTTCCTTGGCCTTCTTTTCTTCTTCCTTTTTCTTCTTGCTCCCCTTCTTCTTCTTCTTTTCTTCCTTCTTTTTCCTTTCCTCTTTGCTCTTGTTTAGGAGGGGACAATTGTCCCTTATGTGTCCCTCCCCTTGACAATTGTAACAAATGATCTTCCCCCTTGGTCTTCTATTCCTATCATGAGATTTATCAAATCTAAAATTCTTAAATGCACGCCTTACCTTCCTTACCATGTAGGCTTCTTCCGTGCTATCCATGGAAGAGGTAGAGGCTTCATCATCGGAGGAGGAGGGGATCTCTATCTTCTTCTTCCCCTTATTTGCCATCAAGGCTACTCCTCTTGAGGGTTGAATTCTAGGCTCTTCTTGTATTCCTTCAAGCCTAGTTTCGTGGAGCTCCATTGTTGAGAAAAATTCCTCCAAGGTACTTACTTCCAAGTTCTTGGAGATGTAAAATGAATCCACCATGGAGCTCCATCTTGAGGACCGGGGAAAGGCATCTATGGCCTTCATTACCATATCCCGGTTGGAGAGCTTTTCTCCTACACTTGTTAGCCCAATTAATATTTCTTTAAATCTAGAATGTAGAGAAGTTACCTTTTCAAGTTTAATATTTGATAGTTGGGAGTGGAGGAGATCCCTTCTTGCTAGCTTGGCTTCCGAAGTGCCTTCATGAAGTTCAACTAAATTCTCCCACATCTCCTTAGCACTAGAACATTCCCCTATCCTATTGACTTCTTGTTGGGGGAGTACATTGTATAGGTGGTGCTTGGCCTTTGAATTTGCCAAATATTCTTCTCTTTGCCTCTTGCTCCACCTTGATTTCTCCAATGGCTCTCCATTTTCGTTCCTAGGCAACTCGAAACCGTTTTCCATTATTAATAGAATTTCAAAGTCGGTTTCGAAGAATACCTCCATTCTCTTTTTCCACCAAGAGAATTCGCCATCGAACTTCGGTGGGTGGATGTTTGAGTCGGCCATTTGAGATGTAGAGCTTGTTGCGGCGGTTAGTTCGGTGACAAGCAACCTTGCTTTGATACCACTTGTTGGGGGATCGGTTGGCCGGCTAGAGGGGGGTGAATAGCCCTCTTACGATGTATGTCGTATTTTGCTCGTCTACAAAACGTTAGCGCAAGCGGAATATGCAAATATAAATAAAGACAAGCAAAATATAAACAAGCAATACAAACACGAGATGTAACGTGGTTCACGGCTACGCCGCTAATCCACGGTCCGATTCGTCCAAGGTGAATCACTCCTCCAAATCTATCCACTAGATCTCTCCTTTGCACAAAGCTAGGTGGAGGTAACCTCTTTACACAAAAACACTCCTCTTACAAATATAATGGAAATAAGCTTGAGTAAGAGGATGAAAAGCTTTAGGGAACTTGGGAGAGTATTAGAGCATAAGCATTAGCCTCCAAAACCCCCACCCCCTTCCTTTTTATAGAGGAAGATGGTTTCTTCCCATTGACACAGGAACAGTCGACTGATGCCCTCGATCAGTCGACTGGTCCTATAGTCGTTGCCCAATAATGGTCGCTTTCCACGTTGGATACCATCCAGCGATCGCATCACGATGATCCTACCATCATCGATCGATGCTCGATCGTCGAGTGCTCAATCGAAGTCGACTCCTTTCGTGCGCAGTGCATGCCATCGATCAGCCATTCCCGGCAATGATCGTTGTCGTCATCAGTCGACTGCCAATCCATGGCAGTCGACTGCCAAGCACTAAACTGGTATTATACCAGTCGATCGACCCATCGACTCAGAGCAGTCGACTGCCATGACATGGTAGTCGACTGGTGTCGGGAAAACTCATCCGACACTTGGCCAAAATGGCCAAGTTTCACCTAAGAGCTACCCTTCCCGTGTTACAATCGCTCACTCTCATCCCTCGGAGTCCCTCGCCTTCAAAGTTCTCTTCGTTCGCGGCCACGTCTCTCGGCAGCATTAGGCGCATGGCTCTGCAATGCTCCTTCGCATCTCTTGCCTCGAAGTCTACTTCCTCCGACTTCACTCCAAGCTCCTCGTCTAGCGGTCCCTCGGATGCTCCAAGTGCACGGCTTCCGCAAAGCTATCCTTCACCAACTCAAAGCACGAGTCATGAGATGTGAAACTCGCCACGGCTCCATGTGCGAATTACTAAGCCCTGCACGACTTCAACGCACATATCAAATCACAATAACAACCTAACTTAAACCCTTTGCCACACCATCAAAACCATATTACGGCAAGAGATTGCCTTAACAGTTTATAGGAGTCCACCTAGTCCGTGACGGGAGCCTGCACCTGCACCACCATCTTTTTCTACTTTTGAGCAGGATGTAGGTACATCCGCCTATGATTTCTCCGAGTTTTGATTGTGCCTCGATGATATCTATGCTGAGCAGCATATGCAGAGGCAGCGATGGGAGGAGCAGAGTGCTTATATGTAGGCAAAATTTCAGGGCTTACGGGATCACTTTCAACGGGTTGAGGAGTTCTACAATGAGGCCCATATCTATTTCTAGGAGAAGGCCGCATATCGCCAGGAGATTCGGCAACACATGCATACCCAGCAGGCACAGTGGGCCCTGGAGGAGCACAGAGCAGTCGCTGCATCCACCAGCTCTCAGATTGAGCACATGTACATGTGGCATCAGCGGTTGAGCACAAGGTTTTCTCAAGAGTCTGACATGCCGAGACTGCCGGACTTCCCACCTCGGTCACAATACTAGAGGTATTGTTTCATATAAGTTTGGGGGGAGGGGGACCCCAAGTTTTGATACTTTTTATTTCTAGCAGTACTTTCTTTCTTGATACTTGCATTTAAATTTTAGTTTGCATTCATTAGTTCATGGATAGGGTATTTAGTTTCTTTCAACACTTAGTTTTTGTTATCTTTATGTTGCCTCATTAATATTTTTAAAGTTCTTCACAGATTGCTTCCATGTTATAGATAGCTTGAACTTCATTTATCTTTTGGTATTTCATTTTAGTTACTTTAATGAATGTTCTAGACTTGCACTAGTTAGCTTTTATCTTTCACTTACACTTGATGAGTATTCTGAAAGGGAAAATCTATTACCTACTTAGTTATGATTCATCCCAATAGTCTAGTACTTTGGAATCCATAGGTGACTCTAGATTTAGCATTTTAGTTACTGGAGATGCTCAGATTGTGTAAGCTCATTTGAAAAAAATCAAAATCCTCGTAAGTATGAGAAGAACGAAAGTTTTATTCACAAAAAAAAAAGTCTTCGCGGGTGGAAATGGCTAGGTGCCCCTTTGAGACTGAGTTAGGTTACTTGGGAAATGCCTATAAATTTCTCTCAATACCAAGCATGCCTTTGAGACTTTATGCTAGATTTAGGGAACGACCCTCGCTTAGGGTAGACCAATGCCTAAAAGTCAGAGACCTTAGGAAAGATATAAGATGATGACTTAATTTACTTTGGAACGAGTATCCCTCAAGAAGATTCACTTAGCACGTGCACGAGATGCTAACTTAGTGAATTTTTAGAACATCTCTATTTTGTTTTGATTGAAAATACCACTTGATAAATTCAGTTACCTTGCTAAGTATGGAATGATATTTCTTTTAAAATTTCATGGTACTAAGGTTTGCTTGAGGACAAGCAAAGATTTAAGTCTGAGGGAATTGATGTGAGCAAAACATGTAGGGTTTTAGGAGTAGTTTTTGCTCACATGTCATTACATTTCATATTTGTTTCATACATATTTCACTTTTTTTTGTATACATTCTCTAATTTCTGGTTTGGAGATCTTCTCTTTGTATTTTTGTGTGCAGGATAGCATTTTATAGGAAAAATGACACACTTTTTGAGCAAAAGGACATTCGGTAGGCGAAAAGGAAGGAGACATGGCCCGGTCGTGTGGATTCACTCGACCATGCCCCGCCAACCCAGTGCCACACACAACTTGGTCATGTGGATCTGCACGGTCGTGTGACACTGGTTTATTTCGGTGCGACTAGGGTTCTTTCATGGATTCGGGCAGCACCGGCTTCAAGTCTACATAAGGAAAGCCACACCCAAACCCTAAAGAGGAGACATGATGGCTGGGATGACACACCGGTGCCCTAAGAAGCACCTAAAACTCGCAACGGGGAGGAAGGAGACGGCGAGAGGATCGTAACCTGTGCTCCGACGTCGAAGAGAAGGACTAAGAGTACTACAAATTTAATTCCTATTCATCTCCTACATTGTAATGACTGATTCAGTTATGCATTGTGTTTGTTCTTTTCCGTCTATGGAGTAGAATCTTTGATTCTTGGATTAGGGAGTAACTTGTGTACGTAGAACATGCTAGTTCGAATGTTAATTCTATTTATGGATTGTTATTCACAATTGGTGTTGATTTGATTTGATGAAGATTGGGTTTTGGTCTTCTATCTATTGTGCATAGCCAATACAAGGGGGTGACAACCCTTGTATTAAAGATCTAGTAGAACTAAGGAGGAACCTAGTGGTTGTCCTCATCTCCGGTAACCGTGGGTAGAAGGGTATGATGGAGTAGGGAACGTGATACGTTCCGACTCTTCGTAGGGATTAATTTGGCATCATCATACCGTCTATCCTATCTTAATAAAAGGTCGGCCTGGTTAAGTATAGGTAGTTCTCGATAGAAGCAAAAGCTCGTCGGGAAAGGGTATGATGTCCCTTCCACAAGACCATAATTAGAGAATCGGACAACATTTAATTGATTAGCATTTTTCATATTGCACAAGTGAAACTGAAGTCCCAGGATCCCTTTTTGAACCTCGAACCAACCTTCCCTTCCTCTGTGTGACACTGTACTTGAGTTAGGACCACCGTCAACCTCGCAATCGCAACCCTTAAAACTTAACTTCGAACAATAACGTCCACTGAACAAACGATACTCAAATATTAGTCTCTGTGGGATCGATAATCTATTTGTTACTTGACAACATTCGTGCACTTGTGTGCATTGAGTGCGAGGGTGCTCTTCGAGTCCTCGATGGTTCCCTTCCTAAGATTTAAGGTCGCATTTGCGTGCATCACAAAGCCCCTCAGTTAATATCTTCAGGTCTTCTACATGGCCAATACAATTTCCCTCAATCCAAGAAGACAGCAAATACCTCTTGAGAAATAGATGAAGATATTGTAGGATTGAGAAATGATAGAGGGGGTGAATAGCATTCGAAAAACTTTTCTTTTCGTCGATTAAGAAAGAAGTACACAGCGAAAATAAATAAAAACAAAAGCACAATGACATGAGTTTGTTTTTACTTGGTTCATAATCAACTAAAAAGTCTCTTCCTTGTTGGAGGTAAGAGATAAGCGATTACAAAACAAGAGTGTAGAGGAAGAGACAATAAGCCTACCTCTCCTCTTAGCAACAATAAGTATAAAGAAAGCAACAACTAAACAAGTATACTGACTAAGAAGAAGTAGATGTGTGTGTTGTCGGCGTTACAACGTTGTTGCATGATGAAGAGCACTTGGATTGATGGAGCACTTTGGAAGCCTTTCAAGATGATAGAAATGAATGATTTGCCTCTCCTTTTATACCCATTTGAACCCCAATTCGTTGAGATCTAGATCTGGGTCAAACATCTACAACACTCATCCTTTGGTGGATCTTATTTTGACTCTCCTCGAAGTGATCATCATGACTAGCAGTCGATTGATGTCATACAACAGTCGACTGTCATTTCACTCTAGTGTACTGATATCTTGATAGCTCACCTACAACATATAGTTAGCACAAGAATCTATATTGATAGTAAATCCAATGATCCTATACCGTTCAATCTCGACTTATACCTTCCTCCTGAAGTCCTAGTCGGATCGCCGCCTATGGTCACCCCCGTATGGAGGACACGTCCTTACCATCACTCCACACTCGGAGCTTACCTTTGGTCCTTCTGACCTACCTCTTAGCTTTCGGTCACCACCAAGGTTCCTTGACTCCCCGAGGTTCTCCTAGTGTCACCCAACCACCGAGGTTTCTCGTCCCAAGATTCTCCTGGCATCATTAACCTTCGCAAAGCCTAATACATTACCTGCACACTCAACACAACATATGAGACACCAAGAATGGCTTAACTTTGAATCTTGGCCATCATCAAAACTTAGGTTCGATTATCTAGTGCCCCTACACCAACATATATTTCCCTCAACGTATTTATATGATTAAGGGAACAAGATTCTTCTATGCACAGTTGATGTAGAGAAGCTTCATGTTGTTATACCTGACTAGTCACTCTATCCCTCTTCTCTTGGAGTTGAAGGTTTCGACATATTTCCCTCATCACTTGCTCTCGCAGCTATCTTATTTATGCTTGGTCTCTCTCCTTTTGAAGTTGAGCCTCTGCCAATTGAGCATTGTAGGAAATTAGTTCCTAAAGAAGGGAACTCTCTTGGTGGAAAATTTCTATAGGAGGGGCACGGTCTATCTAGGCCAGAAGAAGAGCTTGCTGGTGAAGAGATTAAACCCGATATTGAGATAAATAGTGAAGAAATTCTTCATAATTAGTTAATGCATGCACACAAAAGGGGAAGGGTAGAATAAACCCTACATAGTCAAAGATGATTGATAGTAAACTTACCAAATCCAGTCTGTGTCACATACTTTCTAGCCATGGTTTCAACTCCTCTTGATGGATAATTTGGAGGTCCCTTGGTGAAAGGGGGGAAGGAAGAGGAAGAGTTGGAAGGATCAATTTACTTTCAGGGTCGAAAGTGGAGGTTATTTCCAAAGAGCTAGTAGTTGCTCCTGGTAAGAGAGGGATGGGGTTAGTTGGTGCAGTGAGGTGATGTCGGCCATAGGGGTATGTATTGGCAAGGATATGAAGGAAGCATCGGGTGAAGAGACTAGTGGGAGAGATAAAGGGACCATGGAAGTGAAGGTAGGAAACTTCGCTTCCCACTTCAACTCGGTCGCTTGTTCATGGCGATCCCATCGATGTCTCCGGATTAAAAAAAAATAATCCTAGACAAAAGGGATCACCCAAGCAACCGTTTCATCGTCGTGCTATTCGATTAGAGTAGTCACTTGAACAAACTTGTTGTTCAAGCCACCAACCTCTATTCTACAAATAGCCGCGGAATAGACGATGTACGGATCACGGGATTTTGTGTTTATATTCAGGGTCCAAGTTATTTTAGCCATAAAAACAGAATACTACATGCATATATAATTGAAAAACAATTATAGACATGTTAAAAAAGAAAATAGACAATAGATATACCTCTCGATCTTCTATTGTATATCCTTCCTCCTTTTGGGCGTCCTGTTGGTGACGATATACCAAAAGTCGAAGCTCCTAGATCACCAATCTTCCTTCCTTGCTCGCTCTGAACAAGAGGAAGAATAAGAAACAAAACACTTTTCCTTCTTTCAACCAACCACCAAGCTCCAAGCTTGGTGCTTGCCGCCGGCCAAGAAGGATTGGATGAAGAAGATAGATGTCGGCCAAGAGCTCCAAGGGAAGACCCTAAGCCTTGTTTCCACAGGCCAAGGAGAGGAGAAGGATTAGGTTTAGACGCCGGGCAAGGGAGGGGAGGAGGAGAAGGGCGCTGGCCACCTTGGAAGAGGAAGAAGAAAAGGAAAAAACTTCCTTATTTGTGGTTGCCCAACACCTCCAAACCCTAATCCTATCTCTATTGGAATTCCTCCTTGCCGCCCACCCTAAAGCCTCCTTTTATAGAGTTAAGGATAAACCTTGTTTTAATCTCCACCATTGGTTCTAGGGATTTAATCTCAACCATCAGATCTAGAGATTTAATCTCAACCGTCGGATCTAGAGATTTAATCTCTACCATTGGATCTAGAGTTTTGTTTTCATCCATTGGATCTAGGCTTCATGACGTATTAATAGGCTACAATAGGGACCATGAGGAGGAGTTGGATCTTGGCCACCCAATGGATCATGCTCACATAAAGTCCGATACATTAATGATAATCCAATCCACTAAAGGATTATCATTGATCTACCTCACCAACCCCCATAAGTTAATATGGGCTCCATATATTATTTGTATATTTTCTCCCCATGTTTAAGATCTCGAATGTCCGTAGATTAATTAATTTATTGACCATTAATTAATCAACATCTAACTCCATGAGCAGTACCACTCAACCTTTTCATCATGCCGGACCAAGTCCACCTGCAGGGTTTACATGATGAACCTCATGAGCTCCTCAAGAGTACATCATCATCCTAATATATAGGACACGGTTTCCTCCTATAATCAACGACACACCATATAAATAATATTATTTCCCAACTTACTGAGCCTATCAATTTAATCTATAAATCTCGCCCATTGGTAAATCAAAGAAATGAATACTAAGTATATGTGCCCGTTATTATATCAGGATTAAGAGCATGTACAATATAATATCTGAGGTCCGATTCGATTATGTAGTCAGCAATAAATCGAATCACCTCTAAGTCGGTCCTTCTCAATACACACAAAGTGTACTAGTATGATTCTATGGTCAAGACAAACCAATACCAAATCACACTACAACCATACTAATGGTTTATCCAAAGTCATCTCGGTTGTGAGCCTATACTTATACTTTACAAGGAGCCGATAACATGATCTCCCATGTGACACCACACACCATGTTATCTACAATGTAATGTATTAGACAATATACATCACCATAAATATGCAAACAATGATCATGTGATTCTTATATCAAAATAAAGATGTTCATACAAAAGATAGAATTTTCAGTATACATCCCAACAGGAAGGGGATAAGAGGGGAATTGGGCAAAGGATACTAGTGGTGGGTACCATTTCTTCCGAGATAAAAATGAGAGAAGAAGGAACCTGTTTTGGTGATTTTGTAGAAGAATTGATGTCTTTTGATGGCGGAACAGGGAAGTCAATATGCAAAATGGTGGGTAAGGGAGCGGGGTGTGTATCAGAGGACAATGAAGGAACATTGGAAGGAGGGTGAATAATCTGTCTTGATGGGAAAAGCCGCTCAGAAAGGATAGGTAGAGATTTTGGTATCCTCCACCTATTTTTGGTGATCCTTTTGACAAGCAAACTTCATCATGATCGCCTTCATCTTAGCAGTATGGATGAAGAAACTCACGGTCACTGAAAGGAAAGAAGAGCGGTAGATCAAGAGGCCAACGGAAAAAGGTTTTTGTATGGCGAAGCAACAGTAAAATTCAGAGAAGTGTAGAACCCTAAAGGATTTATGGCACAAAACTTGTGATAAAAGATGGAATAGAGGGGCCGCTAAGAAGCAACAAAGGCCCATTTAAGGATAATCGCGGAGTCAATCTTTAAACTAGTCTTACTGGTAGGGGAAGGCCCAATTTTTATGATAAACAGAGGAAGAATTTTGTATAAATGACTCATCTTGGCCGGCCGAGGCGATTCGAAAGCCCTCGGTGCCAGTCGCAATTTGACATTTCCCCTTGTGGTGGTGGAGTGAAAAGAGTAGGGTTTTATGTGAAGTATGGTGGAGATTCAACTTGGCCAACCAAGGTGATTCGTAAGCCCTCGGGTCAATCATGGTTCTTTTTCTAGCTGGGCACATCCAAGATGATTCGTAAGCCCTCGGCGTCAGTCGCAGTCTGACATTCCCCCGTCGGGTGGTAAAGCGGGAGGAGTAAGATTTTATGTGAAGTATGGTGGAGATTTAGCTTGACCAACCGAGAAGATTCGTAAGCCCTCAAGTTGGTCACGGTTCTTTTTTTTAACTCAGAATGTCCAAGGCAATTCATAAACCCTCTGCACAAATTGTTGGGATGTATACTGAAAGCCTAGCTTTTGTATGAACATTTTTATTTTGAAATAAGAATCACATGACCATTGTTTGCATATTTATAGTTATGCATATTGTCTAATCTTTACATTGTAGATAACATGGTGTGTGGTGCCACACAGAAGATCATGTTATCAGTTCCTTGTAGAGTATAAATAGAGGCTCACAACCAAGATGGTTTTGGACAAACCATTGGCATGGTTGTAGTGTAATTTGGTATTGTTTTATCTTAACCATAGAATTACACTAGTACACTTTGTGTGTATTGAGCAGGACCGACTTAGAGATGATTAAATTTATTGATGACTACATAATTGAATTAGACCTCGGATATTATGGTGTACATGCTCTTAATCTCGATATAATAACGGACACATATACTTAATATTTATTTCTTTGATTTACCAATGGGCGAGATTTATGGGTTAAATCGATAGGCCTGGTAAGTTGGGAAATAATATTATTTACATGGTCTATCGTTGATTATAGGAGGAAACCGTGTCCTATATATTAGGATGATGATGTCCCCTTGAGGAGCTCATAAGGATCATCATATAAATCCTGCAGGTGGACTTAGTCCAGCATGATGATAAGGTTGAGTGGTACTACTCATGGAGTTAGATATTAATTAATTAATTGTCAGTAAATTAATTAATTAACATACAGTTGATATCTTAAACACGGGGAGATATTTGTACAATTAATATATGTAGTCCATATTTAATTATGGGGGTTGCTGAGGTAGATCAATGATAATCCTCTAGTGGAATGGATTATCATTAATGGATCGGATTTTATGTGGGTCGGATCCATTGGGTGGACAAGATCCAACTCCTCCTCATGGTCCCTATTGTAGCCTATTAAAACCCTCATGAAGCCTAGATCCAACGGACACGAATGAATAGAGTTTTGGGCAAAAACTCTAAAGAGGAAGAAGAGGCTTGGGCGAAAAAGACCAAGTGCTAGGGTTTGAGTTGGCATTGGGCGGCAACATAAGCAAACCTAGGGTTTGGCTTCTATTCGATGGCAACCTAGGGTTTGCTCCTTAAGGCCGGCGGCAGAAGGGGATTTGGTGGAGTTTTTACTTTCTCCTCTTCTCCATTGTCGATGCCACTCTCTTCTCCCTCTCCAAGGGCCGGCGGCAACAAGAGTCCTAGCTCTCTTGGCCGGCGCCTATTCATTCTCCCTCTCCTTGGCCGGCGGCAACAATCAAGCAAGGAAGCTTGGTGGTCGGCACTAGATAGGAGAAGTA
This sequence comes from Wurfbainia villosa, assembly GCA_025175895.1. Lineage (NCBI taxonomy): Eukaryota > Viridiplantae > Streptophyta > Magnoliopsida > Zingiberales > Zingiberaceae > Wurfbainia > Wurfbainia villosa. The sequence goes on from CM046000.1 coordinate 90,474,967, forward strand.
GGGAGAAGTTTTCTTCCCTTTGTTCGGAGCGAGCAAGGAAGGGAAGATAGAGATCTTGGAGGCTTCAACTCTTGGAAGATTGTTGCCCACACAACGTTCAAGAGGAGGATAGGTCATATAATAGAATATCAAGAGGTAAACAAGAGGTATAATCTTTTTTTATATTTATTTTAGTTCTTTTGTATCATGTATGTGGTTAATATACTTGGACCCCGAAGATAAACACAAAAATTGGTGATCCATTCATCATCTATTCTGTGGCTAATCGAGGAAAAGAGTTAGGTTGCTTGAACAACTAGTTTGTTCAAGCGACGACTCAAATTGAGAAGAACGATGATGAATCGGTTGCTTGGGTAATCCCTTTTCGTTCAGATTTTTTTTTAATCCAGGAACACGAGATAGGATCACCATGCACAAGCGACTGAAGCGGGAAGCAATTCCCTTCAAGTGGTATCAGAGCCACGGTTTCCAATTTTGTGTGTTTAGGATTTGGTTACTTTTATATACTTATCATATATTATGTGTGTCGGATAATAGTAGGATGTGCGTAGGCTAACTTTTTGGTTGCAAGCATAAGATCCAACTATTATGGCCATATGTGTTTGTATGTGATTGTATGTGTGTAATCGTAATATTATTTGAATCCTCGGGGTTGACTAGGATAATATTTAATTTTTGTAATTAAGTACGGTATTGTTTAGCCACTCTTTTATTTTAGTTTACTTTCGATCTAGATTTCATGTACACTCCTTTGTGAAGTATAGGATCGATGGATGTAAATTAAAATAAATTTCTCAGCTCGGATATCCGGATGGCTTGTACATGGCGTAGGGAGGAGCGGACGAGGTGGCAACATGACTGGAGGCATATTGGAGAACAAAAGTCATAACAGTTAGAAATTTTATTTTTCATATTTATTGCTTTTGATTTATATGCTTGTTGTGGTTGCATAGTTAAAATTCCTCAATTTTAAATTACTATAGGAGAGGGATATTTTTTTAAATTCCCGCGGCCTCCATTATAATTTGACATGTGATCCGAACAAACTTATGTGTTGGCTCTGAATGTCTTCCTCCATATCGGATGAGTTTGTTTTGTAGATCACTAGGTCAAATATTATAGAAAGTTATTTAGGAGCGTGTGTACTTCCCCATCGAAAGGCACATTATCCGAGATAATTACCTTAGTATCGGGTAATGGTGAACACTTAGATGCAAATAAAAGTATCCTCCCCATCGGAGTCACTGCTTTTATTTGTAGGGCCGAAGAGGAACCAACTATTAATTTTATTTGTCAAAAAGTACGGTTGACAGGATAATAAAATTAATGGGTAAAACCTCCTCTTACAAATGTATAATTCATATACGTCCACACTATCGTGGCATACGATATTCTCGGTGTTTTGAGGTGTTGGTTGATTTTAAAATTTTATTGTTTGAGGAATCAATAAATTTTTAAAATCTAATGTTTTGATCTATGTGATTCTTAGGTTTTTCAAAATGACTTTCAACCCACTTGCTGTGATATTAAAGGAAAAGAAACTTACTAGACACAATTATGTTGATTGGAAAAGGAATCTAGATATTGTCTTAACTGTTGAGGAGTACAAGTATGTACTTCTCGAGGAGTGTCCTCCTAAGCCCACAGATGATTCTGGTGAAAAGGAGAAAGAGAGTTATAGGAAGTGGATCAAGGCTGATGAGATGGAGCAGTGTTATATTTTGGCTTCTATGTCTAATGTATTGCAACATCAACATCAGGCCATGAATACTGCCTATGACATGATGCTCAATCTCAAGGAACTTTTCGGACACCAGAATCGAGATACAAGGCAGGAAACCATGAGAAACTTGATGATGACCACCATGGTTGAGGGAACACCCGTCAGGGATCATGTTCTCAAGATGATGGCTCATTTTAATGAGCTAGAAGTCCTTGGAGCTGAGATCGATGGGGAAACCCAGGTCGATATCATTCTCCAATCTCTACCTAAGAGTTTTGAGCAGTTTCGCCTGAACTACAACATGAATAAGAGGTTGTATTCGTTGGCGGAGCTTCTGACAGAACTCCAGGCGGCAGAGGGATTTTTTCATCAGAGTTCTTAGGCTTTTGTTGCCCAGAAGGTTTCTACTTCGAAGTTGGAAGGCAAGAAGAAGAAGAAACAAGGCGCAACAAAGGTGGTGGGAGGATCTCAGGGAGGAGTGAAGAAGCCGAAAGGCAAGTGCTTTACTTGCAAGAAGACTGGATATTGGAAGACGGACTGTCCCAACTGTAAACAGAACAAAGGTATATCTTTTGGTTTAGTGGTTGAAACATATTTAGCGGTGTTATCTACTGACACCTGGTGTGTAGATACGAGAGCCACTGATCATGTATGCAACTCTTTACAGGAGTTCCAAGAAATTAGACGACTAGCTAAAGGGGAGATTACCGTCAACATGGGCAATGCTACAAAGGTGGTGGCTATTGCAGTGGGAGATGTTTATTTATCTTTTGATATGAATAAAACTTTGGTTCTGAAAAATTGCCTTTATGTACCTTTATTTAGAAAGAATTTAATTTCAGTTTCTAAATTATTTTTGGATAGATATTCTATTTCTTTTAATGATAGAGTTGTTATAAAAAGGAATAGGGAGATTATCTATTCTGGTGCATTAGTAGGAAATTTGTACACTCTTGAACTAAAAGCTCCCACAATGCAAATAAAAATAAATAACTCATCTTCTAAAACTAATAAGAGAAAAGAACCTTCGGAAATGAACCAAACATATCTTTGGCATCTAAGGTTAGGTCATATTAACCTGAGTAGAATTCAAAGGTTAATAGCTGATGGACCTTTGAGTTTATTAGTGGTGGAAGATTTCCAAACCTACGAATCTTGCTTGGAAGGTAAGATGACTAATAGGCCTTTTAAGGCCAAGGGGTATAGAGCCAAAGATGTGTTGGAATTGGTTCATTCTGATTTGTGTGGTCCTATGTCTATCCAGGCTAGAGGTGGTTTTGAATATTTCATCTCGTTTATAAATGATTATTCAAGATATGGATACATTTACTTGATGCGCTGCAAGTTTGAATGCTTTGATAGGTTCAAAGAATTCAGGGCTGATGTGGATAAACATTAAGGTAAAAGTATCAAGACACTATTGTTGGTGCAATAGGCACCTAAGTCGAACCTGAGTTTTGATTATAGGAAACGATACAAAGTTAAGCTCATTTTGTTATCTCATGAGTTAAATCAAGTGTGCAGAAAAGTGCTAAAGCTAGAGCTGAAGGTCAGCGACACCCGGAGGGAGCCATGGTGGTCGGGCGACACGGGGATGACTTCGGAGGGAGCCGAAGGAATCAGGTGGAAGACCAAAAGCAGGAGCTACAAGGTAAATGTTGAGGTAAGCTCGTGTGAGTGAGCACGAGAAAGGTCGTGTCATCCGTATGGGGATGTTCTTAGGCGACGATCCGACCAAGACCTCCCATGGAAGGTCTAAGTCGAGATTGGATGGTATATGGCCATTTAATTTGCTTATATAAACTGCATCGTGATCGAGAGGGCTTGTATCGATCGTGATCCATCGAATGATCGTAAGGGTAGCAGTTGACTGTTGGTCAAGCATCAGCTTTGAGGAGAGTCAAAGCTTATCTCCATTTTTGAAGGGATAGGAGGCTTGCTCTCATTGGTTGAAGATGTCAATGTCTAGGGTTTCCAAGGCTATAAAAGTAGGGGTTCTCCACCCTATTTCTATCATCAAAAGCTCTCCAAAAAGCCTCCGCTACGATACTCTTCTACGACGACCTTATGATGACGAAGTGCTACCGCATCTCTAATGACAAGTGCCCAATTTTATTACTTTATTTAGTCATTGGTTTTCTCTTTTATTGTCATCTATAAATCATTATTTATCATGTTTTAATCGAAACAAGGAGAGGGTGAGTGTCCCTCTACCTTGAGCTTTTTAATCAATTGTATTCACTTACTTGTACCTCTAACGAGGAGGAGTGTTTTTAGTGCTTTGTGTTGGATCGAGCGGATCGCTAGAGGGGGGGGTGAATAGCGATAAAACTTTTCGTACGAATTCGTTCGAGTAGACAATTAAACGCAGCGAAAAGATAAATGACAAATAAAAAAGATAGGTGGATTTTTTTACTTGGTTTGTAGCCTTCGGCTACTACTCCAAGGCCCTAGTGGTCCTTGACCACGCACGGAGGGCAAAACACTAAATGAACTCCTCCTCGTTGGAGGTAGGAGTTGATCGAATATAAGAAATCACAAATCTTGAGGTAGAGGGACACTCCCCCTCTCCTCGTTACAATAAAAACTCCGAGACAATAATATGAAAAATATAAAATGAATTGAAGCTTATACCGACGAAAAATATAAACACTTAAACCTAGAGCGTCGGAGAAGTAGCACTTCATTGTCGGAGAGTTGCAACGTTGCGGAGGCTTTTGGAAACTTAGAATTGATGATAAAACCCTAGGAGAGGCCCTCCTTTTATAGCCTTTGAGCCCCTTCTCGAGAGGAACTTCAGCCAATGAGATTTGAGCACCAATCCCCTTGAAATGAGGTGATAAGCCTTGACTCCTCAAAGCTTATCCTTGACCATCAGTCGACTGATGGCCATCATCGTTCGACTGATGCAGCAGTCGAGTCCTCCAAGCTGGCAGTCGACTGATACTAGCTGCAAGTCAAAGTTAGCTTAACAAAAATATTATTTCGACGGTCGCCGACCATCCAATCTTGACCTAGACCATCTATAGGATGTCTTTGGTCGGATCTACGCTTAAGATCATCCCCGTAAAGAGGATACGACCTCTCGATTCCGGCCTTCCACTCGATTCCTTCAACCCCCTCCGAAGTCACTCCAGTGTCACCCAACCACTGTGGCTTTCTCCGGGTGTCGCTTACCTTCATCTCCAGCTTTAGCACTTTTCTGCACACTCGATTTATCTCATGAGATAACAATATTAGCTTAACTTTGTATCGTTTGCTATAATCAAAACTCAGGTTTGACTCAGGTGCCTACTGCACCAACAATCTCTCCCTTTTTGATCTATGACAAACCCACATACAAAGTTAAGAAAATAATATGCATGAAGATAAAAAACAATATGCATGAGAAACAGGAATAAAGATTAAGTAGGAGTAGTAAGGATTTTCTTCAAGTACTCCCCCTTGAGGAAACCTCCCCCTTGACTGAGGGTGAGTCTTGAAAGAAGACCTTAATCCTCCCCCTTGATGGTTGCTATTTAGGAAGAGTTTAAGTAATTAACATTACTTAAAGTTGGCCTTATTAAAATATTTAAGTTAAGAGGACTTCTTAACTTGGCCCTTTCTCCCCCTTTCTTAAGTAAAGCATTAACATTTGGCCATAGTATTAAAAATAAGTTTAAGTTAAGAATTCTCTTAACTTGGCCTTTATTGCTTTTTGTTAAGATGCACAAATTAAATTTAAGTAAATTTTCAAAACTTAAAGTTAAATAAACATTTACTTAACTTCTGGCCATGTGAATAAGTATGAAGTGAGTTAAGTTATCAAAAATTTGATCATCTTCTGGCCATGTGAATAAGTATGAAGTGAGTTAAGTTATCAAAAATTTGATCCCTTAACTTTGGCCTAGTTATCAAAAATGTATTGTGATCCCTATCCCTTAACTTTGGCCTTTTTCTCCCCCTTTTGCCATATATCGAAAAGAGTTGGGGTGTTTGAAAAAATATAGGTATTAAATTTAAAGTTCAAGCATGTTCCACATTATTTTGAAAATAATATACTGAAAATAAGCTCATCTATAAAATGTTCGACTCTTATTTGACTTGATTGATATGAAAGATCAACAAGTCCTGGTCAAAGTCGGTTAATATATATGATTATACTCCATGGTTCATGGCGATACACTAGCTCTACATCTGGAACCAGGAGTAAGGTCCTAACATCTCACGCCCATCTACATGGCTAAGTACACAAATACATTAGTCCTATGTGTTGTGAGATGTATTGGCTCCTTAAATCTATAGGTGCATGATATCTAAGGTATGTCCTATTCTAGTTCCATGAAAATGAAAAGTAAGAAATAGTAATAAGAAAATATAATTTGTAAGTTCCTATTCTACTACGCACATGCCCAATTTTTGTCTTAATAGACTGAATTCGGCTTTGGATAGGGATTTAGTAAATAGGTCTGCCAAGTTGGACTTCGAGTCGATGTATTCAAGTTGTATGGCTCCGTTGGTCACATGTTCTCGAATGAAATGGTGTTTGACCTCTATATGTTTGGTCCTAGAATGACATATCGGATTCTTAGTTAAGTTAATTGAGCTAATATTATCTACGTGGAGTTTAGTGTTTGTAAAGTCTAATTTAAAATCTTGGAGAGTGTGCTTCATCCAAAGAAGTTGAGTGACACACTCATCCATCGCGATGTATTCAGCTTCAGTGGTAGATAAGGCAACACAGTGTTGCTTCCTACTACACCAACTCACTAGACTCGAGCCGAGAAGTTGACAACAACCACTCGTACTCTTTCTATCGAGCTTACTACCGGCATAGTCCGAATCGGAGTAGCCGATTAGTTCGAACTCGGAAGATCTAGGGTACCAAATATCGACATTAAGTGTACCCTTTAGATATCTAAGGATACGCTTGACTAGAGTTAGGTGAGACTCCTTGGCACAGGTTTGGAACCTTACGCACATACTTACTGCAAATAAGATATCAGGTTGGCTTGCAGTTAAGTAAAGGAGACTCCCTATTACGCTCCTATAGTATTTTAAATCAATTGAATTTCCGATTACATCTTCTTCTATATTTACATTCGTTGTCATTGGGGTATTAATAATTTTAGCATATTGTATTCTAAAGCGTTTAATTAATTCCCTAGTATATTTGCATTGATGTAGGTATATTCCATCTTTAGTTTGTTTAATTTGTAGACCTAAGAAGAAACTCAACTCACCTACTAAATTCATTTCAAATTCACTTTTCATAAGTGAAATGAATTCATTTAGTAGGATCGAGTTGGTGGTTCCGAAGATGATATCATCTACGTAGATTTGGGCTATGAATGTCTTTACCTACAGTTTTTACGAAAAGAGTTGGGTCAACTACACCTTGATTAAATCCTTTGGACTTAAGATAAACTGAAAGCCTCTCGTACCAAGCTCGAGGAGCTTGTTTAAGTCCATAGAGAGCTTTCTTTAACCTAAGGACATGGTCGGGTTTATCTAGGCTTTCGAAACCGGGGAGTTAACTAACATAAACCTCCTCTTTAATATATCCATTCAAGAATGTTGACTTTACATCCATTTGAAACAACTTAAATCCTCGATGTGCAGCATATGCTAATAACATTCGAATGGACTCTAATCTAGCTACTGGGGCATAGGTCTCGTCGTAATCTAAACCTTCGACTTGACTAAATCCTTTAGCGACTAATCTAGCTTTATTTCTAACTACTTCACCTTTATCATCAAGTTTATTTCTAAAAACCCACCTTGTTCCAACGATTGTTATATCTTTAGGTGGTGGCACTAATTCCCACACTTCATTCCTAGTTAATTGAGCTAGCTCTTCTTGCATTGCAATAATCCAATCGGGATCAAGAAGAGCTTGGTCAATAGTTTTGGATTCAATTTTGTAAATCAAGGAGATTTGACTAAGGTTTCTATATGAGGCTCTAGTTCGAACTCATAGGCTTGGATCACCTATCACTTGGTCGATAGGATGATTTGTTTGAGTCCTAGTTTGATTTGGGTTTGAGTCATCTACCACTTTGTCAATTGGATGACTCGTTTGAGTCCTAGTTTGGTTAGAGTCATCTGCCACTTGGTCGATAGAATGACTTGGTTGACTTAGGTTAGGATTAATACTAGACTTGATCTCCGGATCGGAGTTGAGTCTGGTATGAATCGGCTCGCTACTTGGGGTTGCCAGAGGTTTTGTAGGTTCGTGTCCTTCATCAAACACTACATTGATAGTCTCCTCGACTCTAAAGGTGTCATGGTTATATACTCTATAAGCTCTACTTGTAGTCGAGTATCCTAGAAAGATTCCGGTCGAGGTTTTGGATGTAAATTTCCCTAGGTAATCCTTAGTGTTTAGGATATCTACCTTACACCCAAATACCCTAAAGTACTTGATGTTAGGTATTTTATCGTGATAAATCTCGTATGAGGTCTTAAGGTGCCTCTTTACCATAAGGATCCTATTTTGGACATAGCATGTCGTACTCACGGCTTCCGCCCAAAACATATCGGGTAGGTTATACTCGTTTAACATTGTCCTAGCGGCTTCTTGTAGGGTTCTATTTTTACGTTCTACTAGGCCATTCTATTGTGGGGTTCTAGGGCAAGAGAACTAATGGTGGTATCCATTTAGGTTACAGAATTTTGTAAACTTGTGGTTCTCGAATTCACCACCATGATCAATCCTAAGTCTTTTGATTTTAAGGTTTTGTTGATTTTCTATTAGTTTAAACAGATTGATTAATTGATCTAGGGTATCACTTTTGTGTTTGATGAATCTAACCCAAGTAAATCTAGAATAGTCGTCAATTATGACTAAGCAGAATTTACTCTCATTAAGTGACTTAGCTCCGTGTGAATCAAATAGATCCATGTGTAGGAGCTCAAGAACACTTTTGGTTCGTTCTTGATTAGTTAGTTGATGTTGTGTCCTAGATTGTTTACCTTGTTGACAAGCATTACATATTTTATTATCCAAGTTATTGAGGTTAGGCAAACCTATGACTAAGTCACTTTGACTTATCTTGTGGATGAGTCTTGGGTGTGAGTGACCGAGTCGTCGGTGCCACAACCATGATTCATCTTGCCGTGTCATAAGACACTTGGTTGAGGAGTTAGTTAAATTAATAGTATAAATATTGTTATTTCTGGTTCCCTTAAGGATTGTTTTAGAAGTTTCATTTGTATTAATTACGCATTCATTTTCTAGAAATATGACCTTATAGTTATTATCACACAATTGGCTTACACTAAGTAAATTATATTGAAAACTTTCTACCAATAAGACATTTTGAATAATAAAGTTAGAGTTGAGCTCAATATCACCTGATCCGATGATTTTGAGCTTGCCATTGTTTCCGAAGGCTATCGATCCTTGTCATTTGAATTGAAACTTCAAAAACTTGAGTTGATCCCCGATCATGTGTCGGGAGCAACCACTGTCCAACATCCATTGATCCTACACGCAAGATAGTTGGATCGGATATTGGATTTATTAAAGATTTGTTGAAAATTATTAACCTAAATCATCTCACCCATGTCTACATGATCAAACATATTAACCCTATATGTTCTTGTGAGATGACTTCCAATTTTACTTGATTTAAATTAAATAATTTGAACACTTGTCAACCTTGCGTTAGATTCGGATTTGACCTTAGGCTCATCAAGTCACCTTTTCAAGATCATGGCTTCCAGGTCGTGGCAAGGCACAGAGGACTTCTTTGATCGGAAAAATGACCACTTCCTTAGACAAAGCCATTTTCAAGAAAATAGAGACTTGACTTACCTAAGACCACTTTCTGGTCTAACTAGTCTAGGATACGACGAGGTAGCTTCAGCTAGTTCCACTCGGTCAAGTGCACCGAACTAGATACGCCTTATCTAGCCCGAATACACAAGACTCCGCTTTCCTAGTGTACTATCATCTCGCCGCATCCTGGTACTATGTTACCAAGTATTGATGAGTTATAGTCCTATCTAACCGTTCTAAAAAGAAAAATAAATAACTAACCTAAGAATGCAATTTCTAAGTTAAAACACAAACAAATTTTGTACTGGCTCCCCCTGGACCGTTGAATCGATTCGGTCTCTCCACATAGTGGATTTGGTTCTTGGGAACCCAGTACTGGTTCAACCCTAAGTTTGAAATCAAAGTGGTCTTAGGGACCCATGCTTGGACATGTTTTTTATGTCGACTTACAATCGACATATATGACTTGTTGGTCGTATTTGAGCTAAACCCTAGTCCGGCCTTGTTGTACACGGACCTTTGCGATCCAAGTAGGAGGTCAAGTCCTTTGGATCCCAAAGTAAACCTTTCCAACGTGTTCCTAAGATCTTCGACTTGACTCTTCAAGAGTGAGTTCTCAACTTCGAGCTTTTCAACCCGAGTTGAGTCCTCCTCTCGAACTCGACTAGTCGAAGAGGTTAGGGAGACCTCGTGTTTGAGGAGTTTAACTTCCTCAACCAAGGTCTCGACCTTAGACTTGGACTTAGCTAATTTTCTAGTTAAGAATTTAGTTGCACTATAAAGCATACTAATAAGGGATCGACTTACCTTGAGTGTATCTTTTGAACCGGATGCGTATCCGTGGCTTGTCTTCAATAATGCTTCGCAGTCCAATTCATCTTCGATTTCATATTCGTGTTCCCGTTTCGACTCCGTCTTTGATTCAACCAATTTAGCCATGAGGACGCGGTCATCGTCTTCTTCCTCGGACGCTTCTTCCCACATAGCATTGAGTTCCTTTTTATGTTTCGGTGCTTTGCTCTTGAGCTTCGGACATTCGGACTTGATGTGTCCAAACCTATTGCATTTGTAACACCTAATATTAGAACTTTTAGGCTTACCTTCGTTGGGTCGAGTGACGGTTCGCTTTCAGCCCTTGACTATCCTCCGAACTAGGTTGACTAGTTCAGCCTCCATCTCCGGGTCGACCTCCGAATCGGACTCATCTTCTTCTTCCTTTAGGGGTGGCTTGCTCGCGGTTTTCTTCCTCGAACCTACAAAAAGTGCTATACCCTTCTCGGGTTCCGAGTTAGAATGCTCATGAAGCTCGAAATCGAAAAACAACTCATCTAATCTAAGTTTTGAAAGATCCTTGGAGACCTTGTAGGCATCGACCATGGATGCCCACAAGGTAGTCCTAGGAAATGAGTTAAGAACATACCTAATAAGATCACGGTTTTTGACCTTTTGTCCGATCGCATGTAGGTTATTGACTATGTCTTGAACGCGAGCGTGAAGTTGCGTCGCCATCTCATGTTCCTACATTTTCAGATTATATAACTTATTGAACAAAAAATCGCGCTTACATACCTTGGCTTCATCAGTCCCTTCGTGTAGCTCCACTAGTTTTGTCCAAAGGTCCTTTGTGCTGATGAAGGGGCCGATGCGATTAAGCTCCTCCTTGGACAAGCCGAATTGGAGGATTTGAGTTGCCTTGGCGTCAGCTTCGACTTGTCTTTTTGTCGCATTGGTCCATTGGTCATAATCTAAGGATTCACCCACTTCGTTAGTCCGAAGTGTGAATCCCTTTTGGATTATGATCGACATCTCGATTTGGGTTTTAAGAAAGCATTCCATCCGACCCTTCCAATAACGGAAGTCATCTTCATTGTAAAACGGAGGTCGGACGGTGCTAAAACCCTCGAGATGGGCCATTGAAACAAAAAAGGACAAGAGGATGAAGCAGAAGAAACCTAAAAACACAAACGATGGAAATGTCCCAAGACTCGCGTCTTGGATTAGTAGTGCGGGAGAAGAAAAACTACACGAATGAAAAAGAAAGAATAAAAATTCGAAATAAACAGAAAATAAATCGAAAAAAAAATCGTAGAAAGCTAGATTGGTGGATTCACCAAATCTTAGCACCCCGGCTCTGATACCAATTGTTGGATCGAGCGGATCGCTAGAGGGGGGTGAATAGCTATAAAACTTTTCGTACGAATTCCTTCGAGTAGACAATTGAGACAGGTGGATTTTTTTACTTGGTTCGTAGCCTTCGGCTACTACTCCAAGGACCTAGTGGTCCTTGACCACGCACGAACTCCTCCTCGTTGGAGGTAGGAGTTGATCGAATATAAGAAATCACAAAGCTAGAGGTAGAGGGACACTCCCCCTCTCCTCGTTACGATAAAAACTCCAAGACAATAATATGAAAAATTTAAAATGAATTGAAGCTTATACCGACGAAAAATATAAACACTTAAACCTAGAGCGTCGGAGAAGTAGCACTTCGTTGTTGGAGAGTTGCAACATTGAGGAGGCTTTTGGAAACTTAGAATTGATGATAAAACCCTAGGAGAGGCCCTCCTTTTATAGCCTATAAGCCCCTTCTCAAGAGGAACTTCAGCCAATGAGATTTGAGCACCAATCCCCTTGAAATGAGGTGATAATCCTTGACTCCTCGAAGTTGATCCTTGACCATCAGTCGACTGATGTCCATCATCAGTCGACTGATGGCAGCATTATTCGAATACTGACCGCAGGTAGTCGACTGATGGACGACAATCGAGTCCTCCAAGATGGCAGTCGACTGATGCTAGCTGCAAGTCAAAGTTAGCTTAACAAAAACATTATTTTGACGGGCACCAACTATCCGATCTCGACCTAGACCATCTATAGGATGTTTTTGGTCGGATCTACGCTTAAGATCATCCCCGTAAGGAGGATACGACCTCTCTTACTCTCACACACACACGAGCTTACCTCGATACTTACTGTGTCACTTTCGCTTCTGGCCTTCCACTCGATTCCTTCGGCTCCCTCCGAAGTCACTCAAGTGTCGCCCGACCACTGTGACTTCCTCTGGGTGTCTCTAGCCTTCAGCTCCAGCTTTAGCACTTTTCTGCACACTCGATTTAGCTCATGAGATAACAATATGAGCTTAACTTTGTATCGTTTGCTATAATCAAAACTCAAGTTCGACTCAGGTGCCTACTGCACCAACACTTTGCCCTCCGTATGCGGTCTAGGACCATTAGGGCCTTGGACTAGCAGCCGAAGGCTGTGAACCAAGTAAAAACAAACAAGTACTTTTTCCTTTCTGCTACATTTACTCTCACTCGCATTATTTATCGAACGAACAAATTTTGTCTTGCGCAATTCACCCCCCTCTAGCGCTCAAATCGATCCAACAATTGGTATCAGAGCCGGGGGTGCTAAGATTTGGTGAAACCACAAATCTAGTTTTTTTTACAGATTTATTTTCATTTTATTTCTGTTTATTTCAATTTTTTCACAAGCTTTTTCGATCGTTTAAGATTCTCTCCCGCACTACTAATCCAAGACGCGAGTCTTGGTACATTCCACTTATTTTTGTCGTTACTAGGTTCTTCTTCGTTTTTCTTGCTCTTTTTATATCAATGGCCCATCTCGAGAGTTTTAGCACTGTCTGACCTCCATTTTACAATGGAGATTACTTCCGTTATTGGAAGGGTCAGATGGAGTGCTTCCTTAAGACCCAAATCAAGATGTGGATCATAATCCAAACGAGATTCACACTTCCGACTAACGAAGTGGATGAATCTTTAGATTATGACCAATGGATCAATGCTACAAAAAGACAAGTTGAAGCCGATGCCAAGGAGAATCAAATCCTCCAATGCATCTTGTCCAAGGAGGAGCTTAATCGCGTCGGCCCCTTCATCAGTGCAAAGGACTTATGGACCAAATTAGTGGAATTGCACGAAGGAACCGACGAAGCAAAGGTATGCAAATGGGACCTTCTTTTTAATAAATTATATAATTTAAAAATGCAGGAACATGAGACCGTGACTCAACTACATGCCCGGGTACAAGACATCATCAACAACTTGCACGCCATCGGACAAAAGGTCGTAAACCGCGACCTAATAAGGTATGTCTTGAATTCATTTCCTAGGACTACCTCATGGGCATCCATGGTCGATGCCTACAAGGTTTCTAAGGACTTATCAAAAATTAGGCTAGATGAATTATTTTCAGAATTTGAACTTCACGAACAGTCTAATTCGGTACCCGAGAAAGGTATAGCTCTTATTGGAGGTCAAAAGAAGAAGCCCACAAGTAAGCCACCCCCGAAGGAAGAAGAAGATGAGTAAGAGTCGGAGGTCAATCTAAAGATGGAGACTAAAGTAGTCAATCTAGTTCGAAGGATGATCAAGAGCCGAAGATGACCCGTCACTCGACCCAACGAAGGTAAGTCTAAAACTAGTTCTAACATTAGGTGCTATGAATGCAAAAGGTTCAGACATGTCAAGTCGGAATGTCCTAAGCTTAAAAACAAAGCACCGAAGTTCAAGAAGGCGCTCAATGCTACGTGGGAAGAGGCATCAGAGGAAGAAGACGATGACCTCGTCTTCATGGCTAAACCAATCGAATCCAAGCTGGAATCCGAATCTGAACCCGAGGATGAGTCGGACTACGAATCTCTATTCAAGACAAGCCACGGATACACATCCGGTTCAAGAGATACTCTCAAGGTAAGTCAGTCCCTCATTAGTACTTCATACAATGCAATTAAGTTTCTAACTAGGAAGTTAGCTAAGTCCGAGTCCAAGGTTGAGACCATGTTCGAGGAGGTTAAACTCCTTAAACATGAGGTCTCCCTAACCTCTTCGACTAGTCAAGTTCAAGGGGAGGAACCAACTCGAGTTGAAAAGCTCAAAGTTGAGAACTCACTCTTAAAAAGTCAAGTCGAAGATCTTAGGAACACATTGGAAAGGTTCACTTTGGGATCCAAGGGACTTGACCTCTTACTTGGATCACAAAGGGTCATGTACAACAAGGTCGGGCTTGGGTTTAGCTCAAATATGACTAACAAGTCATATATGTCAATCGTAAGTCGAAATAGAATACATGTTCAAGCATGGGTCCCTAAGACCACCTTAATTTCTCAATTAGGATCTAACCAATACTGGGTTTCCAAGGACCAAATCCACTATGTGGAGAGACCGAACCGATTCAATAGTCCAGGGGGAGCTAGTACAAAATTTGTTCGTGCTATTACTTAGAAATTTCATGTTTAGTTTTTCTTTCTTTTATTTTTAGAATGGTTAGATAGGGATTATAACTCGTCAATACTTGATAGCATAGTACCAGGATGCGACGAGATGATAGTACACTAGGAAAGTGAAGTCTTGGGTACTCGAGCTAGATAAGGTGTATCTAGTTCGGTTCACTTGACCGAGTGGAACTAGCTGAAGCTACCTCGCCGTATCCTAGACTAGTTAGACCAGGAAGTGTATGCAAGATATCAATCCAATGCCAAGGATGTTGGGTTTCCGGCACCGCGACGAGTGTGTGTTCGAACATATTTCGTAAACATGTGCACAACGAAAGAATTAAAAAGCAATAAATCTAATTTATTACAACACACACACACCACATGTATGCATATTACAACATGTGTAGATATAATCGCAATTTTAAATTTTGCGATAAAAGGAAATTATGCTAGTTATACCTGACGTATCACGTGCAGCGGGAAAGGCATCAACCGGAGCAACTCTTGCTAGAATTGCCTCTATCCATATCCACACTGAGTATCGTCAGGATAGCTTCACTAAGCTACAAGCCTCGTCTTCGTAGGAGTCACTAGCCTTGTGTCGAAGACGATGTGATCGAGAGAAGATCATAATCCGAATAAAAATTCAGATTCGAAAATGAATCCTCAAAACTCGCTTCTTCGGAGCGGTATTCGTCAACCGATTAACGAATCCTTGGTCCTCCACCTATGAGGATTACCAGAGATCGAATCCCCGGCAAGGTAGCCACTTTCGGAGCTCCAAACGTCGTCCAAATGATGCTCCAACACGTGGTGGAGGAGTTGCGCCGGCCAAAGGGGAAAGGCAGACTGCACCTTGGTCACCGGAGCCAAGGGATGTTGCCGGAGGGTCACAGGAGGATGGTCGGTAGCAGCTTGGACGCCGGCAACAAGGTGGACAATTGCACAATGGGTGGCAGTGTGGGCGGGTTGGGCGGCGACAAGAAGAAGAGAGGGAGAGGAGAGGAGAAGATTATTCCCAAAATAAACTTAGGGCTCTCCAAAAAACCTAACCGCATTTTTATAGAGCCCGTGTTTCTTTACCATTAAGAAAACTTCTCCTTAGAGTTATTGGATCATAACCAAAACCCGTTAACCCGCTCCAATAACTTAAGTTAAAATAAACCGAACTGAGTTGATCTATTTTAAGTTAAAATAAACCGAACCAACTTTGGTTCATTCGTTTAAAACAAACCAAACCCCTTTGGTTTATTCTCTACCATTTGATTAGAACAAAACCAATTTGGTTTATCCATCATGTTTTCATAAGACTTGGCCCATCCATGCTTCCATTGCGAGTGAAAAAATTTCATGCTCGCTCCTTGTTTGGTCCAACCAAACCTAGTTTCTCTCGATCTGAGAATCTCATTCTCAAGCTCGTTTTAAATCCTTCAGATTATGCTCATTGTACGTGTGACCAAATAGTTTTCCGATTTATGTTGGTCGTCTATAATTAACCATTAATTATAGAATGATCATGAGTGACACCTAGTAGTACATCATGATCCCCAATTAACCAGAAGATCAACGATTTATCCAGAACTATTTCTGAAACATTTCAGCAGCTACAATGAATCATGCCACATTTCCTTCACGCATCTTATACCCACTTGGTTCAGGACATGGTCTATAGTGTCAATCCCCTCTAGGTTGACTACGTCAAACCTAGCTCAAGTATCATTTCCTCGCCCTACGGATTCTAGTTACTGCACATGTATTCAAGAGTACCTTACTCTAAACATGTAATTCTTTGGCCAAAGACTTTAGTAATAATCCGATGAGAGGCCATGGGTATACATCTCCTCGCAAGGAGTGTTGAATCCTTTATAGGCTATTCAAACACTTTCGGGAATTTTGACTTATACCCAATCATCTCGGGTCCACGTCTCCTCAAAGATGCTTGCTTAAGATGTCAAAGCATAAGTCTTCATGGCCAAGATGACTTGAATACCGCAAGTCAAAGGATCATCGCACTTAAGCTGCAGGAAGAACTTCATTGACATATCCATATATGCAGAGAACCATATGGAGTCTTATAGCTGGTCACTCCAATGAACTAGTTACCATAACTAGCATCCATGACATATCCATATATGCAGAGAACCATATGGAGTCTTATAGCTGGTCACTCCAATGAACTAGTTACCATAACTAGCATCTACGATTAACTCCGGACATCACAATGTCTCCAGCCAGTGAGAATCAACTGCTTGGATACACCAAGGAGTATACCTCATGCTAATCTTGACAGAATTGATGGTGTCCAAATCCATCAATTCATCGACTAGGGATATTTCCAATACATCACAATTACACATGTAGAGATACTCACTAGTTGTGATCCAATCACAAATTCTCTCATGCTGTGAATCGTATTGTGGACATTCAGTAAATGAGTTTAAGATCCAATCAAATACATGAAAACATGTATACTCAAATAGTGAATCTTCATTTATCAAATAAATGGTATAACCATAAGGCAATTGCTTTAGGACACCTCTCATATATTACTAACAAACTCCCACTTGGCCTAATGCCAATCGCTACAGTATCCAATACCATAAGCTCTAACATAACCCTCAAACTTACTTTGAGGTAATGCCTTAGTTAAAGGATCCGCTAAGTTCCTTTCAGTGGGAATTTACTCGATTTATATTTCCTTCCTACTAATGATCTCTCTGATCAGATGATAGCGGCGAAGCACATGTTTGGATCTTTGATGAGACCACATCAAGTTTAGAGATGAACTTCTTGATCCAAACTGCTTCCTTTGCTGCTTCTGAAGCTGCAATGTATTCTGCCTTAGTGGTAGAATCTGCTATAGTGTCAAGCTTGGAACCTTTCCAACTTATTGTGCCTCCATTCCAGGTGAATACATACCCAGACTGAGACTTGGAATCATTCTTGTTTGTCTGGAAGCTGGCATCTGTATATCCACGTATCACTATGTCCCCTTCTCTATATATTAGGAATGCATCTTTAGTTCTTCTCAAGTACATAAGGATCATCTTAACAGTCGTCCTATGATCCATTCCTGGATCAGACTAGTATCTGCTCATGACACTCAGAGCATACGATACATCGAGCCTCGTATATAATATAGCATACATGATAGATCTTATTGGGGATGCATAGGGAATCTTACTCGTGCAAATCCTCTCGTCTTCTGTGTGAGGACACAGACTTCGAAAGGTGTATCCCATGCCTAATTGGAAGGAAGCCTTTCTTGGATTCCGACATGCTAAGACATGCAAACCTTTAGCTGGCCTATAGATGTAGATCATGAAGACTAAGCAACCGCTTGATCTATCTCTATAGATCTTAATCCCGAGGATGTAGCTGTTTCTCCTGTGTCTTTCATGGAGAATGTCTTGATAACCAAATTTTAATCGATCAGAAGATAGAAACATCATTTCCTATAAGTAATATGTCATTGACATATAATACTAGGAACACGACTGCACTCCCACTAACCTTCTTGTACACACAAGGTTCATCCGGATTTTGTGAGAAATCAAACTTTTTGATTCTCTCATCAAAACGGATATTCGAGCCCCTGGATGCTTACTTCAATCCATATATGGACCGTCGCAATTTGCATACCTTGGTTTTATCAACCGATGTGAAACCCTTAGGCTGTATCATATACACGTCTTCGAGTAGGTTTCCATTAAGGAAAGTTATTTTCACATCCATTTGTCATATCTCATAATCATAATGAGCCGCTATGGCCAGGAGAATCCAAATAGATTTAAGCATAGCAACAGGTGAATAGGTCTCGTCATAATCAACAACTTGCTTTTGGTGATATCCTTTCGCCACCAATCTAGCCTTATAGGTAATCACATTACCATCCATGTCGGTTTTCTTCTTGAAAACCCACTTGCACCCTATAGGCTTTATGCCTTCAGGTGAGTCAACCAAGTTCCAAACTTGATTTTCATACATGGAATCCATTTCTGACTTCATGGCGTTAAGCCACTTATACCTTTCTGAACTTTTTTGAACTTCTTCATAACTGGTAGGCTCTTCATCATCAATGAGTAACACGTCGTTCGATTCACTTATAAGAAATCCATATCTCTCAGGAATGTTGCGTGTTATACCAGATCTATGAAGATGTAGTGTCACAATAAGTCCAGCCGATGGCTCATCACTATGAGTTATCGGTTGTGGTGCTTTACCAGGTATCTCATCAATGTCTATTTGAGTCTCTCGAGCCTCCTCAAGCTCAACGACACTCCCACTATTTTCTTACAAGAGAAACTCTTTCTCTAGAAACACAGCATGCCTTGACACAAACACCTTTTGTTCCACAGGATGATAGAATTGGTAACCCCTTGTTTCCTTAGGGTATCCAATAAATAGACATTTATCAGACTTAGCATCCAATTTATCTGATACAGTCTGCTTCACATAAGTAGGACAATCCCATATCTTCAAGTAAGATACATGAGGTTTCTTACTATTCCATATCTCATATGGAGTAGTGGAGACTACCTTGGTTGGCATTCTATTTAGCAAGTAAATAACTATCTGAAGTGCATAGCTCCAAAAGGACTTGGAAGATTCGCATGATTCATCATTGACCTGATCATGTCCAACAAGGTCTGATTATGCCTCTCAGATACACCATTATGCTGCGGTGTATATGGCGAAGTCCATTGAAATAATATACCATTGTCTCTTAGACAATCTAGAAACTATTGACTTAAGTATTCACCGCCTCAATCCGATCGAAGTATTTTAATACTCTTGTTATGTTGTTTCTCTACTTCATTTCTGAATTCTTTGAACCTTTCAAAGGCTTCAGACTTGTGTTTCATCAAGAACACATACCCAAACCGTGAGTGATCATCGGTGAAGGTAATGAAGTAGCTATAGCCTTCTAGAGCTTGAGTTGACATAGGTCCACATACATCAATATGTATTAGTCCTAGCAACTCTCCCACCCGTTCACCTTTTTCTATAAAAGGTAACTTAGTCATCTTGCTTTTTAACCATGATTCACATGTATCATATGGATCCAATTCAAATGATTCCAGAATTCCACATCGGTGTAATTCGGACATGTCTTTCTTGCTTGCATAGCTAAGACAACAAAGCTACATGTAGGAGTCTAATTGATTATTCTTTCATGCATGCTTGTTGCTCGCTTCGATATTGAAAATGTCACTGGATACATCCAACATATAAATACCATTGCTTAAAGTTCCAGTCCCATAAAGTACGTCATTCAAAGTTATATAACAACAATTGTTACTAAACGTCAAATGGTAACCATTTCTATTTAAGCAGGAAATAGAAACAATGTTCTTTATTAGAGAAGGAACATAATAGCAATTGTCCAGTTCCAAGACTAGTCCACTAGGGAGCTTCAGCAAATAAGTTCCGATGGCGACCGCAGCAACCTTTGCTCCATTGCCAACTCACAAATTTGACTCCCCTCTGACGAGTCTTCTTCTATTCCTTAGCCCCTATATGTCATTACATATATGTGAGCCACACCCAGTATCCAATACCCAATTGTCTAAGAAAATAGAATGACAATCAATAACGAAGATACCTAAAGAGGATGGGGCATTAGATGTCTTCTTCTTCAGGGACTCAAGATAAATCTTGCAGTTTCTTTGCCAGTGGCCCTCCTTACCACAATGATGGAAAGTGTCCTTTTGTGCTGGTTCTGCGTTCTTAGACTTTTTGTTCTTCCCTTTCTTTTGTTCCTTTGCCTTCCTCTTAGAACCTTTCTTTGAGGAATCAACTAATAGAACCGCCTTCTCCTCATGCTTCACAGAAGGCTCCACAGTCTTTAGCATATTGAGGAGCTCAGGAATAGTGGATTCAATTTTGTTCATCCGGTAGTTCATCACAAATTGTGAGAAACTCTTGGGCAAAGAATGCAGAATTAAGTCGATACTTAATTCATGATCCATCACAAACCCGAGGGTACCCAGCCACTCGATGTACCCATTCATCTTTAGCACAAACTGTACTACAGATGAACCTTCTTACATCTTTGAGGTGAAGAGGAGCTTGGAGACTTCGAACCTTTCGGATCTCGCTTGCTCATCATACAACTCATGAAGATGGAAGACTATGGTATTATCATCCATATGCTCATGCTGCTTTTGCAGCTCGGGTACCATCGCGACTAGCATGATGCAACTTACCAGTTCAGAATATGTCACATGTTTCTGATAGGCCAACAATTGGTCTGGAGTTGCATCGTCCTTAGGATGGTTGGGAAGAGGCTCTTCGAGGATATACGCGAGCTTTTCTGTCTTGAGAACAATTCTCAAGTTTCTAAGCCAGTCCAAGAAGTTAGACCCAGTCAATTTGTTTGAATCCAAAATAATGCACAAATTCAAAGATGTCATGATCAATCGATTAACCTAGAAATACAAAACGAACATATATGAGAAAGATGATTTAAAATGCATCAACATTCATTCATAAATCTCATTCATTTTTCGAATTTCAAAAACCCCAAAATCACTTCGGGAGATCGTAGGTCCATCTCTGAATGGCCTGATATCCAACATAGATATGAACAACCTTGGAGAGAGTCTAACAAGTCATTCATAGCTATGATGGTAGGTATCAAATATACCGATTGCATATCACATATATGCAACTATCACAATGTGCTATCAACTAATTGAATGTTCACACATACATCGAGTTGTTAACTCATTAACAAGTATGCATCATATGCATAGCACCCAACTTCACCTCCCTTCACATCGACCTTGGAGAGAGTCCAACAAGTGATGCTCCAGGTTAAAGCCAACCCATTAATCGAGAAATAGTTTTAATATGGTTAGAGAGCATTCAACAAATTAGCCCGGCTTGGAGAGAATCCAACAACCAAAGCTAACAATTAACCTCTGAATCTTACCATATTAGTATTAAACTATTTCATGGTTTGAACATGTTCAGGTTCTTGCCGGGTTTGGAGAGAGAGTCCAACAACCCAAATAGGAAACAAAACTATGATTCTAACCATATTAATGGAAGGTGTAGGCTTTAATATTGAGTAAGGGTTTTTATGCCTCATCCTCTTTGCATGCAAATAACTATTATCTACATGGCATGACATACATGGCATACATCTACATGTCATGACACGCATGGCATACAATTATGGCATGTACAAAAATTTCCTTATATGTCATAACTATTTATGGAAATAAAATATATTTGAGATTTGATTCTCAAAATCAAATAATGATTAAATTAGGAAACAAATTTCCAAATCTAATCACATATTTTATTTATGGAAGGTCTCAATTAATGAAAGTAAAATTTAATTTAGGAAACAAATTTCCTAAATTGTCAAAACTATTTATGGAAATAAAATATATTTTAGATTTGATTCCCCAAATCAAATCATGATTAAATTAGAAAATAAATTTCCAAATCTAATCATATATTTTATTTATGTAAAGTGTTAATTTCCATAGATACTTCTAAACTTTCCAAAAGTAGAAGATTTCCATAAATACTTCTAAACTTTTCAAAATTAGAAAATTTCCATAAATACTTCTAAACTTTTCAAAAGTAGAAAATTTCCATAAATACAATTATGACTATCGCAAAACAATTTTACGATTATATCGAAACACAACCTAGGCTCTGATACCACTGTTGGGTTTCCGGCACTGCAGCGAGTGTGTGTTCGAAAATGTTTCGTAAACATGTGCATGGTAGAAGAATTAAAAAGCAATAAATCTAATTTATTACAACACACACACCACACGAATGCATAGTACAACATGTGTAGACATAATTGTAATTTCAAATTTTGCAATAAAAGGAAATTACACTAGTTATACCTGACGTATCATGTGCAGCAAGAAAGGCATCAACCGGAGCAACTCTCGCTAGAATTGCCTCTATCCGTATCCACGCCGAGTATCGTCGGGATAGCTTCACTAAGTTACAAGCCTCAATTTCGTAGGAGTCACTAGCCTCATGTCGAAGATACTGTGATCATGATAAGATCACAATCCGAATCAAAATTCGGATACAAAAATGAGTCCCCAAAACTCGCTTCTCCGGAGAAGTATTCGTCAACCGATTGACGAATCCTTGATCCTCCACCTATGAGGATTACCGGAGATCGAATCCCCGGCAAGGTAGCTGCTGTCAGAGCTCCAAACATCGTCCAAACAATGCTCTGACACGAAAGGAAACTGGACAGCATGGTGGAGGAGTTACACCTTCCAAAGGGGAAAAGGTCGACTGCACCTTGGTCACCGGAGCCAAGGGATGTCGCCGGAGGATGGCCAGTAGCAGCTTGGACATTAGCAGCAAGGTGGATGGTGGCACAATTGCTGGCGGCGTGGGCTGCTTGGGTGGCAGCAAGGAGAAGAGAGGGAGAGGAGACGAGAAGATTATTCCCAAAATAAACTTAGGGCTCTCCAAAAAACCTAACCACGTTTTTATAGAGCCCGTGTTTCTTAACCATTAAGAAAACTTCTCCTTAGAGTTATTGGTTCATAACCAAAACCCGTTAACCTGCTCCAATAACTTAAGTTAAAATAAACCGAACCGAGTTGGTCTATTTTAAGTTAAAACAAATCGAACCAACTTTGGTTCATTCATTTAAAACAAACCAAACCCCTTTGGTTTATTCTCCACCATTGGATTAAAACCAAACCAATTTGGTTCATCCATCATGCCTTCATAAGACTTGGTCCATCCATGCTTCCATTACGACTGAAACAATTTCATGCTCGCTCATTATTTGGTCCAACCAAACCTAGTTTCTCTTGATATGAGAATCTCATTCTCAAGCTCGTTTTAAATCCTTTGGATTACGCTCATTGTGCGTGTGACTAAATAGGTTCCCGATTTATGTTGGCCATCTATAATTAATCATTAATTATAGAATGATCATGAGTGGCACCTAGTAGTAATCATGATTCCCAAATAACCGGAAGATCAACGGTTGATCCAGAACTATTTTTGAAACCCTTCAGCAGCTACAATGAATCGTGCCCCGTTCTCTTCACGCATCTTATACTCACTTGGTTTAGGACATGGTCTATAGTGTCAGTCCCCACTAGGTTGACTACGTCACACCTAGCCCAAGTATCATTTCCTTGCCCTATGGATTCTAGTAACTGCACATGTATCCAAGAGTACCTTACTCTAAACATGTAATGTTTTGGCCAAAGACTTTAGTAACAATCCGATGAGAGACCATGGGTATACATCTCCTCGTAAGGAGTGGTGAATCCTTTATAAGCTATTCAAACACCTTTGGGCATTTTGACTTATACTCAATCATCTCGGGTCCACATCTCCTCAGAGTTGCTTGCTTAAGATGTTAAAGTATAAGTCTTCATGGCCAAGATGACTTGAATGCCGCAAGTCAAAGGAACATCGCACTTAAGTTGCAGTAAGAACTTCATTGACATATCCATATATGCAAAGAACCATATGAAGTCTTACAGCTGGTCACTTCAATGAACTAGTTACCATAACTAGCATCCACGATTAACTCCGGACATCACAATGTCTCCAGCCAGTGAGAATCAGCTGCTGATGGTGTCCAAATCTATTAATTCATCAACTAGGGATAATTCCAATACATCATAATTACACATATAGAGATACTCACTAGTTGTGATCCGATCACAAATTCTCTCATGCTGTGAATCGTATTGTTGACATTCAGTAAATGAGTTTAAAATCCAATCAAATACATGAAAACATGTATACTCAAATAGTGAATCTTCATTTATCAAATAAATGGTACAACCATAAGGCGATTGCTTTAGGACACCTCTCATATATTACTAACAAAGGAGTCACACTTTAGTGCAGTGAAACGAATCCTAAGATATTTAAATGGAACTAGAAAAGTAGGGCTATGGTATCTTGGGATTGAAATATTTGATCTTGTGGGATATTCCAACTCCGATTATGTTGGATGCAAATTGAATTGGAAGAGTACTAGTGGAGGGTCTCAATTTCTTGGTTCATCCTTGGTTAGTTGGTCAAGTTGTAAACAATATTATGTAGCACTCTCAACAACTGAAGCTTAGTATAGAGCTATAGAAGAATGTGTATCACAATTGTTATGGATGTCTCACACATTAAAGGACTATGGTCTTACCCACAAAAATATGCAAGTCCTATGTGATAATGTGAGCACAACAAATTTGACCAAGAATCAAGTTCATCATTCTAGAAAAAAAATACATAGAAGTCAAGCATCACTTCATTAGAGATCTTGTAGCTAGAGGAGACATTGTACTCAATTACGTGGAGTCCAAAGCAAACCTTGCCGACATCTTCACCAAACCACTCCTAGAAAATGAATTTAGTCATCGATGATGGGAGTTGAGAATGTGTATAGTAGAATAAACTCACTGTCATGATCATTTCAAAAGCCAAACAAATTTCACCTTATTACTGCATCTTACAAAAACCTAAGATTTACCTTGATTGTGTATTGACATACCTAGATGGGAGTGAGATGTTAGGAACAATTCTTTTTCTCAAAAAACTTGTCATGATGCATTACTTTGAACAAGAAAATTGAAATCATTTTAGAATCATTATGTTGACCAATTGTGGGGAAGACTGATACATAATTAATATGTATGTGGTTCTAAGATCATGATTGAAAATTCCAACCAAGTAAAATTGGTTGGACCCCTTAAACAACAAAAAAAAAAGGTAATCAAACCTTAGAAACATGTTAGGAAAACCTCATCAAGTGTATTGGCACTTGTAAAATACTTTCGAGACTTAAGTGAAATGAATTTATGACCCAAAATACCCGAGAAAATGAAAAATAAGAGTAACAGTCAAGGTCCTCACTTATCACCTCGACTGATTGCAATAGCAGGCAAACATAATCAAGGCATCCTTGACTGGCCCCTTGACTGGGACTTCCGATGGACTCACAGAATTGAGTCGGCCTTGACCAGCGCTTCGGCTAGGTTAACAATTGAGGTCCTCTACTTATGGCCCCAACTGATGGGCGCGGGGCCATATAAGAAACCCCCTTTCCTCTCTGCTCGATCTTGACATTTCTCCTCTTCTTTCACCCTAGCTATCTTCTATTGCATCTCAGACCAAGTTTTGACATTGTCCAATCCTAGAAGACCTCATTTGGACTCGACATGACCTAGGGTAAATCTCCTTGTCTCCCTATCCTTGCTAGGTTGAGATCCTAAACCCTAAGGGTGCGCTTGGTTCAAGTTATAATATATAACCTTGGTAATGTGATTATTAGGTAATCACATTACCAAGGTTATTGGGAATCAAACATTACCAAATATTGTTTGGTTCAATCAGAAGTAATACAACCAAAACTTGTTTGTTTGAAGGTTTTAAAGTATCACCTAATTTAACATTTTACTATATTATCCATTTGATGGTTTAATGGCGGTCGACCGCTGGTTGCCCGTCGACCGTCGGTCGATCGTCAGTCGGTCACTGTCGGTCGTCAATCGATCGCCATTGATCGACGATGATCGATGGTGACCGACGATCGGTGGCGACGACCGATGATGGCAGCAGCGATGACCGATCGATGGCGACGGCAGTGATGGTCGACGGATGGTCAGCGATTCACGGTCGATCGGCAGCGGCGGCGACGATGGCTGGCCGACAATGGCAGAGATGATCGGTAGCAATGATCAGTGATGGCGGCCGGCCGACATCGGCAGCCATAGCTAGCCAATGGTGACCGACAATTTGATAAATTGATAAGGATAGTTTTTTCCTAAATGGTAAAAATCAGAGGGTATTTTTGGGAAAAAAAATCATAACCAAGAGAATCAAGAAAAACCAAGCTTCTTGGAGGTTTTTCAATTCCCCCATCCATAACCCTTTTGCCGACGTGCCATGATGTGTTGGGCATCCATCATAACTTGGTAATCATTCAAATCCTAAACCAAATAAGATTTTTATTGATAACCTTGGATGGATAACCAAGGTTATGGAGAATAACCCCGAACCAAATGCACCCTAAATGTCTATTTCTCCAACTTTAGGGTTCACCGGACTATCTCTCCAACATTCGTCTGAGAAGTCCTCCAATCATCAGCTAAGGTCTCTATAACCACAAGAGAAGCTCTAAATATAACCTCCTTAAACACATTCGAACAACTCCAATGGCACCCAAGTGTAATTTCTTCTCTCTCTCATTTCAAATTTCTCGATTCAATCTTAGTCCCTAATCATTTGCTACCTATGTCATGCATCATCTCACATTATTTTCCATCATGTTTCATTAACTTTACGTTATTGGTATGATCTTGCATTCTATTTTGGGCAAAAATGAAAGGAAATGGAGCGTGGTAGTAAGGAAACCTCTAGGGAGAGACTTTCTACTGACTCTAGATTTCCCTCATAGTTTCATCAACACACATTTAGAACTCATACATTTCAGTTGAATCCCACTAGGTCTTTAGCTAGAGAATATTTTTCTACGAATGCTCCAAGTGTGATAGGGGTCGTAGATCACCAAAGACTTGGTAAACTAGTCTACTGTTTACTCAATATAAACATAGACCTAGTTTCTAGGTTCTATAATAATTTACAACCAACTGGAGATAGGCTTATCTATAAGAGTAGGGTAGCTAATAAAAATATTTCTTTCACTCCTGATATACCTATGGCATTTTTAGATTGTAGAGAATCACATTCAACTCTTGAATGTTGTCCTGACATCCAAGAACCTCTTGAAAACTATTCAATTAATGTCATTCATGAATACTTCTTTATAAGACCACATCAACCCGGTCTTAATCTATTTTCTACCATGTAGCTAGCGGCCCCTGATAATTGTTGGTGCAATCGGCCCAAGTCACGATTGACCAGACTCGAGTTTGACTCGAGCAATGTTTTGATGTTTGACATGGAGATTTGACATTGATGTTTGACATTGATGTAGGATAATATTTTGGGGAGATTATTGGTACAATCGACCCGGGTCATGATTGACCAGACTCGAGTTTGACTCGAGGGGGATTTTGATGGTTGACTGGAGTTGACCATGTCATGGAAAGTCCAAGTCTTGAGTACTTGGCATGTAAAGTCCAAGCATGGGTCTTGGTAAGGAAAAGTCCAAGCATGGGTCTTGGCATGGAAAGTCCAACATGTGGCAAGGGAAAGTCCAAGCTTGAGTCTTGGCATTTGAGAAGTCTAAAGGGTTTGATATTGGCGGTGTAAAGTCCAAGTGGGAGTCTTAGCAACATAAGTCCAATGGATGGCGACGTAAAGTCCAAGCGGAGTCTTGGCAACGTAAGTCCAATGTGCCTTGGCGGTGTAGATACCGTTAGCATGACATAGCCAATGGAAGCACCAGAAGGCTAGCGTATGGATGAACAAGTCATGGATGACTTGGAGAGATCCGATAGACGCAAGGCTGACGGAGGTGGCTAGAAGGCTTAGGTCTAGGCTACGGGTGATCTAGCAAGTATGGGGGCGTCATACTTGGGTTAAACCTCATGTTCGAAGTGTATCAGTCGACTGGTATCATGTGGCAGTCCATTGGTGTGAGTCAACTAGGGTTTGACTGTGGGGGAGTGCCCTAGCAGTTGACTGCCAAAGGTGGGCAGTTGACTGATTGGCTGAGCAGTCGACTGATCTTGTGATCAGTCCACTAGTACTCAATATTTTGGGCACAGAATAGAGTCTGACTCGACTGTTGGGGTTAGCAGTCGACTGATTGACATGATCAGTCGAATGATGTCCTATCCATTAGATTTTTCCAGCGTGGATTGCACCATTGTCTCACAGCAATAGTGTCATCAGTCGACTAATGGTCCCAACCAGTCGACTGATAGGCAAAATCCAGCCGAGGCAGCAGCTATAAAGGAAGCTCATGGAGGAGGATTTTGCTACCGGTTCTTGGGAGTTTTTGGGGTGAATTGTTGGTGTAATTCAGGGTCTCCAAGTGCATTTCAAGCAACCAAAGAATCAAGCATCCAAAAGTGAATTTGTAAAGTGTTCTTTACGTGTTCTTGTGTATTTCATTTATATCTTGCTTGTATTCTTATTGTATTATGTTTGTAATCATTGTACGAGGTTTCTCCACCTCCGGATTGTTCCGAAAAGGAGTTTTATTGTTTAGTGGTGTTTGTGGCATCGCTAGAGCTCGTTTGAGCTCGATCCGTGGAGTAGGAACCATTCGATTCCGAACCACATTACATAGTTGTGTTTGTGTGTTTGTATATTGTTATTGCTTTATTTCCACTGTGCACTAATCATTTGTAGCAAGCATCGCGAACAAATTCCATCGAGTATCGAAACGAGCTATTCACCCCCCATCCCTCTAGCAATCAACGAATTTTCTACAATTGGTATCAGAGTTAGGAGCTCTTCTACGGACTAACCGTCGGGAGCAAACCGCTAGAGGAAGAAGATGGAATTTCAAGATAAATTAGGATGGGACATAAACACACCACCACCATACGACCAAGAAGATTTTCTGGCGTGTAGGGCAAGAATGGAGACCTTCTTGATGATGGACATAGAGAATTGGTTCATTATCATGGAAGGCTTTGAACCTCCTAGGGATAAGAAGGGAGAAGTCCTCAAGTTAAAAAGGTGGACCCAAGAGCAACGCCTAAAATTCAAGACCGAAGTTAAGGTAACAAAGCTTTTAGAAGATTTGATACCTAATGACATTTTGTCTAGCTTAGGTGAATTTCAAGATGCCAAGGAGCTATGGGACAAATTGGCCAAGTTCCATGAGAAGCCTCACTTGGCACAAGTAGAAGAAGAAGAATGTTCATCGGCTTAAGAAGAGGAGGAAGCCGAGGAAGAACCATCATCATCCTCACAAGCAAGTGAGGATTCGGAAGTTAAGATGGAGTCAACTTCTGGATCGGTGGAAGAAGAAGAAGTTGAAGAAGCCTCCACCTCTAGGATTGAGGGGGAGGAGAGAATTCCCACACCGGAGCAAGAAGAAGAATCTTCAACATCCAGTCAAGATGAAGAAGCTCTCACTTCGGCCACCACCATTGACCTAGGTAACTCAAACACTTCAATTTAAATAAAAATCATATTATGTGTTTTGAGTGTAGAGAACATGGCACTATAAGTGCAAGTGCTCTAGGAAAGTCAAGAAAAGTCAACCGGCACCGAAATCTCAAAAAAAGACCAAAGATGTCGGAGTCACCATTCCTAAGAACAAGGAGCATGTGGTATGCTTCAAGTGTCACCAAAGAGGGCACTACCGAAGTCAATGCCCTAATGGGAAGAAGAGAGGTCAAGAATGAGCATAAAATGTAGAGGGAGCCTTTAAGGCAAACCCTAAGGTACATTTAAACAATGTTCATTCTTTAAGTAATAAGAACAAGCATGCTAGAAGTAATTCCTCTATGTTTTATAAAGAGCACGCTAAGAATAATAAATTTTATTGCTTAGGGGCTAAGACCTACAAGGTTAAAAATAAGGAGAAATTTGGGACTAATGTCCCTAGAAAAACATTACCTAGGGAATCTATTAGGAAAATAGAAAATCACCTAGGCATCAATCCTAAATAGACTAGACACATGCCAGAAATAAGAATATCTCAAGAGATAATGAAAAATTAAAAATTAGGCAATTAGAAAAGGAAAATCAAGCCTTGAGATCAAGGCTTGAGAAACTTGAAAAGACCATTGCAAAAATAACAAATCAAATGCAAAGGTCAAATGGTCAAACTCTAGGGTCTAGAAGTCAAAGTCAAAACCTAGGGTTTAGAAGACAAGAGTCATCTAAAGGCAAGAAAGGTTTGGGTCACAAACCTAAGCCCAAGGAGACCTACCATAGTGTTCCATTCGATTATGGAACACAACCTAGGTCTAGGAAGGCCATGGTTACTAGGGAAGCTATTCCTAAGGTTAACCAAGGCAAATGTCTAGTTGCCAAGGTTTCTATGAAACCAAGGAAGACCACTAAGAAGGTTACTAGGGAGGAATTCCTTAAGGTTAACCATGATATGACCCAAATGACCAAGGCTCCTAAGCCTAAGAGGGTCATTAGGAAGGTATCTAGGGAAGATATCCCTAAGGAATACCTAGTTAACCCAAGGAGCTCAAATAAGTATTGGGTTCCTAGAAGCGTGATTCCATCACGCTAAGTGGGTTGGGGGTGTTAACTTGAATTGGTGGGTAGTTAACCTAACCATTGTAAAATTAACACTTTATAGCTTTTTCAAGGTTATGTGATACCTTGGAAATAAGTTTGAATTTTAATCCTAAAGGATTTTAGAATGTGCCAATAAGCCTTGAGAATTGTGAAAAATTGATTAAACTTTACACATGTAGAATTAGAGGTATTGGTGTG
The DNA here is from genome assembly GCA_025175895.1 of Wurfbainia villosa. Lineage (NCBI taxonomy): Eukaryota > Viridiplantae > Streptophyta > Magnoliopsida > Zingiberales > Zingiberaceae > Wurfbainia > Wurfbainia villosa. Next base: position 90,506,032 of record CM046000.1, read on the forward strand.
CAATTTGGGGTTTTGGAACACTTTGGGAATTCGTGTATCAAGAAAATTATCTTAAGGCTTGAAATTACATTTAAGATTGATACTCAAGTACTACACATCTTGATGTCTCATACTTACCATGCTTCATGTGCTTTATCATATGTTTGCATGAAAGGAATGTTTATGGTGTATTGCATCTCACAAAATAGATCATTCACCTTGATTGTGCATTTCAACACTTAGAAAGAGTGAGATGATAGGATTTGAAACTATTGGATGTTAATGCTTGTGAAAATGAAATAAAATACTAAAATGCATTAACAAATACATGAACAAAGGCATAACACTAATATATTCGATATACATGAATAAACATGGTAAAATGAAACAAATTGAGTGAAGAAATCGAAATTCACTTAATTTCAGAACTGAAAATCAGATATCAGTCGACTGATAACACTGTAGCACGATACCGCGAGCCCAGCAGTCGAGTGCTGCTTCCAGGACTCGACTGATTTGTCCATCAGTCGACTGGACATCTACATCAGTCGACTGTTGGTACTGTTCATCGGGGCAGAAGAGCCAACAGTCGAGTGGCTCGTCCAGCAGTCGAGTGCTGGTCACATCAGTCGACTGACGACCACTATCAGTCGACTGATGTTACTGTAGCTCGGCATAGAACGTTCGACAGTCGAGTGCCGAGCCGGAGCAGTCGACTGCCGGTTCGGTGAACCGTTCACTAACCCGCTATCAGTCGACTGATGTCGCACATCAGTCAATTGAGGTCGTGATTTTATAACATCAAACCGCTAGGGTTCGACGTCTTCACGCCTTCTTCACACAATTTCTCCTCTCCAATCGCCTCCAAACCTCTCTGACCAACCTTCCCGCGTCCACACCGGTGACCAAAAGCCCTAGGTTTGGAAGCTATCTATTTCATTTGTGTTTTTGGTCGCTCTATCACCAAAATGACGTCTCACAGGCTCCATTTTCTCCTCCGGCGCTAGGGTTCCGACGAGATCCTCTTTCCGACGATCTTCCAGCGTTCTCTCTGGCAAGTAGGCTGCCCAGTTAGGGCCTCACAACCATCAGTCTAGTAATGGCACCAAAGTATATCTCTAAACCCTTTAAACCCTATTTTCTTTACACCACATTTTGATCTAATCATGGTATTTGTATCATTACATTGCATTCATCATATAATCATGTAGAAGACAATGTAGGAATGACCCAAGTGAGGGTGTATCGTGTTTGTACCAACTGATGGCGGTTAGGTACATCGATGAGCGATTTTTTAGATACTACTGTGGCAACGTCATTGAGATCTTACTGCATTATCAGCTGATGAAGATCGCCATTTGCAATCATGCTATTAATGATGACCTCCTCAAGAAATTTTACCAAAACTTGAGGAAGGTAGACGATAGCCCTACCTACACCACTCGCGTTGCATAATGCGACCTAGAGTTCACTCTTGCAATCTTGCAGGAGTTCCTGGAGTGTAGGGCATCGGATGACACCTTCATCTTTTATCCTACTTTTGATGCACCTCTTCCTGCCCCTTTTGACCACATCTCATTAGATTCCATGCATGAGCACTTCTTCCGTCATCCTCGCCCACCAGCTCAGAACCTCTTCCCTATCAATGAATTATCTGCACCTGACAATGTTCTTTACAAAGTCATTGTTGGGTGCTTCCTTCCGATTGTGACTCAAGGTCAGGCCAAGATCCGGCCTCCCCATCTCTTTCTCATGTATGTCATGCACCATCAGTTAGACGTGAACATTGCATTGAACATTTTTCATTGCATTGTCCATTTCATATCCCCTGTACAAGGGAAAGTTCATATGCCTTTTAGACATATTATCACTGCATGGTTAGAGTCCATTGGCATTAACATATCCAGGGATCGTTGAGGGTGCTATCCGAAGTATACAACTGCATCTCAGTGCAAAACTTCACATTGGTTGGCCTGCGGACTGGAACTAAACAGATGGGGCTGGTACCTCGGCCTCAGCCCATGGCACATGGGGAGCCACCTATGGAGCCTGGAGAGCCTCGCAGATATGAGGGGCCTCACGACGAGGATGACCTCGCGATAGATGCACTAGCGAGGTCTCTCGGGACAGTTGCACAGCTGGAGGTCAGATTTGAGGACTACTAGCATACTGTTGACTCACAACTGGCCGAGATCAGATTGGAGCAGTCTTCCATGGGTCAGGGGTTGAGTCAGCAACTCAGTCAGATGGAGGAGCGCCAGAGCCAGATGGAGCAATGCCAATTGGATATATACGAGATGATGCGGACCTGGATGCTGAGCTAGCATCCTCCACCGCCTCCACCATTTGTCGGGGATGACAGCTAGGCAGAGATTAGGGGTCTTGTTTTTTTTTTTGGTTTCGTAGTGAGGTTGAGAGTTTTAGACATCTATTTTGCTTGTAAAAACTGAAGTTATATTTGAATGAAATATTTTGTTTATCAAAAATCATGTGTTTTTGTCGGATTATGTGTGTGTTAATGTGTTTATATATTCAAATTTGTCATGTCATGACATCACATTTTATTTTATCATATGACATATCATGATATTGTTTAGAATTATTTTCTATGTCATATTCATTTTTAGAGCCTATTCATATGTCATGACATCATGATAATTAGTTATGCTTATTTATGATTATCATTTATGCCATGATCATTCATGCATTAATTAAAATTGAGTTAAGGATTATGGCATGATTTGAAGTCCCATCTATAAGGGAGTCAAATAGAGTTGCCTAGAAAATGCATGAGGTCATAATAACCCTAATCCCACATCTCACAATTACATTGACTTGTGTGTGCTTAATACATCTTAGATACATGTGAGATGTTAGGAAAATAAGTTAAGTTCAAGGTGCATAGGTAGTGCATCTAGATGAACTTATACTTATCTCAATCATCAATATGAATCATGAGGAAAGCTAATGTACAAGTCATGTACATCTATCCATAGTCCATGGTTCAAAATAGGTTTTCAAAAATATTTTAAAATCACTTTAGAAAACCTTGGTGAAGTCTATCTTTTGATAGCAATCACCATTGAAGAAGTTGATACAAAGTAGATCAAAAACATTGAAGTTTTAATGGTTTTTGAACTTTGTATCAATCTCCTATTTTAATGAGTAAAATATTTTTTGAACAATTTTCACCCATTGTATTGGTCATAAGTATTATACGTATGAAGTTTCATGATTTTTTGAATTACGTATAATTAGTTATGAATTTATAAAATTCATTTCTGATAATTGAAATTTGGAATTTCAGTTATCAGTCGACTGACGCCTGATGGCAGTCGACTGATGGGCACTTCAGTCGACTAATATCTGAGACAGTCGACTGATAAGCTGATTTCGGGAAAAGCAAGGTTGTTTACCTTGTTTTCAGCTACGGTAAAGTTCCCTAACCACTCCTAACCCTAGGATATGCTTTGGGAAGCATTATAAAGGGTGAAAATCCATTGGACATGGATTAGGAAAGTTGTTAGGGTGATGTATCAGATTTAAGAAGTTGGAAAGTTCAATGTTGAACTATGAACCTTATTTTTGAAGGTTTAGAGTTTATATTGGCTTAGGGACATCCCAAGGACATTGTTGATACAATGGTCAAGGGGGAGCAAGCCTTTAGGGGGAGGTATCCATCATGGGATGATGGATGGTATCTTTCCTCATAAGGGAGAAAATGGAATTAGGAGATACCCAATTTGAAAATTGGTAGAGTGTATAGGATTGCCTCTCTTGAGTGATATGGGACTTATCACTAGGAAGATGGTAGGCATCCTAGGTATTTTTGGACCAAGGGGGAGATTGTAAGATCTCATTGAGACATGAGACATTGACCTCCTTAGAGAGAACCTTGTTGATGTATGTCAAAAAGGGGAAGAAAGTGAAATTACCAATTTGGGATAATTGGTAAGGGAATTTGAGTTAGTGTTCTAACTGAAAGGTATGTGTTTTTGTCAAACATCAAAAAGGGAGAGATTTGTTGGTGCAATCAGCCAAGGTCACGATTGATCAGACTCGAGTTTGACTCGAGCGATGTTTTGATATTTGACATGGAGATTTGACATTGATGTCTAATAATGTTTTGGGGAGATTGTTGGTGCAATTGACCCAGTTCATGATTGACCGGACTCAAGTTTGACTCGAGGGGGATTTTGATGGTTGAATAGAGTTGATCATGTCATGGAAAGTCCAAGTCTTGAGTACTTGGCATGGAAAGTCCAATATAGGTTGGCAAGGAAAAGTCCAAGCTTGAGTCTTGGCATTTGAGAAGTCCAAGGGGTTTGATATTGGCGGCGTAAAGTCCAAGCGGGAGTCTTGGCAGCATAAGTCCAATGATTGGCGGCGTAAAGTCGAATCAGAGTCTTGGCAGTATAAGTCCAATGTGCCTTGGCGGTGTAGATACCGTTAGCATGACATAGCCAATAAAAGCACCATAAGGCTAGCGTATGGATGAACAAGTCATGGATGACTTGGAGGGATCCGATAGGCGCAAGGCTGACGGAGGTGGCTAGAAGTCTTAGGTCTAGGCTACGGGTGGTCTAGCAAGTATGGGGGCACCATACTTGGGTTAAACCTCATGTTTGAGGTTAAAACCTCATGTTTGAGGTGTATCAGGCGACTGGTATCATGTGACAGTCAACTGGTGTGAGTCAACTAGGGTTTGACTGTGGGGAGTGCCCTAGCAGTCGACTGCCAGAGGTGGGCAATGATCGATTGCCGAGCAATGACCGATCTTGTGATCACCAATCGGTACTATATTTCAGCATGTAATGGAGTCCGACTCGATCGCTGGGGGTTAGCAGTCGAGTGAAGGCTCGATCAGTCGACTGATATCCTATCCATTGGATTTTTCCAGCGTGGATTGCACCGTTGTCTCACAGCAATAGTGTCATCAGTCGACTGATGGTACCGACTAGTCGACTGCTAGGCGAAATCCAGCCCAGGTAGCAGCTATAAAGGAAGCTCGTGGAGGAGAATTTTGCTACCAGTTCTTGGGAGCTTTTGGGGCGAATTACTGGTGTAATTCTGGGTCTCCAAGTGCATTTTAAGCAACCAAAGAATCAAGCATCCAAAAGTGAATTTGTAAAGTGTTCTTTACGTGTTCTTGTGTATTTCATTTATATCTTGCTTGTATTTTTATTGTATTATGTTTGTAATCATTATACGAGGTTTCTCCACCTTCGGATTGTTTCGAAAAGGAGTTTTATTGTTTAGTGGTGTTTGTGACATCGCTAGAGCTCATTTGAGCTTGATCCGTGAAGTAGGAACCATTCAATTCCGAACCACATTACATAGTTGTGTTTGAGTGTTTGTATATTGTTATTGCTTTATTTCTGCTGCGCACTAATCATTTGTAGCAAGCATCGCGAACAAATTCCATCGAGTATCGAAACAAGCTATTCACCCCCCCCCCTCTAGCGGTCAACGAATCATATACAAGGTCATTGTAGGTTGCATCTTACCCATTGTTACACAGGGGCAACCTAAGGTGCAACCCCATCATATACTTGTCCACCTTCTGAAAAATTGACTTGAGTTTAACATAGCATTAAACATTTTCTTATGCGTTGTCCACTTCTCTGTCCCAGTCCACAAGAAAATCTATATGCAATTTGGACATATCATTACGCATTGGTTAGAGTCCATAGGCATTAATACAACTAGGGAAAAAGTCCAGCAAATGTTCGAAGCATTTGACATCATTCGATGGCGTAACTTCTCTTTGGTTAGCATGACCAAATTCTATAGAGGAGTGAATGGGAAGACGAGCACTATGTTGGTGAGAGATGGGACATGGTAGAAGCAGAAAAAGATCCTTTACCACCAGTAGACGAACCACATTCCTCATCAGTGTCCGAGTAGCTAGATAGAATACGCCAAGATTACAAAGAGGTCATGGAGACTATAGATATCCAATTTGAGGAGCTCCAAATGTAAGTATCGGAAGTCTCTACAAGACAAACTCAAATCCTAACTCAATAAACAGAAATTCTAACTCTCCTACACTCCTTGACAACTGATTCCTTAGGCCCTTCTTTACCAGTGGAGTAGATTTTTTTTTTAATGTGTAAATAGTTATCATTTAAATGTTTTGTTTACCTCTGACAAATGTACCAATTGAAGACTTCTGAAAAAGTGTAGTACTGGAATCACTTTAGGAATTCTATGAAAATTGGATATTTTGTTTTCAAGTAAAGCTTTTTGAATCCTTTTATTAAGATGTCTTTGAGGTCTTGGAGATGTGGTTAACTCTTTGATGTGTATAAGTTGTGTTGGTAGAAGGTCTTTCACAACAAAGTTACGAGAATATTATACCATTTTTTCCTGATTGTTGCATTCCCATGACAATATTTTTCATTAACAAAGGGTAGAAGGGCAAATTGGTACAATGGTTAAGGGGGAAGCTTAACTATGTGAACTATCTAAACCCAATACCTAAGTGCACATGTCTTATTGTTTGTGCAAGTTTGGATATAATTTTATTCTTTTATCCTTAAGAGTTTAAATGATAAGTTTAGAAAGTGTTAAGAGGGAGGCTTGATTGCATATTTCATCTAAGCTGAAGAAAAGGGTAGGAAATGGTTTCATTCATAATTCAATACTTTGCCTTATCATGACAAGATTATTCCTCAAAGTTTGATCAGTTTATCACTTTAAAATTTTGACAATGTTTTGGATTAAGGGAGAGCATTATTGAAATTCTATTCCTTAATCAAAACATACCTTCCATTCCTCCAAGACCATGATGTTTTTGATTTGCTTATCTCTTTTTGATGTATGTCAAAAGAGGAGAGGGGAGTACTTAAGTTAGAACATCCATGATAATTGGAAAAGAAATATTGTGTTTACATATGTGCTTTTCAATTATGTTCTTATTGAATATTTAAAGACTTAAATGATTGTCAAACATCGAAAAGGGGAGATTGTTGGTGGAAGAATGTCCCAAGTACTAATTACTTCTGATGTTTAGATAATCATGATTAAGTTAGGTAATGATGTTGATCTAACATAAATGTTAAGTGACATGTGAAAGAAAATCCAAGGATGAGGTTTTGGAAACAAAAGGTCCAAGTGTGTAGTCTTGGCGGCATAAGTCGAAATGAACCTTAACAAAGGAAGACTCTAAGCATGACAAGCCGAAGGAAGCTCTTAAAAGCAAGGGCAAGGATGAAGGAGTCATAAACTCAGAGGGATCCTGAGGCGCAAGGTTGAGGGAAGAGGCTTGAAGATGTAATCTAGGATTAGGGTTAGGTTTTAAGTATGAAAGGTTCATACTTAAGGTCTAGCAGTTGACTAGTTACTATGGTCAGCTCAGCTTTCAGCCTAAGTGCTTGACAGTCAACTGGGCACTGCAGTGCTCGATACTACGGTGCTTGGGAAACCTAAGTGGTGGTTGGCAGTTGATTGCTATACAAGAGCAGTCGGCAGTCGATTGCTATGCAAGAGCAGTCAACTATCTTGTGCTCGGGAAGTTTGAAGGGTGGATGAGTGATGTGAGAAACAATAGCTCAACCCCGATCATTGCTATGGTAGGCGGTCATTGGACACTGAAAATGGGTGTCGAAGCAAGGCCGCTCAACGCTCGGCACCTCATTTGTGAGGCAATAGTCGACTATGATTATGTGATCATTATTATGTATCCATTTAGCAGTGATCCAGAAAAATAGCGATGTCAAAAGCCATTGGATTTCGATGGCAGTCAACTATTGGTATTGAGCGGTCCACTGGAGAAGGTTCAACGGGCAGATTCACCCAATCTATATAAACAAATGCTTGGAGCTTGGAGAGGCTAATGCCATAATACAAAAAAAACTTTCATTCTAAGCTCTCTAAGTCTTCTCCCTTCTTCCTAAGCTTAATTCTACTACTTTGTAAGAAGAAGAGTATGTTTGTAAGCAAAGGTTTCTCCACCTAGTTTCATCTGAAGGAGAGAGTTAGTGAAAACTTGTGGAGGAATGATCCACCATAAGGATCCCCATGGAGTAGGAGTTGATCTCCGAACCACGTTAAAAGGCTTGTGTTAGCACTGCTTCTTGGTATTGATTTTAATCTTTCGTTACATTTGCTTTCACTAACACGATTTGTAGTAAGAGATCGAAGAAGCGCTATCCCCCTCCTCCCTCTTGCTTGCCACGGTCCTTACACTACTTACTTGGAGGAATATAAAATGAGGACCGAAGGAATAGAGAAAATCTCTAGGTGTCGAAGAAGGAGGTCAGAGGTGAGGTGCTTGTCGAAGTAGGTTGTAGAGTTGGATGAAGGGTTTAAAAGAGGTCGAAGATAAGAAGATGATGGAATACGAAGAGGGAGATGTGGGACATCTAGAGATCGCGCTTCGATACTTCAACCTAATACTCAAATGGGTTGGGCCCATTGGATCATCCTTTGAATTCTCGATGTTGTCAAGTCAGAATGAGAAAAATAACTTCTTGGATAGGACTAAATAGCAAGGCCCATGAATGAGTAAGAAACACTAGGAGGGTAGTATGATGATAAAAGATCACATGGTATTTTAGGTGTTAGCCATAATAATCTTAAAGTCAATGTACTCGGATCATTAATGTTAGAAAAGATTGTCAGTCTAACTATTTTGAGGGGTGGGCTAATGATACCACATTAACTTGGCTAAGTAATGAGAGTGTCGAGTCGAGGAGAGCTAACTCGGGAAGAAGGAAGAGTGTCGAGTCGATGAGATCTGACTCCGGAAGAAGGAAGAATGTTGAGTCAATGAGATCTGACTCAGGAAGAAGGAAGAGTGTCGAGTCGATGAGATCTGACTCAGGAAGAAGGAAGAGTGTCGAGTCGATGAGATCTGATTTGGGAAGAAGGAAGAGTGTCGAGTCAAGGAGGGCTAAAGCGGGAAGAACGAAGAGTGTCGAGTTGATAAGATCTGACTCATGAAGAAGGAAGAGTGTCGAGTCAAGGAGGGTTGAAGCGGGAAGAAGGAAGAGTGTCGAGTCATAGACATATGACTCGGACGAAGATAATAGGGCTGAGCCGAGGAGAGACGGCGCAGAGTGTCGAATCAAGGTGAAATTGTTCAGCAAAAAGGGAGGAGTCCCGAGTCAACGGGGAATGACTCAGGAGATAAGATCAAGGGGCTTAGCTGTGATCAAATGACTCATAAAGGAAGAAAAAAAGAGTTAGTTAGTGTGGGGACACAAAAAAATATTACTTTCATAGGTTGTTAGTATTTGCTCTTATGTGTACCTTCTAGATAACGGCTTGAGGATGCCTCATAGGCTCCACGAAGATTCTTTTTAGAAATTGTCCCCTAATAGCCCGACAATAGCACTACCTTAATCCATGTGGCATTCCACATGGATGGTTATCTTTGAAGGTTGTCCCCTAACGGTTTGTCAAAAGGCAACTTAGGGCAATCGTGGCGGAGGCTAATCTTGGGAGGGCTTCTACAAAAGGAAAGGGAGGAGGAAGAAAGAGGGGGTCGATCACTCATACACTCATCTTTCTATACTTTTGCATTTCTTTAACTTTGGTTACCTGATTATCTTTTTTTTCGATAGATCTAACTTAGGCATCAGAGGATCATTAGCCGGGACATCGACGGGCATCTATCCTATGTTAACTTTGGTAAGAAAGGATCAGAGATTTACTGTTGCGATTGATAGGAGAAATTGCTTCTCGCTTCGGTCGCTTGTGCATGGTGATCCTATCACATGTCTCCGGATTAAAATTTTATCAACTAAAACTAACCCACATTGAGATGGATTACCTAAGAAACTGATCCATCATCGTGCTATTCAATTTGAGTAGTCGCTTGAACAAACTTGTTCAAGCAACCTAACTCTTTTCCTCGATTAGCCACGGAATAGATGATAAACAGATCGTCGATTTTTGTGTTAATCATTAGGGTCCATGTTAATCAATAACATATAAAATACAAATGAACTAGAATCAAAACTAAACAATATTATACCTCTTGTTTTATCTCTTGATCTTCTATTGTATTCCTATCCTCCTCTTGGACGTCGTGTGGGCGACGATCTTCCAAGAGTCGAAGCCTCCTAGATATCTTATCTTCCCTTCCTTGCTCGCTCCAAACAAGGGAAGATAAAACTCCCTTCTTCTCCTTACTTGTGCCGACCACTAAGGCCTCCTCTTCTCCTTGCTTGTGTCGACCACCACAATTCCAAGAGTTGGTGTCCGCCAACCCTAGGAGAGGAAAAAAAGGAAGAGAACCTTCCTCGTGTTGCCGCCGGCCCTAGGTGAGGAAGAAGAAGAAGCACCGACCTTTGCTTGAAGGAAGGAGCATCGACCCTAACGAGATGAAGAAGAGGCACCGGCTAAACCTTAGGAAGAGACGAAAACAAAAACCTTAAACCTCTTCCACTTGTTGCCGCCGCCCAAAGCCAACTCCAAACCCTAGAACTTTTCTCTCGCCCAAGCCTCTTCCCTCCCTTATATAGATCTAGGCTTCATGAGGTATTTATAATAGGCTACAATAGGGACCATGAGGAGGAGTTGTATCTTTGCCACCCAATGGATCCGACCCATATAAAAACCGATCCATTAATGATGATCCATTCCACTAAAGGATCATCATTGATCTACCTCACCAACCCCCATAAATAAATATGGGCTCCACATATTATTTGTACAAAATATCTCCCCGTGTTTAAGATATCGAATGTCCATTAATTAATTAAATTACAAACAATTTAATTAATTAATATCTAACTCTATGAGTAGTACCACTCATCCTTATCATTATGTTGGACCAAGTCCACCTGCAGAATTTACATGATGAACCTTATGAGCTCCTCAAGGGGACATCATCATCCTAGTATATAGGATATGGTTTCCTCCTATAATTAACGACACACCATGTAAATAATATTATTTCACAACTTATCAGGCCTATCGATTTAACATAATCTCGCCCATTGGTAAATCAAAGAAATAAATACTAATTACATGTGCCCATTATTATATCGAGATTAAGAGCATGTACATCATAATATCTAAGGTCCGATTCAATTATATAGTCAGTATAAATTGAATCACCTCTAAATCGGTCCTACTCAATACACACAAAGTATACTAGTGTAATTCTATGGTCAAGATAAACCAATACCAAATCACACTACAACCATGCCAATGGTTTGTCCAAAACCATCTTGGTTGTGAGTCTCTACTTATACTCTACAAGAAACTGATAACATGATCTTCTGTGCGACACCACACACCATGTTATCTAGAATGTAAAGTATCAGACAATATACATAAATATAAAATGCAAACAATGATCATGTGATTCTTATTTCAAAATGAAGATGTTCATACAAAGGCTAGGATTTCAATATACATTCCAACAATCTCCCACTTATACTAAAAGACTATGTTGTTAGGGCAATCAACCCTTGATATGGTTTTGATGTATGTGGCAAAGGGTTTAAGTTAGGTTGTTATTGTGATTTGATATGTGTGTTGGAGTCTTGCAGGACTTAGTAATTCGCACATGGAGCCATAGTGAGTTTCACATCTCATGACTCGGTCCTTGAGTCAGTGAAGGATGGCTTTGCGAAAGTCGTGTTCTTGGAGCATCCGAGAGACTGTCGAACGAGGAGCTTGGAGTGAAGCCGGAGGAAGTAGACTTCAGGGTGAGACGCAAAGGATGGCGCTACAGAGCCGTGCACTTGGCGCATCCGAGGGACATGGTCGGACGAAGACAACTTCGAAGGCGAGGGACTCCAAGGGATGAGAGTGAGCGAATGTAACCCGGGAAGGGGTAGTGCTCTTAGGTGAAACTTGGCCATTTGGCTAAGTGTCGAATGAGATTTCCCGACATTAGTCGACTGCCATGGAATGGCAGTCGACTACTCTAATCGAGCAGGATCGTGGTATCCGTGATGGGTTTTGGCCCGGTGATCATCGCCATATATTGGCGGTCATCGCTAAGACTATCGTTGGCTGCGATAGCGCGATCGGTAGTCGAAGGGTTTTGGGCCGAACCTCTAGTGGTGACTAGGTAGTCGACTACGAGGCATCAGTCGACTGATGGATACATCAGTCGACTGCCAAGGGTTCCGTTGGACTACAACGGTCGGGATCTGACGTGTTCGGAGGCCATTGTAGTGGCGACAGTCGACTGCCAAGGGCAGCAATCGACTGGTGGCGACCAACGAGAAGAAATCAGCCCTCTTTATAAAAAGAGATGGTGTGGGCTTTTGGATGGCTAATGCTTATATTCCAAATCATCATCCGAGTGCTCCACAAGTGTTAAACTCCTCCTTCTAGTGTCTTTCACATCTATTGTAAAAGAAGGAGTGTTCTTGAGTTGTAAGGGTTTACCTCCACCTTGCATTGGCTAAAGGGAGAGACCAATAGTGGATTGGTTGCAGAGTGATTCACCGTGGATGAATCGGGGTCATGGATTAGCGATGAGGCCGTGAACCACGTTACGACTTTGTGTTAGCGTTTGTATTATTATTTCTATTTGCTTGTCTTGTTTTGTTTTCCGTTGCGCTAATATTCTTTGTAGACGAGCAAATTCCACCATCGAACAAAAGAGGGCTATTCACCCCCCTCTAGCCGGCCAACACAACCACATCGATCCCCTACAAGTGGTATCATAGCGAGGAAAGCTTGTCGAGGACTAACCGCCACAACAAGCACATTCAAGAATGGCCGGCTCCAACATTCACCCACCGAAATTTGAAGGAGAATTCTCTTGGTAGAAAAAGAGAATGGAGGTATTTTTCGAAACCGATTTCGAAATTATTTTAATTATGGAAAACGGTTTCGAAATGCCTAGGAATGAAGATGGGGAACCATTGGAGAAATCAAGGTGGAGCAAGAGGCAAAGGGAAGAGTACTTGGCAAACTCAAAAGCCAAATATCATCCCTACAACGTACTCCCCCAACAAAAAGTGAATAGGATAGGGGAGTGTGCAACAGCCAAGGAGATATGGGAGAAGCTAGTAGAGCTTCATGAAGGCACTTCGGAGGCCAAGCTTGCAAGAAGAGACCTCCTCCGCTCCCAACTCACAAATATCATGCTTGAAAAGGGAGAAAAGGTAACCTCCTTACATTCTAGATTCAAAGAAATTTTAATTGGGCTAACGAGTGTTGGAGAAAGGCTTTCGAACCGGGATATGCTCATGAAAGCAATTGATGCCTTTCCCCGGTCATCAAAATGGAGCTCAATGGTGGACTCCTTCTACATGTCCAAGAATTTAGAAGTGAGCACCTTGGAGGAGTTCTTCTCAACTATGGAGCTCCATGAAACAAGGCTCGAAGGAATAGTAGAAGAGCCAGGTTTCAACCTTCAAGAGGAATAGCCTTGATGGCTAACAAAGGGAAGAAGAAGATGGAGAACCCCTCCTCCTTCGATGAAACATCCTCATCTTCCTCCATGTATAGCACGGAAGAAGCTTACATGGTAAGGAAGGTAAGGCGTGCTTTAAGAAATTTTAAATTTAATAAATCTAATGATAGGAGGAGAAGACCAAGGGGGAAGGTGATTTGTTATAATTGCCAAGGAGAGGGACACATAAGGGACAATTGTCCCCTCTTGAACAAGAGCAAAGAGGAGAAGAGAAAGAAGGAAGAAAAGAAGAAGAAGAAGGGGAGCAAGAAGAAAGAAGAAGAGAAGAAGGCCAAAGAAAAAGGGAAGGCCAAGGCACTAAAGGCAAGGACATGGGATGACCCCTCTTCATCATCTTCATCATCATCGGAAGAGGAGAATACTTTTGTCACCAACCTAGCTTTGATGGCCTTTGACGATCTAGACTCCTCCACCGAAAATGAAGAATCAAGCACAAGTGAGGAGAGCTCTAGTGAAGGGGGAGCTTCTTCGCCATCCTCCGAATCCAAAGAAGAAGATATGGAGACTATGGTAACGAATCTCTCACCTAGTAAAATAGTTTCCATGATTTCTAGCCTCACTAAGAACTTGTTTAGGGAATAGAAGAAAAATAAATGCATGCTAGATCAAATTAAGGACTTAGAAGAAAAATTAGAAAAAGCATGCTTAAATGTAAATGAAAATATTTCTTCTAGTCATGATGATGCATGCTCACATGATCTTTATATGCCATTTGATGTTAATGATGCATGCATAGAAGAAAATAGGGCTCTAAGGGAAAAGGTAGATCATTTGACCAAGGCCCTAGAAAAGTTTACAATAGGCTCCAATACCCTTAACATGATAATTGGGAGCCAAAGGGCAAGCTTCAACAAGAAAGGCCTAGGTTATAAAGAAAATAAAAATGAAAAGGCTTATAAGTGCTTAATTGCTAGGGGTCAAGGTAAAAGGAAGACAATAGCTAGAAAATGGATCTCTAAGAAGTATTTAGTGAACCTAATAGGAAAGAACTTATTTTGGGTTTCTAAATCCATCCTTAAGGGTTAGGAAAACCCTAGGATAGTCAACCATATGGAATTTATTTATATCATATTTTGGTTGACTTAGGATGGCGGGACAAATTTTTGAAATAGTGTTGGGTGATGATAATGCACCCATAACTAGATAAATCATGATTTTATTTATTATCATGATGTAATATCTAATGCATTATTACAATTTGATTAATACATTTGTCTCATGATCATAATATGAAATTCATACATATATGTCTTTATGATCATGTGGGTTGTTAGGATGATACTTAACCTTGTATAGAATTGCATGAAATTAATGGTTAAGTATATACAAATACCTTTAGGATACATCTCACACTCACCATAGGCTACCATGATTGAAAACTTAGCATGGGTGAGATGATAGGATGATACAAATGTCTTCTAATGCCTATGGCATTTAGATAGTCATGTAAAGTATCAAAATAGCAATAATAGACCAATAATGGGGAAGGCTTATGTTTAATTCATAGACATATTGCCCAAAGAGCATGGTTAGATATTTCATATGTTTTCAAAATAATTTTTTACTTTAAAATCTGTGTGTTCATGTTTTGAAACAATTCAAAGCAAAACTAGGTGTTAAAATGGATACAAACTTGATCAAAATACTAGTTGTTTTTAAAGCTTTTGGATTTTTGGCAAATCTTTGAAAATATAATGTTTTTCATGGAAAACTATTTTTCGTTGATAAAGAACCCTAAAAGAAATATGTTCCCCAAATTTCACTATTTTTCAAATTTTTTGGAATTTATAGTGCATTTCTGAATTTCGTCGTAAAATCGAAATTCGATTTCCTTATGTCGATCGCCATCGATAGCATAATCGATGTACTTGCACGACACGATAACCTAATTTTATCAGGTTTTTAAGTGTTTTTGATGGTGTCAAAGGGGGAGAAAGATATATGTTTAAGTAAGGGGGAATGCATTTAGGGGAAGTTTCATGTATTAAGGGGGAGAGTTGCTAATCATGTTATTTACATGCTTTCTTTCCTTATTATTTTATCAAATGTTTTTACCTAACTTAAACGGATTGCCACACATCAAAAAGGAGGAGATTGTTAGGGAAATCAACCCTTGATATGGTTTAGATGTGTGTGCCAAAGGGTTTAAGTTAGGTTGTTATTGTGATTTGATATGTGCATTGGAGTCTTGCAGGACATAGTAATTCGCGCATGGAGCCTTGGTGAGTTTCACATCTCATGACTTGGTCTTTGAGTCGGTGAAGGATGGCTTTGCGGAAGCTGTGCGCTTGGAGCATCCGAGGGACCGTCGGACGAGGAGCTTGGAGTGAAGCCGGAGGAAGTAGACTTCAGGGCGAGACACAAAGGATGGCGCTGCAGAGCCGTGCGCTTGGCGCATCCAAGGGACATGGTCGGACGAAGACAACTTCGAAGGAGAGGGACTCCAAGGGATGAGAGTGAGCGAATGTAACCCGGGAAGGGGTAGTGCTCTTAGGTGAAACTTGGCCATTTGGCTATGTGTCAGATGAGATTTCCCGACATCAGTCAACTGCCATGGAATGGCAGTCGACTACTCTGAGTCGAACGGGGTTCGACTGGTATCCGACTGATGGGTTTTTGGCCCAGAAGTCGACTGCCATATATTGGCAGTCGACTGCCAAGACTATCAGTCGACTGCTGATGGCAGCAGTCGACTGGTCGAGAGGGTTTTGGGCACATAACCTCTCGTAGCGGACTGGGCAGTCGACTACGAGGCATTAGTCGACTGATGGATACATCAGTCGACTGCCAAGGGTTCCGTTGGACTACAACGGTCGGGATCTGATGTGTTCGGAGGCCATTGTAGTGGTGGCAGTCGACTGCCAAGGGCAGCAGTTGACTGGTGGCGGCCAATGGGAAGAAATCAGCCCTCTCTATAAAAAGAGAGGGTGTGGGCTTTTGGATGGTTAAATCTTATATTCCAAATCATCATCCAAGTGCTCCACATGTGTTAAACTCCTCCTTCTAGTGTCTTTCACATCTATTGTAAAAGAAGGAGTGTTCTTGAGTTGTAAGGGTTTACCTCCACCTTGCATTGGCAAAAGGGAGAGACCAATAGTGGATTGGTTGCGGAGTGATTCACCGTGGACGAATCGGGGTCGTGGATTAGCGACGAGGTCGTGAACCACGTTACGACTTTGTGTTAACGTTTGTATTCTTATTTCTATTTGCTTGTCTTGTTTTGTTTTTCGTTGCACTAATATTCTTTGTAGACGAGCAAATTCCACCATCGAACAAAAGAGGACTATTCACCCCCCTCTAGCCGGCCAACACAACCACATTGATCCCCTACATATGCTACCATCAAACTACCATACATCTGATTCTTATTCCCTCCACATGCCTATCAAAAGCTCTCGCTGGAAGGGCCTTAGTGAAAGGATCTGTCAGGTTATCCTCTGATGCAATCTTGGCAATAGCAACTTCTTCTCGTTTTACGATTTCTCGTATCAGGTGGTACTTGCGCTCAATGTGTTTACTTGCCTTATGGCCTCATGGTTCCTTCGAGTTTGCAACTGCACCACTGTTATCACAATAAAGTGTGATAGTTCTGGGAAAACCAAGAATCACATCCAAGTCCATCAAGAAGTTTCTAAGTCATACAGCTTCTTTGGTTGTCTCAGAGGCTGCCACATACTCAGCTTCCATGGTGGAGTCCGCCATGCATTTCTGCTTGACACTCCTCCATATATTGGCTCCACCTCCCAAAGTAAACACAAAACCCGAGCTAGACTTACTGTTATCCCTATCTAATTGGAAGTCAAAATCTGTGTAACCCATAGGGAGTAATTGATCTGCCTAGTATATCAGCATATAATCCCTAGTCCTTCTCAGGTACTTCAATATATGATTTACGCAGTTCAATGTCCCTGTCCTAGATTACTCTGATATCTGATAACCATGCCCATGGCAAAGTAGATATCCGGTCTCGTACATAACATAGCATACATGAGGTTTCCTACCGCCGAATCATAAGGAACCACCTTCATCTCCTCTATCTCCTTTGATGTTCTAGGACACATCTCTTTAGATAAAGGTACTCCATGCCAAAAAGGTAGAAAACCTTTCTTGGAGTTCTACATGCTAAAACGAGCCAAAATAGTGTCTATGTATGAAGCTTGAGATAAGCACAACATCCTTTTCTTGTGATCCCTTATAACCTTGATCCCAATGATATGTCCCACTTCTCCCAAGTCCTTCATATCAAAATGTTTGGACAACCATACCCTTACATTTGATAACACTTTGACATTGTTGCCACTAAGCAAAATGTCATCTACGTATAGTACAATAAATACCACTATGTTTCTGTCACATCTCTTGTATACACAAGACTCATTCGGACTTTGAATAAATCCATATGACTGGATTACCTCATCAAAGCGGATGTTCCAAGATCTCGAAGCTTGCTTCAATCCATAAATGGACCGATTAAGCTTACACACAAGATGCTCTTTTCCCTTTGTAATGAATCCCTCTGGTTGCTCCATATAGATGTTTTCTTCAAGACTTCCATTAAGGAAAGCTATCTTGACATCCATTTGTCAAACCTCATAATCCATATAAGCAGCAATAGATAAGAGAATCCGGATAGACTTAAGCATGGCTACTGGCGAAAAGGTCTCCTCATAATCGATACCCTCTTTCTGAGTATACCCTTTCGCAACAAGCCTTGCTTTGAAGGTCTCTACCTTCCCGTCTGATCCTCTCTTTCTTTTGTAGATTCACTTGCATCCAATGGCTTTTATACCATTGGGTGGTTCTACTAGCTCCTAAACCTGATTTGAATCCATAGATTCTATCTCAGAATTCATTGCCCTTTGCCAAGATACCGCATCTTTATCTTGGATTGCCTCGTCATATGTTCATAGATCAGGTTCATGTTCGCTAGGGACCAAATCAGAAGATTCTCCCAAGAACATAAATCTGTCAGGTTGTCTAACAACCCTCCCACTACGATGAGGTATCACTTGTGTATCCTCTATGACACATGGTACAATCACTTGTGGTATGTCCTCTTGTACCGTTGGTACTAAAGTAGAGACTTCCCCTCTTAATTCCTCTAGAACAATCTTTCTCATGGGTTTGTGGCTCATCACATAGTCTTCCTCTAAAAATCGGGTGTTCGTGCTAACAATCACCCTCTGATCTCTAGGACTATAGAATAAATCACCTTTCGTTCGTTTAGGATAGCCTACGAACAGGCGCACTTCTGTACGAGATTCCAACTTACCAGCATCTCCCTTCAGCATATGTGTTGGACTACCCCAAATTCGAATATGTCTCAGACTAGGCTTTCGCCCAGTTCACAATTCTGTGGGAGTAGAAGATACTAATTTAGATGGTACCAAGTTTAGAATATACACTGTTGTATCCAGAATATACCCCCAGAATGAATTTGGTAACTCAGAATAACTCATCATCGATCTAACCATCTCCATAAGAGTCCTATTCCTTCGCTCCGCCACACCATTCTGCTGGGGTGTACCAAGTGCAGACAGTTGGGATTGAATCCCAGCCTCTGATAAGTAACTCCTAAACTCTCCCAAGAGGTACTCACCACCACGATCAGATCGTAGTATCTTGATACTTTTACCTTGACATTTCTCCACATCAACCTTGAATTCTTTGAACCTGTCAAAGCATTCAGACTTGCAGCGCATCAAGTAAATGTATTCATATCTTGAATAATCATCTATAAAAGAGATGAAATATTCAAAGCCACCTCTAGCCTGGATAGACATAGGACCACACAAATCAAAATGAACCAATTCTAACACATCTTTGGCTCTATACCCCTTGGCCTTAAAAGGCCTCTTGGTCATTTTACCTTCCAAGCAAGATTCGCATGTTGGGAAATCTTCCACCACTTATGAACCCAAATGTCCATCAGCTATTAACCTTTGAATTCTAATCAGGTTAATATGACCTAACCTTAGATGTTAAAGATATGTTTGGTTCATTTTTGAAGGTTCTTTTCTCTTATTAGATTTAGAAGATGAGTTATTTATTTCTATTTGCATCATGGGAGCCTTTGGTTCAAGAGTGTATAAATTTTCTACCAATGCACCAGAACAAATAATCTTCCTATTCCTTTTTATAACAACTCTATCATTAAAAGAAATAGAATATTCATCCAAAAACAATTTAGAAACTAAAATCAAATTCTTTCTAAATGAAGGTACATAAAAGCAATTTCTCAGAACCAAAGTTTTATTCCTATCAAAAGATAAATAAATAACTCACACTGCAATAGCCACCACTTTCATAGCATTTCCCATGTAGATAGTAATCTCCCCCTCAGCTAGTCATCTGGTTTCCTAGAACCCCTGTAAAGAGTTGCAGACATGATCAGTGGCTCCCATATCTACACACCAGGTATCGGTAGATAACACCGCTAAATATGTTTCAACGACAAGACTAAAAGATATACCTTTGTTCTATTTGTAGTTGGGACAGTCCGCCTTCCAATGTCCAGTCTGCTTACAAGTGAAGCACTTGCCTTTCGGCTTCTTCACTCATGCCTGAGGTCCTGCCCCCATTTTTACTGCACCTTGTTTCTTCTTCTTCTTGGCCTTCGGTTTAGAAGTAGAAACCTTTTGAGCAACCAAAACCTAAGAACTCTGACAAAAAAGTCCCTCTACTGCTTGGAGTTCTATCAGAAGCTCCGCCAATGAATACAACCTTTTATTCATGTTGTAGTTCAGGCAAAACTGCTCAAAACTCCTAGGTAGAGATTGGAGAATGATATCGACCTAGGTTTCCCTATCAATCTCTGCTCCAAGGACTTCCAGCTCATTCAAATGAGTCATCATCTTGAGAACATGATCCCTCATGGGTGTTCCCTCAATCATGGTGGTCGTCATCAAGTTCCTCATAGCTTCCTGCCTAGCAGCCCGATTCTGGTGTCTGAAAAGTTCCTTGAGATTGAGCATCATGTCATAGGCAATATTCATGGCCTGATGTTGATGTTGCAATATATTTGACATAGAAGCCAAAATGTAACACCGCGCCATCTCATCATCCTTGATCCACTTCCTATAACTATCTTTCTCCTTTTCACCAGAATCATTCGTAGGCTTAGGAGGACACTCTTCGAAGTGTACATATTTGTACTCCTCAACAGTTAAGACAATGTCAAGATTCCTTTTCCAATCAACATAGTTAGGTCTAGTAAGTTTATTTTCTTTTAGAATCATAGCAAGTGGGTCGAAAGTCATTTTGAAAAACCTAAGAATCACAGTGATCAAAACATTAGATTTCAAAATTTATTGATTCTTCAAACAATAAAATTTTAAAATCAATCAACACCTCAAAACACCAAGAATATCGTATGCCATGATAGTGTGGATGTATACGAATTCTACATTTGTAAAAGGAGGTTTTACCCATTAATTTTATTATCCTATCAACCTTACTTTTTGACAAATAAAATTAATAGTTGGTTCCTCTTCGGCTCTACAAATAAAAGCAGTGACTCCGATGGGGAGGATACTTTTATTTGCATCTAAGTGTTTACCATTACCCAATACTAAGGCAATTATCTCGGATTATGTGCCTTCTGATGGGAAAGTACACACGCTCCTAAATAATTTTCTATAACCATATTTGACCTAGTGATCCACAAAACAAACTCATCCGATATGGAGAAAGGCACTCAGAGTCAACGCGCAAGTTTGTTCACATCACATGTCAAATTGTAATGGAGGCCACGGGAATTTTAAAAAATATCCCTATCCCACTTAGTAATTTAAAATTGAGGAATTTTCTCAAACACACAACATGCATATCAAACAATAAGTAATAAATATGAAAAAAATATTTTCCAACTATTATGGCTTTTGTTTTCCAATATGCTTCCCTTCGTGTCGCCACCTCGTCCGCTCCTCCCTTTACCATGCTCTAGTCATAAGGGGATCCGAGCTGAGATAAATTATTTTAATTAACATCCATCGATCCTATACTTCACGAAGGAGTGTACAACATATCTAAATCGAAAGTAAATTAAAATGAACGGATAAACAGTGTCATATTTAATTACAAAAAATTAAATACTAATTAGCCTTGTCAACCCCGAGGATTCAAATAAATAATTACAATCACATACATCCATATAGCCATAATAGTTGGATCTTATGCCTGCAAGCAAAAAATTAGCCTACGCACATCCTACTATTATCCGGCATAAAATATTGTTGAAGATCTTTGGAAGGCTAGAGAGGGTGAATAGTCTCTTTTCGTTTCTACAAAGATGGTTAGCGGAAGAAAAATAAAAGCTAAACAAAATTAAGAGACTAAAAGACAATCGCTAACAAAGAAGAGTTTACGTGGTTCGGAGATTAAGCTCCTACTCCATGGCGATCCTTAAGGTGGATTAATCCAAGCAATTCTCCACTAGAAAGCTTCCTTTACAAACACTCTCCTCTTCTTTACAATTGATGAAGATGAAGTTTAGAGAAGAGGAGGATTTAAGACTCTTAGAAAGCTTAGAAATTCCTGGGGAGCTTGAGAGTAAGGTTGGAAGATAAGCACTAGCCTCATCACGCACTCCATGGCCTCTTTTTATAGAGAAGAGGTTGATTTTCGCGTTGAGCCTCGATCAGTCGACTGATGGTCTTCATCAGTTGACTGATGTTGTAGCCAATGTAATCCAACGGCTTCTGACAAGTCGGATCTGTGATCGTCATTGTTCAATGAGAAGATGATCAGTCGACTGATAATACCATCAGTCAACTAATTAGGTGACCAGTCGAGTGTTACAAGCGATCACTCGACTGATGACCTTTTTGTGCCGAAGTCAACTTATAGCAATTGACTGATAGGTATAACAGTCGACTGATGGGTGGATCAGTCGACTGCCAAACCCTAGCAGTTGACTATTCGACCCCAGAATCAGCCACTTCAGTCGAGTGAATGATCAGTCGATTGAGACAAGGCTCCAGTCGCCTGATACTTCAATTATGATGAAAATCATACTTGAAACTAACTCCCTAGACCTAGACTCAACCTTCTAGCTCTTCCTTTAGCCTTGCGCCTCCAGGATCCCTCCGAGTCCGTGACTTGTTCATCCTTTGCGCTTGCTTCCAAGAGCTTCCTTCGGTTTCGTCATGTCTTGGATTTCTCTTTGCCAAAGTACGCTTGGACTTTATGCTGCTAAGACTACATGCTTGGACTTACGCTGCCAAGATTTGCCTTTGGACTTCCTTTGCCAAGGTCCACTTGGACTTTACGCCGCCAAGACTACATACTTGAACTTATGCCGCCAAGACCTTTCCTTAGACTTCTCTTGCCAAGATCACACTGGGACTTTTCTTTTACCAAGTCTTCATACTTGGATTTTCCTGTTGTTGGGTTTCCGGCACCGCGGCGTGTGTGTGTTCGATCATGTTTCGTAAACATGAACACAGCGGAAGCAATAAAAATAATAAATACTCCTATTTATTACAACACACACAACACACGCATGCATATTACAACAAGTGTAGACATAACCGTAAATTAGAATTGCAATAAAAGGAAATTTAAACTACGTTATACCTTTCGTATGACGTGTAGCAGGAACGGCATCAACCGGAACGATCCTCGTAAGAATCGTCTCTATCCGTATCCACGCCGAGCTCCTCGGGATGACTTCGCCAACCCACGAGCTTCGTCTTCGTACGGGTTACTAGCCTCGTGTTGAAAACGACGTGATCGAGAGATGATCACGATCCGAATCCAAATTCGGACCAAAAACAAGTCCTCAAGACTTGCTTCTCCGGAGAGGTATTCGTCAACCGATTGACGAATCCTTCGTCCTCCACCTCAGAGGATTACCGGAGATCAAATCCCCGGTATGTTAGCCGCTGTCGGAGCACTAACCGTCGTCCAAACGACGCTCCGATGAGAGGAGAAGAAGCTGTCCAGAAAACTGGACAGCTTGGTGGAGGAGATAGGCGCCGGCCAAAACAAGGAGACAAAAGCTCACCTTGATGCCGAACCTTTAGGATCATCGAGGGTCGCCGGAGGTTCACTGCTGAGCTTGACGCCGCAAGGGTCTTGACGGCAGCACAATCACGCTGGGCGGCAAGGAGCTTGGGCGGCACAACCAGGTTGGGCGGCAACTCCTTGGAGGCTAGGGTTTTGATTTTGGATTAGGGTTTAACAATCCCTTAAGCCCACTTTTATAGAGAACTAATTCTCTTAATGGTTAATGGATCATATCCATAAAGCCCGTTAACCCGCTCCAGTAAGATAAGTTAAAATAAACCAAACCATGATGGTTTATTTTAAGTTAAAACGAACCGAACCAACTTTTGGTTCATTCGTTTAAAATAAACCAAACCCTTTGGTTTATTCTTATCCATTGGATTAGAACCAAACCATTTTGGTCCATCCATTACGCCTTCATAAGACGCACCCATCCACGCTTCCATTGCATCAAACAATTTCATGCTTTCGCTTATGTTTGGTCCAACCAAACATAGTTTCTCTGGCCGAGAATCTCATTCTCAAGCTCGCTTTTAAATCCTTTGATTACACTCACAGCGCGGTGACCAAATAGGTTCTCGCTTATGTTGGCCGCCTATAATTAACCATTAATTATAGAACGATCATGAGTGGCACCTAGTAGTACATCATGATCCCCAATTAACCAAAAGATCAACTTGATCCGTAACTATTTCAGAACCCTTCAAGAGCTCGAATGAATCGCGCCCCATTCCCTTCACTCATCTTATACCCACTTGGTTCAGTGACATGGTCTATTGTGTCGCCCCTCACTAGGTCACGCCACACCTAGCCCAAGTATTATTTCCTCGTCCCACGGATTCTAGTTACTCCACATGTATCAAGAGTACCTTACTCTAAACATGTAATGCTTTGGCCAAAGACTTTAGTAACAATCCGACGAGAGGCCATGGGTATACATCTCCTTGCAAGGAGTGGTGAACTTTATAGGCTATTCAAACACCTTCGATCACTCGACTTATACCCAATCATCCGAGTCCACATCTCCTTAGAGATGTTTGCTTAAGATGTCAAAGCATAAGTCTCCATGATCAAGATGACTTGAATACCGCAAGTCAAAGGAACATCGCACTTAAGCCACAAAGAAGAACTTCATTGACATATCTATATATGCAGAGAACCATATGAAGTCTTACTACCGGTCACTCCAATGAACTAGTTACCATAACTAGCATCCACGATTAACTCCGACATCACTATGTCTCCACTCAAAGGAGAATCACCGCTTGGATACACCAAGGAGTATACTGTGCTAGTCTCAACAGTAATTGATGGTGTCCAGATCCATCAATTCATCGACTAGGATAATTCCGATACATCACAATTACACATGTAGAGATACTCACTAGTTGTGATCCAATCACAAATTCTCTCATGCCGTGAATCGTATCGTGGACATTCAAGAAATGAGTTTAAGATCCAATCAAATACATAAAACATGTATACTCAAATAGTGAATCTTCATTTATCATATAAATGGTTCATACATAAGGCGATTGCCTTAGGACATCTCTCATATATTACTAACAGACTCCCACTTGGCCTAATGCCAATCGCTACGGTATCCAATACCATAAGCACCAACATGACCCTCAAACTTACTTTGAGGTAATGCTTTAGTCAAAGGATCCGCTAAGTTCCTTTCAAAGGGGAATTTTCGATTTGTATTTCGCTCCACGATGATCTCTCCGATAAGATGATAGCGCGAAGGACATGTTTGGATCGTTGATGAGACCTTGGCTCTTTCGCGCGCAATTGCTCCATTGTTGTCGCAGACCTGTATTGCTTCAACAATGGCCGAATCACACCAAGTTCATGAACGAACTTCTTGATCCAAACCGCTTCCTTTCCGCTCCGCCGCAATATATTCTCGCCTCGGTGGTAGAATCCGCTACCTCTTGTTTGGAACTTTTCCAACTCATCACGCCCCATTCAAGGTGAACACGATCCGCATCGAGACTCGAATCATCCTTGTCCGTCTCGAAGCCGCATCGTATACCCGCGTATCACCATGTCCCTTCTCCATATTAGGAACACATCCTTAGTTCTTCTCAAGTACTTAAGGATCGCCTTAATACCGCCTAATGATCCATTCCTCGATCGATCGTATCCGCCGTGACACTCAGAGCATACGATACATCGGGCCTCGACATAACATAGCATACATGATAGATCCTATCATGATGCATAGGGAATCTTACTCATGCAAATCCTCTCGCCTTCGTACGGACAATAGACTTTCAAAGGTGTACCCCATGCCCGATGGGCGATAACCTTTCTTGGATTCCGACATGCTAAACCTCTTAGCACTCGGCCTATATATGTAGACCGCGAAGACCAAGCAACCGCTTCGATCTATCTCTATAGATCTTAATCCCAAGGATGTAGGTTGCTTCTCCTGTGTCTTTCATGGAGAATGTCTTGATAACCAAACCTTAATCGATCAGAAGATTGACACATCGCTTCCTATAAGTAATATGTCATCGACATACAATACTAGGAACACGATCGCACTCCCACTAACCTTCTTGTACACACAAGGTTCGTCGGATTTTGTGAGAAATCAAACTTTTGATCGCCCTCATCAAACGGATATTCCAGCCTCGGATGCTTGCTTCAATCCATAAATGGATCGTCGCAACTTGCATACCTTGGTTTTATCAACCGATGTGAAACCTCAGTCGTATCATATACACGCCCTCGAGCAAGTTTCCATTAAGGAAAGTTTTTACATCCATCCGCCATATCTCATAATCATAATGAGCTGCTATGGAGAGCATCGTAATGAATTTAAGCATAGCTAAAAGTAATAGGTTTTCGTCATAATCAACACCTTGTTTTTGACTATATCCTTTCGCCACCAATCTAGCCTTATAGGTAATCACATTACCATCCATGTCGGTTTTCTTCTTGAAAACCCACTTGCACCCTATAGGCTTTATGCCTTCAGTCAACCAAGTTCCAAACTTGGTTTTCGTGACATGGAATCCATTTCCACTTCATGGCACCAAGCCACTTATCCCTTTCTCAACTTGTCAAGACTTCTTCATAATCGTAGGCTCCTCATCATCAATGAGTAACACGTCGCTCGATTCACTTACGAAATCCATATCTCTCAGGAATATTGCGTGTTCTACCAGATCTACGAAGATGTGGTGTTACCATAGGTTCAGCCGATTGCTCATCACTATGAGTTGTCGGCTGTTGTGCTTCACCAGGTATCTCATCAATGTCTATTTGAGTCTCTCGAGCCTCCTCAAGCTCGACGGCACTCCCAATCGCTTTCTTGCAAGAGAAACTCTTTCTAGAAACACATGCCTTGAAACAAACACCTTTGTTCCACAGATGATAGAATTGGTAACCCCTTGTTTCCTTAGGGTATCCAATAAATAGACATTTATCGACTTATTCTGATACAGTCCGCTTCACATAAGCAGGACAACCCCATATCTTCAAGTAAGATACATGAGGTTTCTTACTAGCCCATATCTCATATGGAGTAGTAGAGACTACCTTGGTAGGAATTCTGTTTAACAAGTAAACAGCTGTCTGAAGTGCATAACCCCAAAAGGACTTGGGAAGAGTCGCATGATTCATCATTGACCTGACCATGTCCAACAAGGTCCTAAGATCGCCTCTCAGATACACCATTATGCTGTGGTGTATAGGGCGGAGTCCATTGAGACAATATGCCATTGTCTCTTAGATAATCAAGAAACTCTTGACTTAAGTATTCACCACCTCGATCCGATCGAAGTATTTTAATACTTTTGTCATGTTGTTTCTCTACTTCATTTCTGAATTCTTTGAACTTTTCAAAGGCTTCAGACTTGTGTTTCATCAAGAACACATACCCAAACCGTGAGTGATCGTCGGTGAAGGTAATGAAGTAGCTATAGCCTCCTAATGCTTGAGTTGACATAGGTCCACATACATTAGTATGTACTAGACCTAGTAACTCTCCCACTCGTTCACCTTTTCCAGTAAAAGGTAACTTAGTCATCTTGCCTTTTAAGCATGATTCGCATGTATCGTATGAATCCAATTCAAACGATTCCAGAATTCCACATCGGTGTAATTCGGACATGCGTTTTTTGCTTATATGGCCAAGACGACAATGCCACATATAGGAGTCTATGTGATTATCCTTTCGAGCACGCGTGTTGCTCGCTTCGATATTGAAAATGTCACTGGATACGTCTAATGTATAAATGCCATTACTCAAAGTTCCAGTTCCATAAAGTACGCCATTCAAAGTTATATAACAACAATTGTTACTAAACGTTAAATGGAAACCATTTCTATTTAAGCAGGAAATAGAAACAATGTTCTTTATTAGAGAAGGAACATAATAGCAATTGTCCAGTTCCAAGACTAGTCCACTAGGGAGCTTCAGCAAATAAGTTCCGATGGCGACCGCAGCAACCTTTGCTCCATTGCCAACTCGCAAATTTGACTCCCCTCTGACAAGTCTTCTTTTATTCCTTAGCCCCTGTATGTCATTATATATATGTGAGCTACACCCAGTATCCAATACCCAAGTGTCTAAGGAAATAGAATGACAATCAATAACGAAGATACCTGAAGAGGATGGGGCATCGGATGCCTTCTTCTTCTTCATGGACTCAAGATAAATCTTGCGCTTTTCTTCCAAAGGGCCTTCCTTGCACAAAGGATGGCAAGTGCCCTTTATACCGGTTCGCCTTCTTTGCCTTTTTCTTTCCTTTCTTCTATTCTTTTGCCTTCCTCTTAGAACCTTTCTTTGAGGAATCAACTAATGTAACCGCTTTCTCCTCATGCTTCGCTGAAGGCTCCACAGTCTTGATATTGAGGAGCTCGAATGGTGGATTCCAATTTGTTCATCCGATAGTTCATCACAAATTGCGAGAAACTCTTGGGCAAACAATGCAGAATTAAGTCAATACTTAACTCATGATCCATCACAAAACCGAGGGTAGCTAGCCGCTCGATGTACCCGTTCATCTTTAGCACAAACTATACTACAGACGAACCTTCTTGCATCTTCGTGGTGAAGAGGAGCCTAGAGACCTCGAACCTTTCGGATCTCGCTTGCTCATCGAACAACTCATGAAGATGGAAGACCATAGTGTTAGCATCCATATGCTCATGTTGTAATTACCATCGCCGCTAGCATGATGCAACTCGCCAGCTCAGAATCTGCCACATGCTTCTGATAGACCAACATTTGGTCTGGAGTTGCATCGTCCTTAGGACGGTCAGGAAGAGGCTCTTCAAGGACATATGCAAGATTTTCCGCCTTGAGAACAATTCTCAGGTTTCTAAGCCAGTCCAGGAAGTTAGGCCCAGTCAGTTTGTTCGAATCCAAAATAGTGCGCAAATTCAAAGACGTCATGATCAATTTATTGACCTAGAAATACAAAACGAGCATATATGAGAAAATGATTTTAAAATGCATCAATATACATTTATAAATCCCATTCATTTTTCGAATTCAAAAACCCCAAAATCACTTCGGGAGATCGTAGGTCCATCTCCGAATGGGCTGATATCCATCATAGATAAGAACAACCTTGGAGTGAGTCCAACAAGCCATTCTTAGCTATGATGGTGGGTATCAAGTATACCGATTACATATCATGTATATGTAACTATCACAATGTGCTATCAACTTATTGAATGTTTACACATACATTGGGTTGTTAACACATTAACAAGTATGCATCATATGCATAGCACCCAACTTCACCTCTCTTCACATCGACCTTGGAGTGAGTCCAACAAATCGATGCTCCAAGTTAAAGCCGACCCATTAATCGCGAAATAGTTTTAATATGGTTAGAGCGCATTCAACCAAGTAGCCGTGCTTGGAGTGAGTCCAACAACCCAAACTAACGATTGACCTCCACTCTTACCATATTAGAGTTAAACTATTCCAATGATTTGAACATGTTCGTTCGAGCCGGCTTGGAGTGAGTCCAACAACCCAAACAAGAAATGAACTCGGTTCTAACCATATTAATGGAAGGTGTAGGCTTTAATATTGAGTTAGGGTTTTTATGTCTCATCCTCTTTGCATGCAAATAACTATTATCTACATGGCATGACATACATGGCATACATCTACATGTCACGACACACATGGCATAATGTTATGCATCTAATGCAATTACATGGCATACAATTATGTCATGTATATATTTCCTTATATGTCATAACTATTTATGGAAATAAAATATGTTTAAGATTTGATTCTCCAAATCAAATCATAATTAAATTAGGAAACAAATTTCCAAATCTAATCACATATTTTATTCATGGAATTATTTGATTAAGGAAAATCTATTTAGGAAACCAATTTCCTAAATCATTAAAACTACTTATGGAAATAAAATATTTTAAGATTTGATTTCCCAAATCAAATCATGATTAAATTAGGAAACAAATTTCCAGAATCTAATCAAATATTTTATTTATAGAAAATATCAATTTCCATAAATACTTCCAACTTTCCAAAAGTGGAAGATTTCCATAAATACTTCTAGACTTTCCAAAATTGAAAAATTTCCATAAATACTTCTAAATTTCCAAAATTAGAAAATTTCCAGAAATACATTATGACTATCGCAAAACCATTTTACGATTATGTCGAAACACAACCGGGCTCGATACCATCATGGGTTTCCTAAGATCACAAGGCAGGTGTGTTCGATCATGTTTCGTAAACATGAACACAGCGGAAGCAATAAAAATAATAAATACTCCTATTTATTACAACACACACAACACACGCATGCATATTACAACAAGTGTAGACATAACCGTAAATTAGAATTGCAATAAAAGGAAATTTAAACTACGTTATACCTTTCGTATGACGTGTAGCGGGAACGGCATCAACCGGAACGATCCTCGTAAGAATCGTCTCTATCCGTATCCACGCCGAGCTCCTCGGGATGACTTCGCCAAGCCACGAGCTTCGTCTTCGTACGGGTTACTAGCCTCGTGTTGAAAATGACGTGATCGAGAGATGATCACGATCCGAATCCAAATTCGGACCAAAAACAAGTCCTCAAGACTTGCTTCTCCGGAGAGGTATTCGTCAACCGATTGACGAATCCTTCGTCCTCCACCTCAGAGGATTACCGGAGATCAAATCCCCGGTATGTTAGCCGCTGTCGGAGCACTAACCGTCGTCCAAACGACGCTCCGATGAGAGGAGAAGAAGCTGTCCAGAAAACTGGACAGCTTGGTGGAGGAGTAGGCGCCGGCCAAAACAAGGAGAGAAAAGGCTCACCTTGATGCCGAACCTATAGGAGATCACCGGAGGGTCGCCGAAGGTTCACCGGCTGGAGCTTGGACGCCGGCAAGGGTCTTGACGGCAAAGACAATCAAGCTGGGCGGCAAGGAGCTTGGGCGGTACAACCAAAGTTGGGCGGCAACTCCTTGGAGGCTAGGGTTTTGATTTTGGATTAGGGTTAAACAATCCCTTAAGCCCACTTTTATAGAGAACTAAATCTCTAAATGGTTAATGGATCATATCCATAAAACCCGTTAACCCGCTCCATTAAGATAAGTTAAAATAAACCAAACCATAAACGATTATTTTAAGTTAAAACGAACCGAACCAACTTTTGGTTCATTCGTTTAAAATAAACCAAACCCTTTGGTTTATTCTTATCCATTGGATTAGAACCAAACCATTTTGGTCCATCCATTACGTCTTCATAAGACGCAGCCCATCCACGCTTCCATTGCGACTGAAACAATTTCATGCTCGCTTTATGTTTGGTCCAACCAAACATAGTTTCTCTCGGTCTGAGAATCTCATTCTCAAGCTCGATTTAAATCCTTTGGATTACACTCGTTGTGCGTGTGACCAAATAGGTTCTCGGTTTATGTTGGCCGTCTATAATTAACCATTAATTATAGAACGATCATGAGTGGCACCTAGTAGTACATCATGATCCCCAATTAACCGAAAAGATCAACGATTGATCCAGAACTATTTCTGAAACCCTTCAGTAGCTCGAATGAATCGTGCCCCATTCCCTTCACTCATCTTATACCCACTTGGTTCAGGACATGGTCTATTGTGTCACCCCCACTAGGTCCGACACGCCACACCTAGCCCAAGTATTATTTCTCGCCCCACGGATTCTAGTTACTCCACATGTATCAAGAGTACCTTACTCTAAACATGTAATGCTTTGGCCAAAGACTTTAGTAACAATCCGACGAGGCCATGGGTATACATCTCCTCGCAAGGAGTGGTGAATCCTTTATAGGCTATTCAAACACCTTCGATCACTTCGACTTATACCCAATCATCCCGGGTCCACATCTCCTTAGAGATGTTTGCTTAAGATGTCAAAGCATAAGTCTCCATGATCAAGATGACTTGAATACCGCAAGTCAAAGGAACATTGCACTTAAGCCACAGTAAGAACTTCATTGACATATCTATATATGCAGAGAACCATATGAAGTCTTACGGCTGGTCACTCCAATGAACTAGTTACCATAACTAGCATCCACGATTAACTCCGGACATCACTATGTCTCCAGCCAGTGAGAATCAGCTGCTTGGATACACCAAGGAGTATACCTCGTGCTAGTCTCAACAGAATTGATGGTGTCCAGATCCATCAATTCATCGACTAGGGATAATTCCGATACATCACAATTACACATGTAGAGATACTCACTAGTTGTGATCCAATCACAAATTCTCTCATGCTGTGAATCGTATCGTGGACATTCAGTAAATGAGTTTAAGATCCAATCAAATACATAAAACATGTATACTCAAATAGTGAATCTTCATTTATCATATAAATGGTTCATACATAAGGCGATTGCCTTAGGACATCTCTCATATATTACTAACACCTGTCACTTAAACATGTTCACAATTATATCACAAATATTGCCTAACTTAAATGATTATCCAAACATCAAAACATATAAATGCTTGAGGCATTGTTGCTCCAATAAATATATGATAAATGCATGAAAGTAACCGAATCCAAAACATACAAAATCAGAAACTGTGGCTCTGATACCACTTGATGGGAGAAATTGCTTCTCCCTTCGGTTGCTTGTGCATGGCGATCCTATCACACATCCCCGGATTAAAATTTTATCAACTAAAACTAATCCGGACGGAGATGGATTACCCAAGCAACCGATCCATCATCGTTCTATTCGATTTGAGTAGTCGCTTGAACAAACTTATTGTTCAAGCAACCTAACTCTTTTCCTCGAGTAGCCGCGGAATAGATGATGAACGGATCGTCAGTTTTTGTGTTTATCATCAGGGTCCATGTTAATCAATAACATACAAAATACAAAAGAACTAGAATCAAAACTAAACAAGATTATACCTCTTGTTTTACCTCTTGATCTCTTATTGTATTCCTATCCTCCTCTTGGACGTCATGTGGGCGATGATCTTCCAAGAGTCGAAGCCTCCTAGATCTCTTATCTTCCCTTCCTTGCTCGCTCCAAACAAGGGAAGATAAAACTCCCTTCTTCTCCTTACTTGTGCCAACCACCAAGGCCTCCTCTTCTCCTTGCTTGTGCCGACCACCACAACTCCAAGAGTTAGTGTCTGCCGGCCCTAGGAGAGGAGAAAAAGGAAGAGAACCTTCCTCCTTGTGTTGCCGCTAGCTCTAGGTGAGCAAGAAGAAGAAGCGTCGGCCTTTTCTTGAAGGAAGAAGCGCCGACCCTAAAGAGATGAAGAAGAGGCGCCGACTAAACATTAGGAAGAGAGGAAAACAAAAACCTTAAACCCCTTCCACTTGTTGTCGCCGCCCAAAGCCAACTCCAAACCCTAGAACTTTTCTCTCGCCCAAGCCTCTTCCCTCTCTTATATAGATCTAGGCTTCATGAGGTATTTATAATATGCTAGAATAGGGACCCTGAGAAGGAGTTGGATCTTGGCCACCAAATGGATCCGACCCACATAAAACCCGATCCTTCAATGAAGATCCATTCCACTAGAGGATCATCATTGATCTACCTCACCAACCCCCATAAATAAATATGGGCTCCATATATTATTTGTACAAAATATCTCCTCGTATTTAAGATATCGAATGTCCATTAATTAATTAAATTACGGACAATTTAATTAATTAATATCTAACTCTATGAGTAGTACCACTCATCCTTATCATCATGTTGGGCCAAGTCCACCTGCAGGATTTACATGATGAACCTTATGAGCTCCTCAAGGGGACATCATCATCCTAATATATAAGACACGATTTCCTCCTATAATCAACGACACACCATATAAATAATATTATTTCCCAACTTACTAGGTCTATCGATTTAACACATAAATCTCGTCCATTGGTAAATCAAAGAAATAAATACTAATTACATGTGTCCATTATTATATCGGGATTAAGAGCATGTATACCATAATATTTGAGATCTGATTCAATTATATAGTCAGTATAAATTGAATCACCTCTAAATCGGTCCTACTCAATACACACAAAGTGTACTATTGTAATTCAATGGTCAAGATAAACCAATACCAAATCACACTACAACCATGCCAATGGTTTGTCCAAAACCATCTTGGTTGTGAGCCTCTACTTATACTCTACAAGGAACTGATAACATGATCTTCTATGCGACACCACACACCATGTTATCTACAATGTAAAGTACCAGACAATATGCATAAATATAAAATGCAAACAATGATTTTGTGATTCTTATTTCAAAATGAAGATGTTCATACAAAGGCTAGGCTTTCAATATACATCCCAACAGTGATCGGAGAGAACTTCTCGGCAGTAAAAAATCGAGGAAGAAAATATATGATGCATTAACCCACTTTTTCCTAAAATATCTTTTGCAATAAAAAAATCGCCACTCGACCACCTTGATGGAGCAACCCAAATGCTCTGCTCAACCACATGACAACCTTGACTGCTCGACTAGAGTGTAGGGACCGTGAAGGGCGCTAGAGGAGGTGAATAGCGTTCTTTCAATTTCACGATTGATTCGTGCTTCCCTACAAAATGATTAGTGCAACAGAATACAAATACAAATAGAAATAGATGCAAAGACAAGCAACACAAAATCACAACACCATTTTTACATGGTTCAGAATCCTAGTTCCTACCCACGGGTGAGCTTTAGTGATCTACACTCATTAAAACCTCTCCTTCTAAGTATAACACCGGAGGTGGAGAAGCCTTGTACAATATGAAGCTTACACTAAAGAGAAGTTTACACTAAAGAAGCAAATACAATATATGAATGAAAAAATACAAAACAAAACACTTTACAAGTATGTTTTTGATTGCTTGATCTTTTTATTGCTTTGAACGTCTTTGAAGGTTTGAAAAACAATAGTGTTTCCCCTCCAAAAGCTCAAAGAACCGGCTATCTTCAACCCTCCATCGTAACCACCTTTATGGCGGTTCAACATTTTTTATATCCAGCATCAAACTAATTTTCTCTTGGAAGTTGACTACCAAAAGGCCCCAATCAGCTGCCCACAAGACCGTTGTCTCACAGCAAACTAATCCACGTTGGATTCTGCCCAATGTATACCTGAGCAGTCGATTGTCGCACCATTAGTCGACTGCTCAGTTAACTACCACAGCTTCTGTGCTCATGTCCGCCATCATCAGTCAACTTCCCACTTTGGCAATCAACTGGTGCAAGCCACCAGTTAACTTCCCTAGCACTTAGTTGACAGTCGAGCCTCAGTCGACTCCTCGACCAGTTGGTTGGTCATAATTTCAATCGACTGCTCCGAGTTGACTAGGCTTCTGAGTGCTGAGCACTCGATCAATCGACTGACCCAAAGTTTCAGTCAACTGGTAAACCTCAAAAGTGAGGTTTTACCCAAATATGATCCCCTCATACTTGATCGACCACCCTTGGCCTAGACCTAGCCCTTCTAGCCACCTCCATCAGCCTCATGCCTCCATCAGGGTCCGTCCGAGTCCTTCATGACTTGTTCATCCTTTGCGCTAGCCTTCAGGTGTTTCCATCTGCTATGTCATGCCTTTGAGTACCTTTTCCAAGAGGTCGTGTCTCCGGGACTTCTCCATTGCCAAGCCTCAGTGCTTGGACTTTCACCTCCAAGATTACGTACTTGAACTTACGTGACCAAGACTACACCCTTGGACTTTTCCTTTGCCAAATATCCATATTTGGACTTTCACTGCTAAGACAACACCCTTGGACTTATATGGCCAAGACTACACCATTGGACTTTCCATTTGTCAAGTATCCATACTTGGACTTCTCTATGCCAAACCATTCCTGGACTTTCCCTTGCTTAGTCTCCAAACTTGGACTTCCCCTCGAGTCTCACTCGAGTCTGGTCAACCTTGACCCAAGGTTGATTGCTCCAACAATCTCCCTCTTAAAAAAACTCCCCCATATAACCTTGGATATCCCAATCATCCACTAGTCATATGGTCAACATATGGTCAAACCATATCCAATCGTTTAGACAAACATCAAAATACAACTCAAGTCCGATCAATATTGATCCGGGGTCTATTGCATTAACAATCTCCCCCTTTTTGATGTTGACAATACGTTTAAGTTAGGCTAACTAATAAACCTAACTTGTCTCTTCCTATGTCAAAGCATAATGAAGGTTTTACTAACATAAACCTTCCCTTCTCCCCCTTGGCATATATCAAAAAACCTACTAAGATTTTTGATATTTCATCTCCCAATGAGATCCTACATTCTCCCCCTTAGCTCAAAATTATCTAGGATATCTTCACTCTTCATAGTGATAAGACCCATATAACTAAATGAGAGACAATCCCTCATTCTCTCCCTTTGGGAAGAAAAATCCATCCATCATCCCTTGATGGACTAACTCCCCCTAAAGGCTTGCTCTCCATTGACTATTGCACCAACAATGTCCTTGAAGAGTTCCTAAGCCTATAGAAAATCTAAACCATCAAAAATAAGGGTAAATGTTCAAACTTGAACTTTAACCTTTCTTAAAATTTGATACTCCACCCTAAATAAATCTCCTACTCATTTTTAATGATTATTTCACCCTTCCAATGCTTTTCAAAGCATATCTTAGGGTTAGGAGATGTTAGGGTACCTAGGAGTGTCGATAATCAGCTGAATAGACCTTGTTCAGTCGAAATCAAATACAATAGTCAACTGAAATTAGAAATCAATCAACTGAACCACCACTAGTCGATTGCTCCAAGCTGCAGTCAACTGGTTTTTGCATTTGCAAAAATTAGTGTTTTAGAAATGAATTTTAGAAATTCATAAGTAATTATATGTATTTTAAAAAATCTTAAAAATTCATACGTACATTACTTACATGAAATACAATGGGTGAAAAATAGTTTTATAATAAAATACCCATTAAATTAAGAGATTGACACAGAGATCAAAAGCATTGAAAACTTCAATATTTTTGCCTAACTATGTGTCAATATGACAAATGGTGATTGCTATCAAAAGATAAACTTTACTAAGGTTTTCTAAAATGATTTTAAAATATTTTCAAACCCTAAATTTCAATCATGGTCTATGGGCTAGATGTACATGACTTGTACATTAGTTTTCCTCATGATTCATCAATGTCATATTATGAGTTTGAGTTCATCTAGATGCAACATCTATGCACCTTGAAATTAACTCATTTTTCTAACATCTCACATTTGTCTAAGGTGTTTCAATACACACACATGTCTCCTTATAGCCTTTATGAGATGTGGATTGGGTCTTTCCTAATTCTAAGGGCTCATGCATTATTACCTAGGCATTCTGATTTAATTCCTTTATATAGGACTTGTAATCATGGCATTGTCCTTAAATTCAATTTAAGTGCATGAAAATGATCATGGCATAAATAATTTACATAATTTAAGCATGTGCCAATGATGCATGATTTCATAGCATGACATAACTAAACTAAGTATTATCATGACATTTAAAATAATCATATGGAATATGATGTCATGACATGGCATATGGCAAACAAAGCATGACAATTTTATAATATCAAGGTATAGAAATACCTAAGTTTTAAGCCTAATTGTTATTTCCTAGGATTATGTTTATTTTTCCATAATGCTAATTTTCCCTCAAGTGTGCCAAACACCCAAACTTGGCACACCATGACTCTAAAACCTAATTGTGTCAATTTTTCAAACTTCATAATTTCAATTGGCACATCCTAGAATCTTTTAAGATTATCATCAAATCTCATTTCCAATGTATCACATAACCTTGAAAATGTCCTAAAGTATCAACTCTATCATGGTTAGATTAACTACCCATCCATTTGAGGTTGACACACCCTAACCCATCTAGCATGAGAGAATCACGCTCCTAGGAATCCAAAATCTATTTGAACTCCTTGGGTTAACAAGGTACTCACTAGGGATATCTTCCCTTAGTATCTTCCTAATAACCCTCCTAGGTTTTGAAGCCTTGGTCATTGTGGTCTTGTCTAAGTCAACTCCAAGGATGACTTCCCTTGTGACCTTCTTAGTGTCTTTCCTAGGTTCCTTGAAAACCTTGGCCACTAGACATCTACTATGGTCAACTCTAGGGATGACCTCTCATGTGACCTTGGTTTTCCTAGACCTATGGGTGGTTCGATAGTCAAATGGAACACTATGATAAGAAGGCTTATCTTCCTTGGACTTAGATTTGTGACCCAAACCTTTCTTGTCCATAGATGCACCTTGCTTCCTAAACCCTAAATTTTAACCATTTTACCCTTTAATTAAATTTTCCATCTTCTTAAGGGTCTTTTCCATTTTCTCAAGTTTTGACCTCAAAATTTGATTTTCTTTTTCTAATCTCTCAATTTTTGAATTTTCATTTACTTTTTAGTCATTCTTCTTCCTACGCATATGTCTAGATTTCTTAGAGTTATTGCCTAGTTAATCTACCTTCATATCCTTAGGTGGTATCATTCTTGAATTGTTCTAAGGCAAATTAACATGTTTAGCACCTAAGCAATAATATTTATTTCTAGCATGCTTTTTATCATGGTGAATAGCAAGAAAATTATTAACATGTGATACCTTGATAGCATACTTCTTGACATTAAAATTTGATGATGCATTATTAAAATATACCTTAAGCCTTGCCTTTGGAGCTCCCCCTACTTTTGAACTCTCTCCCTTATCCTTCTTTGGATGCCTCCCCCTTGGACATTGACCCCATTTGGTTGCACCGAAAGCATACTATATGGTTCTTGTCTTTCCTTAGTGAGGCTCTAGTCTCCTTTGACTTTTCTTTAGCCTTTGAAACCGATTGAGCCTTCACGACTCTTTTTGAGAATTTACTTTTGTAGTGCCCTTTCTCCCTACACTCAAAGCAAGTTATGATCTGTTGGAGCATTGGGAATACAATCAAAGTCCCACATTAGTAAGATATGGAAAAGATCATGTGCTTATAAGATGAGAAAGATATCTCCATTGGTATGAGGCATTTTGGGTAAAGCCCTAAAACAAAACCATGAGGGCTTAGGCCCAAAGTGGACAATATCATACCATTGTGGAGATATATGAATCTTATAGGCACTAACAATTAGTATCAGAGCCATGATCCATGTCAAGCCATGAACCTCGAACAAAGGAAGTTGAGCTCCCATGTCCGGATCAAGAGAACTAGACACCAGGTAGGAAGTCCAACTGAGTTAGGAGGACTAGACAGTTGGCAGAAAATCCTGGTGGGTTGAGATTGGACATTAAGCAGAGGATGTTCTTCGAGGATGGATAGGCTTGAGGAGGGG
Organism: Wurfbainia villosa; assembly: GCA_025175895.1. Taxonomy (NCBI): domain Eukaryota; kingdom Viridiplantae; phylum Streptophyta; class Magnoliopsida; order Zingiberales; family Zingiberaceae; genus Wurfbainia; species Wurfbainia villosa. Next base: position 90,545,205 of record CM046000.1, read on the forward strand.
TCAATGTGGTCCTTCGTTTGAGGGGGGGATTGTTGGAGCATTGGGAATACAATCAAAGTCCCACATTGGTAAGATATGGAAAAGATCATGTGCTTATAAGATGAAAAAGATATCTCCATTGGTATGAGGCCTTTTGGGTAAAGCCCAAAAAACAAAACCATGAGGGCTTAGGCCCAAAGTGGACAATATCATATCATTGTGGAGATATATGAATCTTATAGGCACTAACATGATCTTTATTTTTAAAACTTGAGCTTGAGTTACCTAGCTCGGTGGTCGAGGACCCGTTGGATTATTCTTCATCTCTCCTGGATATAAAAGGTTCCTCTTCTTGCTTCGGCATTGGTGGTCTCCCCTCCCTTTCAATCCTTGAAGTGAAGGTTTCTTCAACCTCTTCCCCTTCGGATGTTGAGCACCTCTCAACTTTTGAATTTTCCCTCTATTAAAAGGATGAGCATTCCTCTTCTTTGGACTTATCTTCATCTTCTTGGGCCAGTGAGAGCTCTTCATGGAGCTTGACTAACTTGCCCCATAGATCCTTAGCGTCCTCGAATTATCCTATACTATACAATAAATCCTTAAGTATTAAGCTAGCTAAAATAATTGCTACCTTTTGATTTATCTTGGACTTCCAGATTTGCTCCTCGATCCACTTCTTCTTCTTGAAGACTCTTCCCTTTTTGTCCACCAGAGGTTCAAATCCATCTACAACACAAAACCAATTTTCTATTTCATTCATTAAAAAGTATTTCATTCTACCTTTCTAGTATGTGAAGTCTTTGTCATCGAGGGTAGGTGGAATTTGCGTGCCTAGTCAATCTTGAAACTCCATTTCTCTTCAACTCCTCTAGAGTTGCTCCTTTGGTTGTTAATTCTTGAAAAGTGACCCGCTATGATACCAATTGTAAGGATCGTGAAGTGCGCTAGAGGGGGAGTGAATAGCATTCTTTCGATTTTGCAATCGATTTGTGCTTGTCTACAAAATGATTAGTGCAGTGAAATACAAATACAAATACAAATAGATGCAAAGACAAGCAATACACAATCACAACACCATTTTTACATGGTTCATAACCCTAGTTCCTACTCCATAACCGAGCTCTAGTGATCTAACTCACTAAAATCTCTCCTTCTTGGTATAACACCGAAGGTGAAGAAACCTCGTACACTATGAAGCTTACAATAAAGAGAAGCAACAAGAAACAAAGCAAATATAATATATGAATGGAAGAATACAAAAAAAAACACTTTACAAATGCACTTTTGATTGCTTTGAATGTCTTTGAAGGTATGGAAAGCAACAGCGTTTCCTTTCCAAAAGCTCCAAGAATTGACTATCTTCAACCCTCCATTGCAACCTCCTTTATATCTTGTATCAGGCTGATTTTTTCCTAACAAATGACTGCCAAAAGGCTCCAATCGACTGCCGACAGTACTATTGTCTCACAACGAACTAATCCACTTTGAATTATGCCCAACTTATACCAAGTAGTTGACTGCCCTTACTAGCAGTCGACTGTCAGACCATTAGTCAACTGCCCAGTCGACTACCATAGCTTCTGTGCCTGTGGCCACTATCACCAGTCGACTGCTCACATTGTGTTGGTGCAATAGGCCCTGGGTCAATGTTGACCAAATTCGAATGGGACTCGAGTAGGGTTATGATTTTTGACAATGGGTTTGACCATTGTTTGACAATATGGTTTGACCATATAACTAGCGGATGATTAGGATATCCAAAGTCATATGGGAGAGATTGTTGAAGCAATCAATCTTGGAAGTCCAAGTTTGGATACTTTGGAATGTCCAAGTTTGGATACTTGGCTTAGAAAGTCAAAGAATGGTCTTGGCAAGTTTGAAGACTTTGCAAGGGAAAGTCCAAGAATAGTCTTAGAAATGGAAAGTCCAAGTATGAATGCTTAACAATTAGAAAGTTCAAGAATGGTCTTGGACACATAAGTCCAAGTGTGTAGTCTTGGTGGTGAAAGTCCAAGCATTGAGGCTTGGTAATGGGAAAGTCCAAGGATGTAGTTTTGGCAGCGTAATGTTCAAGCATGTAGTTTTGGTGACGTAAATCCAAAGGGATCTAGGCAAGGAAGTTCAAGGGTGAGGTCTTGGAAACATAAGTCCAAACATGTAGTCTTAGCAACGTAAAGTCCAAGCTGACCATAGCAAGGAAGTCAAAGAGTGAGGTTTTGGTAGCGTAAAGTTCAACCATGAAGTCTTGGTAGCTCAAGTCCAAATGAACCTTGGCAAAGGTACCCAAAGGCATAACATAGTCGATGGAAGCACCTAAAGGCTAGCACAAAGGGTGAATGAGTCGTAGAGGACTTGGGAGGACCCTGATGGAGGCGTGAGGCTGATAGAGGTGGCTAGAAGGCTTAGGTATAGGCCAAGTGTGGTTGATCAAGTATGAGGGGATCATACTTGAGTTAAATCTCATGGTTGAGTTTTATCAGTTGATTGGGAATTTAGATCAGTCGATTGGTTGAGTGTTTAGCACTCGAGAGTCTAGTTTGACTCAAATAGTCGATTGGGATTATGACTAATCAATTGGTTAATAGTCGATTGAAGCTCGACTACTAGGTTTTAGTAGTCGACTAGCTACTAGTAGTCGACTGCTAGGGTTTAACAGTCGACTGACATTAAATGGTCATGGCACAGAATGTTGGAAAGCCGACTGCTAGTCTGTGGGCAGTCGACTAGCTTCTAACAGTCAATTGCCATGTATGGGCAGCCGACTGGAGCTAGTGGACATGAGCACCGATTGTTATATAGTCTGATAGGATCGGTGACTATGCAAGAGGGGGGAGAATATAATTTTTACTTTTAACAAAAATATTGGATTACTGCAGCAGAAATACTGACACGAACGAATCAACTAAAAACTAAAACAAAATACGAAAACCACAGCTAAGATGACACAGCCAAAACTTAAACAAAACACGAAGAACACGACCAAATTCCAAAGAACACAACACAAGAAAACAACCACATAGGATAGTCGATTTTTACTTGGTTCACAGCTCTCTCCTAGAGCTGCTAGTCCAAGGCCTACCTCTATATTTTTTTCTTTTTGAAGAAAAACTTCAAAGGTGGAGAAACCTCTTAAAACTCTTACAATTTATATATTCTAAGAATATGAAATAAGTACACGAATCTGAGTTAAATGAAAAGAAACACAGATTAAAAACCTTTACAGTTAGAGCATCAAGATCTTCAAGAATAGAGAAAGAAGATTGCCGCTTTTTCAGAGGTTGATCAAAGAGCAAAGATTTCAGTCGTCCAAGTTGAGAAGGAGCGCAGTTGAGAACCCCCAACACAGCGTTTTTCCTTGCTTTTCCATGAGCATGAGATCCAAGATGCCAGCAAAAAAAATGAATTCATATTTTGTTTTTGTTTTCCCAAAACCTTTTTGATCACCAAATTCAAACCTGTGAAAGAGTTCTCAATCCAAAAGATTCGGTCAACCCAATCATATGAAGACACATAAGTCAAAACGGATGAGATTTTATCAGAATCGCTAATTTGTGTCTCAGTAGTCGAGGCGCCAGTCGAGCCCGCCTCACCTCTATTCGCTTCCGCAAAGGGCTAATCAAGGCATCGCCTTGACTGCACCAGTCAAACTAGCTAACTTGTTTTGCAACAATCAAGGCGTCAGTCAGGCTCGGCTCGTTTCTGACTGCTTCTGCACAGGACTAGTCAAGGCACTGCCTCGACTGCACAAGTTGAAACATCATACCCACTAACTTGTTCTACATCGGTTGAGGTGATAGTTAAGCTCCCGCTGCATTGTGATCGGGCCATCAGGTGCCACTGACCGCACCTTCTCTGCGTAAGTTGAGACGCCAATGAGGTTTGGCTTCGCTTACATGCGATGCCGAGGTGTCTTGCCTTGATCGCGACTTGTCCCGCAGCTGCGCCTTTACTAAGCTTGACTCTACTCGACTCCGCAAAGGAAGAGTCGAGGTGCCGCCTCGACTTCGACTGGCCAACTTCAACTCTCTACGGCCGATAAGTGTAGTAAGGACAACAGTTGAGATGTCAACTCATTGTAGTCCTAAAGACCCACTGGTTCAGTCAACTCTAAGACTGAACCAAGCCTAGTAAAGACTCTACCCAGAGACCCTTTACCTTGCCAAGACTCCAACCATCAACCATTCTTGGACTTTTCATTTTGCCATTCCCGTAAGAAATTTTTCCAGCTGCCAAGGAATTACCATTCTTGGACTTTTCACCAAGGTCCACCCTTGGGTTTCTCACCTACCAAGGAATTATCGTCTTAGACTTTTCACCTTGCTACTCCCGCAAGGAATTTTCCAACCGCCAAGGAATTACCCTTCTTGGACTTTTCACCAAGGTTCACCCTTGGATTTCTCACACAACTTAAACCTTTGTCAAACACCAAAACATAACTGTAGGAACATTGGTGACCGCTAGAGGGGGAGTGAATAGCGTGTAGTTCATCGAAGATGTCGTTCGTGCTTGCTACAAGTGTTAGTGTATGCAAAAAAATATATAATAACAAAACAAATATACAAGCACAAGCACAATACACAAGATATAATATGGTTCGGAACCTTAGGATTCCTACTCCACAGGTTGGGCTCGAATGAGCCCTAGCGATGCCAAACATCACTAATAATCAATACACTCCTTCTCAGAACAATCTGGAGGTGAAGGAAACCTCTTACAACAATTCTTATAATAATAAAAACAAATACAAGTTAAAACAAGTAAAATACACAAATACAAGTAAAGAAAACTTTACACGATGTGAACTTGAATACTTGCTTTTGGTTGATTGAGAAGAGCCTTGAAGGTCTGGATTGCAATAGTAAATCGCCTCAAAGAACCGCTGTCGAAATCCCTCCCATCGAGCTCCTTTTAAGCCTCCCGCGACCTAAATTTCCGTCTGGCAGCCGACTGTAATAAAGCCCCAGTCGACTACCAACAGTGTCGTTGTCTCGCAACAGACTTAATCCATGTCAACATTCAAGCCAACGGATACACTAACAGTCGACTACCATTATCCAGCAGTCAAATGTCAGGGTCGTAGCCGACTGACCAGTCGGCTACCGAGCATTCTGCTCCCGCATCCCCGACCAGTAGTCACTGCCATCCATGGCAATCGACTACCATTAGTCAACTACCAAGGCATTTTCCACAGTCGACTCACGGCAGTCGACTGGTCATAATCCCAGTCGACTGCCAAGAGTCAACTTAGCTGTCAAGTGTCAAAACAATTGACCAATCGACTGGTCTGAAGCCCCAGTCGACTGATAACCTCAACCATGAGATTTAACCCCAAATATGATGCCCTCATACTTGCTAGACCACCCTTAGCCTATACCTAAGTCTTCTAGCCACCACCATCAGCCTCACGCCTATCAGATCCTTCCAAGTCATCCATGACTTTTTCATCCATATGCTAGCCTTCAGGTGCTTCCAACGGCTATTTGTAGGGGATCGATTGGACGCTAGAGGGGGGTGAATAGCGCATGCTATACGTGATGGAACTCGTTCACATTCGTCTCTACAAAACTCGTTATGCGCAGCGGAATAATAATAATAAAAGTAATAACGAATTAAAACAAACACGAACACAAAGATATAACGTGGTTTGGAACCGAATGGTTCCTACTCCACGGATCGAGCTCTAAAGATCTCTAGCGATGCCACAAACACCACTAAGCAATAAACTCCTTCTCGACAACAAGTCGGAGGTGGAGAAACCTCGTACAATGAATTACAACAAGTAATACAAAGTAAACAAGCAAATACAAGTGAAAATGTAAAAAAAACACTTTACAAACTAGGGTTTTGAGTGCTTGCTTGTCGGTTGCTTGGATGAGCTTGAAGGACCCTGAAATGCACCTGCAAATCGCCTTCAAATCGCCTTACCAAAGCTCCCAAAGAACCAATAATGAAATCCTCCACGAGCTCCTCTTTTTAACCTGCATCGGGCTGGATTTCCGCCGATCAGTCGACTGCCATAAGTCACTAGTCGACTGATGTCACTGTTGTTGTGAGACAATGGGTCGATCCACACTGGAAAAACTCCAACGGATCTCTTAGTCAATCGCCGAGCATTCTCGGTTGGCTCGCGTGATAAACTAGCCCGATCATTATCTCGCGGGCCGATCATGCCGACATCAATCGATCGCTTCCAATGAGCAATGATCGCCAGAGCCATTTTAGCTCTAAACCGGCAGTCGAACTCTAGTCGACTCATGGCAGTCGAATCGGCCATAATGTCAATCGACTGCCAACCTCAAACATGAGGTTTTAACCCAAGTATGGTGCCCCCATACTTGCTAGACCACCCTTAGCCTAGACCTAAGCCTTCTAGCCACCTCCATCAGCCTCACGCCTCTCGGATCCCTCCAAGTCATCCATGACTTGTTCTTCCATCGCGCTAGCCTTCAGGTGCTTCCATCGGCTATGTCATGCTAACGGTGTCTACACCGCCAAAGCACATTGGACTTATGCCGCCAAGACTCCACTTGGACTTTATGCTGCCAACCATTGGACTTATACTGCCAAGACTCCACCTTTGGACTTTACGCAGCCAATATCAAACCCCTTGGACTTCTCAAATGCCAAGACTCAAGCTTAGACTTTCCCTTGCCAACCCATGTTGGACTTTCCATGCCAAGACCCATGCTTGGACTTCCCTTGTGCCAAGTACTCAAGACTTGAACTTTCCCAAATGCCAAGTGTCCCACTTGGACTTTCCATGCCAAGTACCCACGACTTGGACTTTACCTTGCCAAGACCCATGCTTGGACTTTCCCATAATCACATGGTCAACCCTAATCAACCATCAAAGTCTCCCTTGAGTCAAACTCGAGTCTGGTCAATTATAACCTAGGTCGATTGTATAAATAATCTCCCCAAAACATTAACCGACATCAATGTCAAACATCAATGTCAAATATACTATGTCAAACATCAAAACATCACTCGAGTCGAACTCGAGTCTGGTCAATCGTGACCTGGGCCGATTGCACCAACACTATTATCATGCTAAGCTGGTCTACACTGCCAAGGCACATTGGGCTTACGCTGCCAAGACTACCGCTTGGACTTTACGTTGTCAACCATTGGACTTATGTTGCCAAGACTCCCGCTTGGGATTTACACTGCCAATATCAACCCTTGGACTTCCCTTGCCAACTTATGTTTGACTTTCCATTTGCCAAGACTCAAGCTTGGACTTTCCCTTGCCAAGACTCATGCTTGGACTTTCCATGCCAAGTACTCAAGACTTGGACTTTCCATTGCCAAGACCCATACTTGGACTTTCAATGCCAAGTACCCATGACTTGGAATTTCCCATTACAATCACATTGTCATACATTTTGTCAAACACCAAAATACTGCTTGAGTTAAACTCGAGTCTAGCCAATCATGACCTGGGTCGATTGCACCAACAATCTCTCCCTTTTTGATGTTTGAAAAAAACCATAAACACCTTTGAGTTAGGACACCTAACTCAAATCTCCTTACCAATTCTCCCAAATTGGTAATTCTCAAATTGTCCCATCAATTTCCTCCCTTTTTGACATACATCAAAAAGGTTCTCCCCAAGGGTGTCAATGTCTCATATCCCAATGAGATCTTACAATCTCTCCCTTAGTCCAAATACATCTAAGATGCCTTCACTCTTCCTAGTGATAAGTCACATATCACTAAAGAGAGACAATCCTTCAAACTCTCCCAATTTTCCAAATTGGGCATCTCACATTCTCTCAAAATTCTCCCTCTCATGAGGAAGAACACATCCATCATCCCATGATGTATAACCTCCCCCTAAAGGTTTGCTCCCCCTTGACCATTGAACCAACAATGTTCTTGGAGTCCCTAAGCCTATAGGAACACCAAACCATCAAAATTAAGGTCAAAAGTTCAACCTTGAACTTTCACACACCTTAAAATTAATACACGCCCTAAACAACTCTCCTAATTCATATCCAATGGATTTTCACCCTTTCCAATACTCTCCAAAATATATCCTAGGGTTAGGAGCAATTAGGGTAACATAACATAGCTGAAATCATGCTAAACAAACCTTATTTACCCGAAATTAGGCCTAGCAATCGACTCTTACAGTCAGTAGTCGATTGCCTTGACGTCAGTCGACTCCCATAAGTGGCAGTCGACTGATTTCTGCAAATGCAGAAATTTAGTATCAGAAACTGAAATTTGAAAATACATAAGTAAAAATACGTATTTTTAAAAATCTTGAAAATTCATACGTACATTACTTATAACAAATACAATGGGTGTAAAATATTTTATAATAAAATACCCATTAAAATGAGAGATTGACACAAAGTTCAAAACCATTGAAAAGTTCAATATTTTGGCCCTACTTTGTATTAACTCTATCAATGGTGATTGCAATCAAAAGATAGACTTCACCAAGGTTTTCTAAAATGATTTTAAAATATTTTTGAAAACCTATATTGGATCATGATCAATGGGCTCAATGCACATGACTTGCACATTAGCTTTCCCCATATCCACCCATGGTATAAGGTGAGTTTGAGTTCATCTAGATGCACAAACTATGCACCTTGAACTTAACTCATTTCCCAGCATCTCATATGTGTCTAGGGTGTATCAATACACACACATGTCAATATAATGTGATATTTGGGTTTTGGTTATCCTAATCTAAGGTTTCATGCATTTTTTTAAGGCAACACTACTTGATTCCCTTATACATGAGACTTCAAGTCATGTCATAGTCCTTAAATCAATTTAAATTTACTTAAATGCATGAAATATGAGCATGGCATAAATGATAGCATAATTTAAACAAATGTTCCAATAATCATGATGTCATGGCATAAAATATAACCTAAGTATACATGACATTATTAAATAACCTAGACATAATCATGACATTTATAAGATGAAAATAAATATAATGTCATTACATGGTATATAACAAACAAATCATGGCAAGTATAAAATGTTGGGAGTATGGGGAATACAATCAAAGTCCCACATTGGTAAGACATGGAAAAGATCATGTGCTTATAAGAAAAAAGATATCTCCATTGGTATGAGGCCTTTTGGGTAGAGCCCAAAAACAAAACCATGAGGGCTTAGGCCCAAAGTGGACAATATCATACCATTGTGGAGATATGTGGATCTTATAGGCACTAACAATTGGTATCAGAGCCATGGTCCATGTCAAGCCATGAACCTCGAACGAAGGAAGTTGAGCTCCCACGTCCGGATCAAGAGAACCAGACATCAGGAAGGAAGTCTAGTTGGGTCGGGGGGACCGAACAACTGGCAGGAAGTCCTGGTGGGTTGAAGATCGGACATCAAGCAGAGAAAATCCTTCGAGGAGGGATAGGCTTGAGGGGGGCCCAATGTGGTCCTTCGTTTGAGGGGGGGATTGTTGGGAGTATGGGGAATACAATCAAAGTCCCACATTGGTAAGACATGGAAAAGATCATGTGCTTATAAGAAAAAAGATATCTCCATTGGTATGAGGCCTTTTGGGTAGAGCCCAAAAACAAAACCATGAGGGCTTAGGCCCAAAGTGGACAATATCATACCATTGTGGAGATATGTGGATCTTATAGGCACTAACATAAAATACTAAGGCATAAAATACCTAAGTGTTAAACCCAAATTGTCATTTCTAGAATTAAATCCAATTTTGCCATAATACTAATTATCCCTAAAGTATGTCAAAAATCCAAAAAGGCACACCAAGACTTCTAGACCTAATTTGTGCCAATTTGATCAAATTATCAAACTTCCATTATTATATTGGCACATCCTAAAATCTTTTAGGATAAAGATCAATACTTATTTCCAAGGTATCCATTACCTTGAAAATGACCAAAAGTATCAACTCTACCATAGTTAGGTTAACTACCTATCCACTTAGGGTTGACACACCCTAACTCATTTAGCGTGAATTGATCATACTCCTAGGAACCCAATACTTATTGGAGTTCCTTGGGTTTACTAGGTATTCCTTAGGAATAACTTCCCTAGATACCCTCCTAATGACCCTCTTAGGCTTTGAAGCCTTGGTCATTTGGCTCTTGTCATGGTTAATCTTAGGGATTGCCTCCCTAGTAACCTTCTTAGTGATCTTCCTAGGTTTCATGGAAACCTTGGCCACTAGACACTTACCATGGTCAACTCTAAGGATGACTTCCCTTGTGACCTTGGTTTTCCTAGACCTAATACTAGTTCCATAATCAAATGGATCATTGTGATAGGTCTCCTTAGGCTTAGGTTTGTGACCCAAACCTTTCTTTCCCTTGGATGGCTCTTGTCTCCTAGGACCTAGACTTTGACAATTAGACCCCTTAATTGAATTTGTCATTCTTGCAAGGATCTTTTCAAGTTTTTCAAGCCTTGACCTCAATGCTTGGTTTTTTAAATTCTAATCTTCCCAATTTAGATTTTTCATTAGCCCTTTGGGAAAGATTCTTTCTAGGCATATGTCTACCCTTCTCAGGGTTAATGCCTAGGTGATCTTCTACCATCCTAGTAGACTCCCTAGGTAGGATTGGTCTAGGGACATTAGTCTCAAATTTCTCCTTAGTTGAAATAGGTCTAGAGTCATTATTTCTAGACTTGTCCTTAGACCTAAAATCAACATGTTTAGCCCTTAAACAATAAAGCCTATTTTTAGCATGCTCTTTATGGATAATAGCAAGATTACTTCTAGCATGCTTTTGACTATTCATTGAAAAATAAGCGTACTTAAAAGTTATCTTAGGGTTTGCCTTAGCTCTCCCTACATGTGTAGCTCCTTCTTGGGTCTACTTCCTTCCCTTAGGGCATTAACTCCTATAATGCCCTTTTTGGTTGCATTTGAAGCACACCACGTGCTCCTTGCTCTTCCTAGTGGGGACACCAGCATCCTTGATCTTTGGCACCGGTGGAGCCTTCTTGACTTTCTTAGGATACTTGCTCTTGTAGCGTCCATTTTCCCTATACTCAAAGTAAATTATATAATCTTTATTTTTAATTGAATTGCCTAAGTTACCTAGGTTAATAGTAGGAACCGGAGTTGGTTCTTCATCTCTCATGGAGGTAGATGGCTCTTCTTGCTCTTGCCCTTACTCCAGCAATCTAATATCCTTCCCTCAATCCTAGAGGTGGAGGCTTCCTCTAATTCTTCCTCTTCTTCAGATGTTGATGACCTTTCAACCTCCGATTCCTCAAGCTCTTATGATGAAGTTGATGTGCTCTCTTCTTCTTGAGCTTGAGAGGATGAACATGTCACTTCGGTTTCCTCCTTCTCTTCCTTATCGTGGCCCGGTGTGGGCTCTCCGTGGAGCTTGGCTTGCTTGCTCCATAGCTCATTAGCATCTTTATATTCACCTATCTTATGCAAAATGCTACTAGGCATAACATTAGTCAAAATTAACATTACCTTTTTATTAATTTCATATTTCTTATTTTGCTCGTTGGTCCACTTTTTCTTCTTGAGGACTCCTCCTTTCTTGTCCTTGGGAGGATCAAAGCCATCTACAATACTACACCAATAATTTTCATTTTTATTTAAGAAACATTCCATTTTACCTCTCCAAATCACAAAATCTCTGTCGTCGAAGAAAAATGGAACTATGGTGTCTTGAATCTCCATCTTTTTCACCTCTAGAGCGTTTGCTCCCTCGGATGTGAAGCCAATGAAGAGCGACCTGCTCTGATACCAATTGTATGAACGTTGGTGACTACTAGAGGGGGGGTGAATAGCATCTAGTTCGTCGAAGATGGAAATCGTTTGTGCTTACTACAAGTGTTAGTGTACGCAGCAGAATATATAATAACAAAGCAAATACACAACACAGGCACAATATGCAAGATATAATGTGGTTCGAAACCTTAGGGTTCCTACTCCATGGGTTGGGCTCAAATGAGCCCTAGCGATACCAAACACCACTAATAATCAATACACTCCTTCTCAGAACAATCCGGAGGTGGAGGAAACCTCTTACAATAGTTCTTACAGCAATAAGAAACAAATACAAGCTAGTACAAGTAAACTACACAAATACAAGTAAAGAAAACTTTACACAATGTGAACTTGAATGCTTGCTTTTGGTTGCTTGAGAAAAGCCTTGAAGGTATGGATTACAATAGCAAATCCCCTCCAAATCGTCTCAAAGAACCGTTGTCGAAATCCCTCCCATCGAGCTCCTTTTAAGCCTCCTTGCGACCAAGATTTCTGCCTGGCAGTCGACTGCCATAAGGCCCCAATCGACTGCCAATAGTGTAGTTGTCTCACAATGAACTTAATCCACTTCAGCATTCAAGGGAATGGATACACTGGCAATCGACTGTCATTACCCAGCAGTTGACTGCTAGGGTCGTAGCCGACTGACCAGTCAGCTACCAAGTATTCTGCTCCCACAACCCTGACCAACAGTCGACTGCCATCCTTGTTAGTCGACCGCCATCAATCAACTGCCAAGGCATTTGCCGCAGTCGAACCCTAGTCGACTCACAGCAGTTGACTGGTCATAATCCTAGTCGACTGCCAAGAGTCAACTCGGCTGGCAAGTGTCAAAGCACTTGACCAGTCGACTGGTCTAAAGCCTTAGTCGACTGATAACCTCAACCATAAGGTTTAACCCTAAGTATGATGCCCTCATACTTGCTAGACCACACTTAGCCTAGACCTAAGCCTTCTAGCCACCTCCATTAGCCTCATGTCTATCGGATCCCTCCAAGTCATCCATGACTTGTTCATCTATATGCTAGCCTTCAGGTACTTCCATTGGCTATTGTCATGCTAAGCTGGTATATATTGCCAAGGCACCTTGAGCTTACGCTACCAAGACTATCGCTTGGACTTTACGCCGGTAACCATTGGACTTATGCTATCAAGACTCCCGCTTGGACTTTACGCCACCAATATTAACCCTTGGACTTCCCTTGCCAACCCATGTTGGACTTTCCATTTGCCAAGACTCAATCTTGGACTTTCCCTTGCCAAGACCCATGCTTAGACTTTCCATACATTTTGTCGAACAACAAAATACTGCTCGAGTCAAACTCGAGTCTGGTCAATCGTGACCTGAGTCGATTGCACCAACAATAACGTAGAGCATTCAGCTCCAACAGTCTCCCCCTTTTTTATGTTTGACAACCCGTTTAAGTTTAGGAAGTTAGATCAGATCATTTAGGATAAAAATAGATTCAACACACAAATCAAAATATTAACCTAAACTACAAACATCTTCTCCTCCCCCTTTGGCAAACACTGAAAAGGGTTTTTTAATCAATGAAATTAGATCAGAACACCGTATATCCAAGGTATTTGGTCAGATTATGGTAAATCAGATATCAATCAAGGTTATAGACATTTACACACTTAAAACCCTCCCCCTTAATGTTATCTGTATTTTTAGTTTTAAGTTTTGAAATCACCTCCCTTTTCCTATTCATTTTTCTATAAGTTTACGGTTGTTAAGTTTTCTCAAGCATTCTCTAGTGTTAGAAGTGGTAAACCATCCTAAAATAGTCCAGTCGAGCCTCTGGTCGAGGCCTACTTACTTCTGGAGGCGTGTAGTCGAGTGCCCAGTTGAGGTCTACTCAACTCTGTGAGATTGCGACATGAGCAGTCGAGCCACTAGTCGAGTTCCACTCGACTCCGTGTGAGCGCGACACGAACAGTCAAGTCGTTGGTCGAGTTCCACTCGATTCTGTGAGCTACGCAACAAGACAAGTGAGGGTATCAGTCGAGGTTGTGCCTTGACTAGAAGCTTAGTCGAGCTCCTAGTCGAGAACAACTTAATTTTGTTCGATCTCAAACAGAGCCCAGTCGAGGCATCGGCTTGACTATTTACTGATAAGTGAAACTGTGTAGTTTTTCATACCAAACTTCAGAAACTCATATTTAATTCTAGAAAATTCAATAAATCTTGACATTTTTCGTATAGAATTTGAACATCATACTCCCACAACAAAAAAATATGTGTAACTTAAAATACCTAGGATTTCTCCTGATCGATACACTTTTCAAATTTCTGAAACTAGGTTTCTATTAAGAACTTTGGTGTTTTAAATCTACTAGTATCAATACCTCCAATAGTAATTCCTATCACTAGATAGAATTCACCAAAATAAAAAAACATATTTATAAATCATGCTAAGAAATTATCCATAGGTTTGCAATTGTTTTAAAGGATCCAACCAATTTTACTTGGTTGGAATGTCCAATTATGATCTTCAGACCAAGTGCACATGGATTATGCATTGGTCTTCCCCATAATTGGTCAAATTAATGATCGCTATCTCGATAACCTCCTTACCCAAGGGATGCAATGAGCATTTCGGGTAAGTTGGTTATACCTAAACATCTCACCCCACCAACTAGCAATATAAAAATAGTTTTTGTTAACCCCATAGTTAATGTGAGATGCTTCCCAAGGTATCCAGATTTTCCAATTTCTTCTTGTTATGGTGAGTTCATCCTTATGATCATGGAAGATTTATTATTCACTCAGTAACACACATGCCTAATTCCCTTCTCAAGTGACTAAATTCCTTTTCAGAGAGTGGTTTGGTGAAGATATCAGCTGGGTTAGATTTTGACTCAACATAATTGAGTACAACATTTCCCCTAGCTACATGATCTATAATGAAGTGATGTCTCACTTCAATGTGCTTCATCTTAGAATGGTGGGCATGATTCTTTATCAAATTAATAGTGCTCACATTATCACACAACACTTGTACATTTTTGTACTATAATCCATAGTCCTCCAACGTATGAGTCATCCACAACAACTGTGATACACTCTCCCCCTGGCTATATACTCAGCCTCGGTGGTGGAGAGAGCAACACAATACTGCTTCCGACTCGACCAACTCACTAGTGAAGAACCTAGGAACTAACATCCCCCACTCTTACTCTTCCTATCTAACTTGCATTCAACATAGTCATAGTTAGTGTATCCAACCAAATCAAATGATTCAGTGCGAAGGTACAAAAAGCCAACCTTAATAGTACCTTTAAGATATCTCATTATTCTTTTCACAACACTTAAATGAGACTCCTTGGCACATGACTGATACCTAGCGCACACACCCATAGCATATAAAATATTAGGTTGACTCATTGTAAGATAAAGTAGACTACCTATCACACTTCTATAGTATTTCATATCCACATATTTTCCTCCTTCGTCACTTCCTATATTTGTGTTTTGTGCCATGGGAGTAGATATTTCCTTTGAATTCTTCATATTAAATTTCTTTAGCAAATTCATGGCATACCTAGACTGATGGACATATATACCCTCCTTAGTTTGTTTAATATCAAGTCCAAGGAAGAATGTTAGTTCTCCCACAAGACTCATCTCAAATTCATTCTCCATGTGTCTTATAAACTCATTCAAATAATCCTTATTATTTGAGCCATAGATTATGTCATCGACATAAACCTAGGCCACAAAAATATTATCACCATCCCTTTTCAAAAATAGTGTGGGATCTATCTACCCTCTTCTTAACCCTTTCTCTACAAGGAATGTGGACAACCTTTCGTACCAATCACGAGGTGATGGTTTCAACCCATAAAGAGCCTTTTTTTAGTTTGTACACGTGGTATGAAAAATCTATACTTTCAAACCCCGGTGGTTGTTCAACATATTGTTGGTGCAGTGGGCACCAAAGTCGAACCGGTATTTTGATTATGGCAAAAGGCTCAATAGTTAAGGGTATATTTGTTATCTTACGAGCTCAATTAAGTGTGCAGAAATGCTAAAGTTGAGCGGAAGGTCTGTGACACCCGGTGGGAACCGAGGTGGTCGGGCAACGCCAGAGGGACTTCGGAGGAAGCCGAGGTACTCGGGTGAAGACCGGAAGCGAGGCTACAAGGTAAGCTCGTGTGAAAGCGAAGCAAGGTCGTTAAGCGTAGATCCGACCCAATACCTCCAATGGAAGGTCTAGGTCGAGATCAGATGGTTAGAACCATCGTACTTTATATTTTAAGCTAACTTGTCTGCGGTCAAAACCCTTTGACCTGATCAGCTAGTCAAGTTCGGCCTCGAGAAGAGCTCGAATTTCAAAGGGGTGAATTTGGACTTGACTCGTGTTTTGGTACAAAGGGTGATGTGGCATCAAGGTGGACATCCAAACCATCACCAAGCTTCCTTGTGGTGGACGCCCAAAATAAGGTGAGTTGGCACAAGATGGTTGGCTCCCATGATGTGGCACAAGTTGAATGGCTCCAACAAGTTGGCGCCCAAGGAGGTTGGAGGTGGCACAAGGTGGTTGGATGAAACACCTCATCCTTGAGTTGGCGCACAAGAAGGTTGGAGGTGGCACAAGGTGGTTGGATGAAACACCTCATCCTCAAGTTGGCGCCCAAGGAGGTTGGAGGTGGCACAAGGTGGTTGGATGAAACACCTCATCCTTGAGTTGGGATAAGAACCTCACCTTGGACACTACCTATGTCTAAATTCATAGATCAATATCCATAAATAGACATGTTCACTCCAAGCAAAGATAAGAAATCAAGAGCTCTCAACACGCCGTAACGCCCGCTACTACTACTCACATTTGCTCTGACGAAGCATGATCTTCTACTTATAAGAGTTGTCGGTATATTTATTTAAGTTCTACTTCTTTAAATTGTCTTTGTGCTTTAATCGTAACAAGGAAAGGGGGAGTGTCCCTTTGCCTTGATTTCTTTTTGTAATCGTTGCTCCTACCTCCAACGAGGAGGAGTGGTTTTAGTGAATTGCCCTCCGTACGTGATCAAGGATCACTAGGGCCGTGGATTAGCAATCGAAAGATTGTGAACCACGTAAAAATATCTTGTCTACTTTATATTTCCGCTGTGCATTCTCTACTAATACTTCGTTCAGTTACGTACTTGCTTTCTCAAAGCTTTCTAAGTATGACTATTGTAGTCCTTGGACCCTCTCTCCAATCTTCATTTTTGTCTTTGCAAGAAGGAGTCTTTGTAAAAAATACATTAGTGAAGCCGTGAGCGTCCTTTTTGTAAATGGAGTGGAGTATAAGCCTTATGGACTCTAATCGGGCTACTGGAGCATAAGTCTCTTCATAATCTAATCCCTCAATCTGATTATATCCTTTGGCATCTAACCTTGTCTTATTTCTTATTATCTCTCCCTTATGATTCATCTTATTCTTGAACACCCATTTGGTACCAATTATAGAGAATTTTTTTGGTCTAGGAACTAAGTCCCACACTTGGTTTCTTTCAAATTTTCCTAGCTCATCCTGCATTGCTAAGATCTAATCAGGATCAAGCAAGGCTTCTTCTACTACCCTTGGTTAAATTTCTGAGATCAATGTCACTTCAACTCCTTCATTCCTAAAGGATGATCTGGTCCTCACCCCTTATTGAAGTTCTCCAATAATCTGATCTTGGGGATGACTACTAATTGTCCTAATGGATCTTTGGTGATTGAGATGTTTCAAGTACTTGGTCATTCATTACATCTTCAGGCAATGACCCTTGTAGCCTAGACTTCTCTTCATCAGACTCAATCTTAGCTCCCCCTACTTCAGTGTTTTCATGTAATCTAATTTTCTTCAGTCCAAATTTGATTCCTTCATCAATTTTCTGAATATCACCAGATTTTTCATCTTCCTCAAATACAACATTTTGTGATTCTTTTACTAATTTTGACTTCTTGTTGTACACTCTATATGCCTTGCTAATAGAAGAATACCCTACAAGGATGCCTTCATCAGCTTTAGTAGCGAACTTACCTAAATGATCTTTGGTATTTAGAATGAACACCTTGTAGCCAAACACTCGAAGATGCTTGATTGTATGTGGTTTCCCAAACCATAGTTCATGTGATGTTTTTCCTAGAAACCTATGTATCAAAACCCTATTCTGAACATAACAGGTTGTGCTTATGGCTTCAACCCACAAGTAGCTTGGAAGAGCATACTCATTAAGCATGCTTCTCGCTGCTTCTTGTAAGGCCTGATTTTTCCTTTCCGTAACACCATTTTGTTGGGGTGTTCTTGGAATAGAAAATTCATGTATATACCTCCTTTCTAAATAATAGTCCTTAAACCGAGTATTTTGGAACTCCCCTCCATGATCACTTCTAAGAGTTTTAATAGTTGTGTTTTTCTCATTTTCAACTCTTTTACTAAAAGAAATAAAAATCTCTATTGTTTCATCCTTATGTTTTAAGAAAAAGGTCCAAGCATATCTAGTGTAATCATCAATAATAACCAAACAGTATCTACTACCATTAAGTGATTTAATAGTGCTACAATCAAAAAGGTCTAGATGTAGAAAATCCAAAGTAGTAGAGATACTTACAATATTTTTGGACTTGTGTAATTCCCTATTTTTCTTACCTTCTGACAGGCATCACACAGCCTATCTTTCTAAAACTTTAGCAGTGACAACCCCCTCACTAGTTCCTTTCCATCTAGTCTTCTTAAATTCTTCAGGTTGACATGTGCGAGCCTCCTATGCCATAGCCAGGATTCATCTGATCTAGACATAAGACACTTGGCAGATACATTAGTAGCATTATCAAAATAGACATGATATATATTTTCCTTTCTATCTCCTACTAACACAGTAACATTTGAAATATTGTGTTTAACTAGACACTGAGTTGAATTGAATTCAACTCTATATCCAGCATCACATAGCTGACTTATACTTAACAGATTGAAAGACATGGTTTTAACAAGTAGTACATTTCTAATCTCAAGGTGATCCAAGATACAAATATCCCCTACTCCTATAACCTTTAACCTACCACTATTACTAAATGAAACAGTACCTCTGTTTTTATTCTGCAAGGAAGAAAAAAGTGATAAGTCCTGGGTCATGTGTTTGGAGCATCCACTGTCTACAAACCAGGTTGATGGACACTCCCCCTTGGCTGATGCCTACTAGAAACCAAAGATAAAAGATTTTGAAACCCATATATTGGGTCCATTAGCTTCCAAAACATATTTCCTAGGAATTCAAGCCTTAGTTGTTTTAGTCTTCCTACCAGAATTTCTAGAAAATAATGAAATGAAACTAAATTCGTGCTGCTTAGGTCTATAACCTAATCCAACTTTATTATAAATAGCCCGTTGTGATTCTAGTATCATGTTCAAGGTCTGAGAACTAGAGGTGAATTTCTCAAGTGTTCACTTGAGATCATTCACTATGCTTTAAGAGATTTGTTTTCATCCAAAAGTTCATCAATTTGAGGAGTGTTAGCACTAGTTTCTACTGTTGGTGCAGTAGGCACCTAAGTTGAACCTGAGTTTTGATTATAGCAAATGATACAAAGTTAAGCTCACGTCGTTATCTCATGAGCTGAATCGAGTGTGCAGAAGATTGCTATAGCTGGAGCTGAAGGCTAGCGACACCCGGAGGAAGTCATGGTGGTCGGGCGACACTCGAGTGACTTCGGAGGGAGCCGAAGGAATTGAGTGGAAGGCCGGAAGCAAAAGCAACACGTAAGTATCGAGGTAAGCTCGTGTGTGCGAGCATAAGTGAGTTCGTATCCTCCTTACGGGGATGGTCTTAAGCGTAGATCCGACCAAAGACATCCCATCGATGGTCTAGGTCGAGATCGGATGGTCGAAGGTCGTCGAAATAATGTTTTCTTTGAGCTAACTTTACCTTGCAGCTAGCATCAGTCAATGCCCGGCTTGGAGGACTCAGCCCTTCATCGATCGTCATCTCATCGGCCTTGGTGATGCTACCATCGATCGGCGATGATGGCCATCACCGATCGATGGTCAATGATCGCCGAGGAGTCAAGGCTTATCACCCCATTTCAAGGAGGTTTGTGTCCATTTGTGATTGGTTGAAGACTCATTCGATGAGGGCTCAAAGGCTATAAAAGGAGGGCTTGTCTTAGGGTTTTTCATCAATTAAAGGCTTCAAGTGCTTCGTCGCTCGACTCTCCGACATCCCTACGACAAAGCGCTGCCGAGACGACGACTAGAGCTTCAACCTCCAACCTTTGAAGTCGTCGATAATGAAAGTTTAAATTGTATTTCAGTTTATTTTTTAGTAAAGCTTTCATTATAACGAGGAGAGGGGGAGTGTCCCTCTACCTCGAGCTTTTGTCATTTTGTGTATCCGTCTAACTCCTACCTCCAACGAGGAGGAGTTCTTTAGTAGTTTGCCCTCCGTACGTGGTCAAGGACCACTAGGGCCTTGGAGTAGTAGCCTTGAACAACCAAGTAAAACCCTTGTGTCTATTGTCTCGCATGTTTTGTTTTTATCTTCCGCTGTGTCTACTCGCATTTTAACGAACGATTTTGAACGAAAAATTTCTATCGCTATTCACCCCCCCTCTAGCGATCCGCTCGGTCCAACAATTGGTATCAGAGCCGGGGGTGCTCAGATTCGGTGCAACCACCAATCGAGCAATTTTCTTTTCATATTTATTGTTTTAAGATTTCTCCCACACTACTAATCCAAGACCAAGTCTTGGTACATAGTTTTTGGTTGTGTTTTTTGCAAGTACTAATCGCCTTTGGAGTACCTCACGATCAAATGAGCATAACTTTTGCTACAAGGGGACTCACAAAACGATCTACCCACCAAATCGAAGCTCTCTGAGAGATCTACACTTCTTATTGGGTTTACCCCTGTAACAAGCTGTTTTCATCCTCAAAAATCGACGTTTAGTATCCTTTCGGGGACATCGAAGGTTGTGAGTACTTACTTTTTATTTAGTTTCTTATTTCTTTACTTAACTTTCTATTTCTCGTTTGTTTCTTTTTATTTCCCGCACCACTAATCCAAGGCAAAGTCTTGGAACCCTTTTTCGTGTTTTTTGTATTTTTTGTGCAAGGTTTTCCTTCCAAATGGCCCATCTCGAGGGTTTTAGCACCGTCCGACCTCCGTTTTACAACGGAGATGACTTCCGTTATTGGAAGGGTCGGATGGAATGCTTTCTTAAAACCCAAATCGAGATGTGGATCATAATCCAAACGGGATTCACACTTCCGACTAACGAAGTGGGTGAATCCTTGGATTATGACCAATGGACCATTGCGACAAAAAGACAAGTCGAAGCCGACGCTAAGGCAACTCAAATCCTTCAATGCGGCCTATCCAAGGAGGAGCTAAATTGCGTCGACCCCTTCATAAGCGCAAAGGATCTTTGGACAAAACTAGTGGAGCTACACGAAGGGACCGATGAACCCAAGGTATGTAAGCGTGATCTTCTATTCAATAAACAATATAACCTAAAAATGCAGGAACACGAGTCCGCGACGCAACTCCACGCCCGTGTCCAAGACATAGTCAACAACCTACACGCAATCGGGCAAAAGGTCAAAAACCGTGACCTTATAAGGTATGTCCTAAACTCTTTTCCGAGGACTACCTTGTGGGCATCCATGGTCGATGCCTACAAGGTCTCCAAGGATCTTTCTAAACTTAGGTTAGATGAACTCTTTTTTGATTTCGAACTTCATGAGCAGTCTAACTCGGAACCCGAGAAGGGTATAGCACTTTTTGCAGGTTCGAGGAAGAAAATCGCAAGCAAGCCACCCCCAAAGGAAGAAGAGGATGAGTCGGATTCGGAGGTCGACTCGAAAATGGAAGCTGAACTAGTCAACCTAGTTCGGAGGATAGTCAAGGGCCGAAAATGAGCTGTCACTCGACCCAACGAAGGTAAGCCTAAAAGTTCAAACATAAGATGTTATGAATGCAGCAGGTTTGGACACATTAAGTCCGAGTGCCCAAAACTCAAGAGCAAGGCACCAAAACATAAAAAGGCACTCAACGCTACTTGGGAAGAAGCCTCCGAGAAAGAAGACAACGATCGAGTCCTTATGGCTAAACCGGTGGAATCGGAGACGGAGTCGGAACCGGAACCAGAATCAAAAACCGAAGACGAGTCAGACTACGAAACACTATTCAAGACAAGCCACGAATACACATCCGGTTCAAAAGATACACTCAAGGTAAGTCGGTCTCTTATTACTACTCTTTATAGTGCAATTAAGTTTTTAAATAAAAAGTTAGCTAAGTCCAAGTCCAAGGTCGAGACCCTGGTTGAGGAAGTTAAACTCCTCAAACACGAGGTCTCCCTAACCTCTTCGACTAGTCGAGTTCAAGAGAAGGACTCAACTCGAGTTGAAAAACTCGAAGTTGAGAACTCACTCTTGAAAAGTCAAGTCGAAGATCTTAGGAATACGTTGGAAAGGTTTACTTTGGCATCCAAAGGACTTAACCTCCTACTTGGATCGCAAAGGGCCATGTACAACAAGGCCGGGCTAGGGTTTAGCTCAAACACGACCAATAAGTCGTATATGTCAATCGTAAGTAGACATAGAAAACGTGTCCAAGCATGGGTCCCTAAGACCACCTTGATTTCAAACCTAGGATTGAACCAGTACTGGGTTCCCAAGGACCAAATCCACTATGTGGAGAGACCGAATCGATTCAACGGTCCAGGGGGAGCTAGTACGAAATTTGTTTGTGTTTTAACTTAGAAATTGCATGCTTAGGTTTTTATTTAGTTTGATTTTCCTTTTTAGAATGGTTAGATAGTACTATAACTCGTCAATACTTGATAACATAGTACCAGGACGTGGCAAGATGATAGTACGCTAGGAAAGCGGAGTCTTGTGTATTTGGGCTAGATAAGGCGTATCTAGTTCGGTGCACTTGACCGAGCGGAACTAGCTGAAGCTACCTCACCGTATCCTAGACTAGTTAGACCAGGAAGTGTTCTTAGGTGAGTCAAGTCTCTATTTTCTTGAAAATGGCTTTGTCTAAGGAAGTGTCGTTGTTCCGATCAAAGAAGGTCTCTGTGCCTCGCCACGACCTGGAAGCCATGATCTTGAAAAGGTGACTTGATGAGCCTAAGGTCAAATCCGAATCTAACGCAAGGTTGACAAGTGTTTAAGTCATTAAACTTAATTCAACTAAAAAATTGGAAGTCATCTCACAAGAACATATAGGATTAACATGTTTGATCATATAGACATGGGTGAGATGATTTAGGTTAATAATCTTCAACCAATTTTTAATAAATCCAATATCCGATCCAACTACCTTGCATGTAGGATCAATGGATGTTGGACAGTGGTTGCTCCCGACACATGACCGGGGATCAACTCAAGTTTTCGAAGCTTCGATTCAAACGACAAGGATCGGTAGCCTTCGGAAATAACGGCAAGCTCAAAATCATCGGATCAGGTGATATTGAGCTCAATTCAAATTTTGTTATTCAAAATGTTTTATTAGTAGAAAATTTTCAATATAATTTACTTAGTGTAAGCCAATTGTGTGATAATAACTATAAGGTCACATTTCTAGAAAATGAATGCGTAATTAATACAAACAAAACCTCTAAAACAATTCTTAAAGGGACTAGAAATAACAATATTTACACTATCAACTTAACTAACTCCTCAACTAAGTGTCTTATGACACGGCAAGAGGAATCGTGGTTGTGGCACCGACGACTCGGTCACTCACACCTAAGACTCATCCACAAGATGAGTCAGAGTGATTTAGTCAGAGGTTTGCCAAACCTCAACAACTTGGATAATAAAATATGTAATGCTTGTCAACAAGGTAAACAATCTAGGACACAACATCAACTAACTAGTCAAGAATGAACCAAAAGTGTGCTTGAGCTCCTACACATGGATCTATTTGATTCACACGGAGCTAAGTCACTTAACGGAAGTAAATTCTGCTTAGTCATAATTGATGACTATTCTAGATTTACTTGGGTTAGGTTCATCAAACACAAAAATGATACCCTAGATCAATTAATCAATCTATTTAAGTTAATAGAAAATCAACAAAGCATTAAAATCAAAAGACTTAGGACTGATCATGGTGGTGAATTCGAAAACCATAGGTTTACAGAATTCTGTAACCTAAATGGATACCACCACGAGTTCTCTTGCCCTAGAACTCCACAACAAAATGGCCTAGTAGAACGCAAAAATAGAACCCTACAAGAAGCCGCTAGGACAATGTTAAATGAGTATAACCTACCCGATAGGTTTTGGGCGGAAGCCGTGAGTACGGCATGCTATGTCGAAAATAGAATCCTTATGGTAAAGAGGCACCTTAAGACCTCATACGAGATTTATCACGATAAAATACCTAACATCAAGTACTTTAGGGTATTTGGATGTAAGGTACATATCCTAAACACTAAGGATTACCTAGGGAAATTTACATCCAAAACCATGACCGAAATCTTTCTAGGATACTCGACTACAAGCAGAGTATATAACCACGACACCCTTAGAGTCGAGGAGACTATCAATGTAGTATTTGATGAAGGACACGAACCTACAAAACCCCCGACAACTCCAATTAGCGAGCCAATTCATACTAGACCTTACTCTGATCTGGAGATCAGGTCTAGTGTTAATCCTAACCTAAGTCAACCAAGTCACTCTATCGACCAAGTGATAGATGACTCCAACCAAACTAGAACTCAAACAAGCCATCCTATGGATCAAGTAGTAGACTCAAACCCAAACCCAACTAGGACTCAAACGAATCATCCTATCGACCAAGTGATAGGTGATCCAAGTCTAGGAGTTCGAACTAGAGCCTCATACAGAAACCTTAGTCAAATATCTTTGATTTCTAAAATTGAACCCAAAACTATTGACCAAGCTCTTCTTGATCCCGATTGGATTATTGCAATGCAAGAAGAGTTGGCTCAATTCACTAGGAATGAAGTATGGGAATTAGTGCCACCACCTAAAGATAAAACAATCATTGGAACAAGGTGGGTGTTTAGAAATAAAATTGATGATAAAGGTGAAGTAGTTAGAAATAAAGCTAGACTAGTTGCTAAAGGGTTTAGTCAAGTCGAAGGTTTAGATTATGATGAGACCTATGCCCCAGTAGCTAGATTAGAGTCCATTCGAATGCTATTTCAAATGGATGTGAAATCTGCATTCTTAAATGGATACATTAAAGAAGAAGTTTACGTTAGTCAACCCCCCGGTTTCGAAAGTTTAGACAAACCCGATCATGTCCTTAGGTTAAAGAAAGCTCTTTATGGACTTAAACAAGCTCCTCGAGCTTGGTACGAGAGACCTTCGATTTATCTTAAGTCCAAAGGTTTTAACCAAGGTGTAGTTGACCCAACTCTTTTCGTAAAAACCTTAGGTAAAGACATATTCATAGCCCAAATCTACGTAGATGATATTATTTTTGGAACCACTAACTCAATCCTACTAAATGAGTTCATTTCACTTATGGAAAGTGAATTTGAAATGAATTTAGTGGGTGAGTTAAGCTTCTTTTTAGGTCTACAAATTAAACAAACTAAAGATGGAATATACCTACATCAACGCAAATATACTAGGGAATTAATTAAACGGTTTGGAATGCAAGATGCTAAAATTATTAATACCCCAATGGCAACTAATGTCAATATAGAAGAAGATTTAATCGGAAACTCAATTGATTTAAAATACTATAGGAGCATAATAGGGAGTCTCCTTTAATCACGATATCCTATTTGCAGTAAGTATGTGTGCAAGGTTCCAAACCTATGCCAAGGAGTCTCACCTAACTCTAGTTAAACGTATCCTTAGATATCTAAAGGGTACACTTAATGTCGGTATTTGGTACCCTAGATCTACCGAGTTCAAACTAATCGGCTACTCTGATTCGGACTATGCCGGTAGTAAGCTCGATAGAAAGAGTACGAGTGGTTGTTGTCAACTTCTCGGCTCGAGTCTAGTGAGTTGGTGTAGTAGGAAGCAACACTGTGTTGCTTTATCTACCACCGAAGTCGAATACATCGCGATGGGTGAGTGTGTCACGTAGCTTCTTTGGATGAAGCACACTCTCCGCGACTTTAAGTTAGACTTTACGAATACTAAACTTCACGTAGATAACATTAGTTCAATTAATCTTACAAAGAATCTGATATGTCACTCTAGGACCAAACATATAGAGGTCAAACACCATTTCATTCGAGAACATGTGGCTAACGGAGCCATACAACTCGAATACGTCGAATCAAAGTCTAACTTAGCAGACCTATTTACTAAACCCCTACCCGAAGCCGAATTTAGTCTATTAAGACGAAAATTGGGCATGTGTGTAGTAGAATAGGAACTTGCAAATTATATTTTTCTTACTACTATTTCTTAATTTTCATTTTTTATGGAATTAGTATAAGACATACCTTAGATATCATGCACCTATAGATTTAAGGAGTCAATGCATCTCACAACACATAGGACTAATGTGTTTGTGTACTTAGCCACGTAGATGGGTGTGAGATGTTAGGATCTTACTCCTGGTTCCAGATGTAGAGCTAGTGCATCGTTATGAACCACGAAGTATAATCATACATACTAACCGACTCTGACCAGGACTGGTTGATCTTTCATATCAATCAAGCCAAATATGAGTCGAACATTTTATAGATGAACTTATTTTCAGTATATTATTTTCAAAATAATGTGGAACATGCTTGGACTTTAAATTTTACACTTATTTTTGTTTTCCACACACACCCTCACTCTTTTCGATATATGGCAAAAGGGGGAGAAAAAGGCCAAAGTTAAGGGGTCAAATTTTTTATAACTTAACTCTTACTTCATATTTAAACCAAAAGTTAACTCTAAGTTTTTGAAAACTTATTTAACTTTTAACAAAAGAAAGTAAAGGCCAAGTTAAGAGAATTCTTAACTTAAACTTATGTGTGCCGTCAACGCAAACATTATGCTTAATGCTTTACTTAAAGGGGAGAAAGGGCCAAGTTAAGAAGAACTCTTAACTTAAACATTTTACTAAGGCCAACTTTAAGTAATTACTTAAAGCAACCCTCAAGGGGGAGGATTAAGGTCTTTCTTCAAGACTCACCCTCGGTCAAGGGGGAGGTTTCCTCAAGGGGGAGTACTTGAAGAAAATCCTTACTACTCCAACTTAATCTTCTTTATTTATTGTTTGTTTCTAATGCACATTATTCTTCATGCTTGATATTTTCTTAACTTTGTATGTGGGTTTGCCATAAATCAAAAAGGGGGAGATTGTTGGTGCAGTAGGCACCTAAGTCGAACCTGAGTTTTGATTATAGCAAACGATACAAAGTTAAGCTCACGTCGTTATCTCATGAGCTGAATCGAGTGTGCAGAAGATTGCTATAGCTGGAGCTGAAGGCTAGCGACACCCGGAGGAAGCCGCGGTGGTCGGGCGACACTCGAGTGACTTCGGAGGGAGCCGAAGGAATCGAGTGGAAGGCCGGAAACAAAAGCAACACGTAAGTATCGAGGTAAGCTCGTGTGTGCGAGCGTAAGTGAGTTCGTATCCTCCTTACGGGGATGGTCTTAAGCATAGATCCGACCAAAGACATCCCATCGATGGTCTAGGTCGAGATCGGACGGTCGAAGGCCATCGAAATAATGTTTTCTTTGAGCTAACTTTGCCTTGCAGCTAGCATCGATCATTGCCGGCTTGGAGGACTCATGCCCTTCATCGATCGTATCTCACAAGATCGTGATGCTACCATCAGTCAACTGATGATGGCCATCAGTCAACTGATGGTCAATGATCAGCTTCGAGGGGACAAGGCTTATCACCCCATTTCAAGGAGGTTTTGTGTCCATTTGTGATTGGTTGAAGACCCATTCGATGAGGGGCTCAAAGGCTATAAAAGGAGGGTTTGTCTTAGGGTTTTTCATCAATTAAAAAGGCTTCCAAGTGCTTCCGATACGCTCCGACTCTTCGACATCCCTACGACAAAGCGCTGCCGAGACGACGACTAGAGCTTCAACCTCCAACCTTTGAAGTCATCGGTAACGAAAGTTTAAATTGTATTTCAGTTTATTTTTCAGTAAAGCTTTCATTATAACGAGGAGAGGGGGAGTGTCCCTCTACCTCGAGCTTTTGTCATTTTTTGAATCCATCTAACTCCTACCTCCAATGAGGAGGAGTTCTTTAGTAGTTTGCCCTCCATACGTGGTCAAGGACCACTAGGGCCTTGGAGTAGTAGCCTTCGGCTACGAACCAAGTAAAACTCTTGTGTCTATCGTCTCGCTTGTTTTATTTTTATCTTCTGCTGTGTCTACTCGCATTTTAACGAACGATTTTGAACGAAAAATTTCTATCGCTATTCACCCCCCCCCTCTAGCGATCCGCTCGATCCAACATCTACCGCATGCTCCTTAAGGTTCTTTAATTGTCCTAACTCAGATTTTAACAGTTTAACCTTAACCTTGGATTTTTCTAATATATCAGGTAAATAGGCAATAGTTTTGTACCAATCTACAAGTTTAGAGGTTACCTTATCATCATCCGAAGATGGTGAATTTGAGTACGATTCTGATTCTATCTCGGAGTCCTCCAGTGCCATCAGAACAGTGTGTCGACCAATCTTTTCTTTCTTGTCCTCTTCTAATGACCCGGATGAAGACTCATCCCACATGGCTCTCAAGGCTTTCCTTCTCCTCCTCTTTTCTTCCTTCTTCTTGAGCCGAGGATATTCATTTCTGAAATGCCCTTTCTTGCTACACTCATAACAAACAATATTAGTCTTATCAACTGAATTATCAACCGGCTTACCTTTCTTTTTGTTGAACCTCCTACTCCTCCTCCTCATCATCCTCATGAAATTGGCCACCTCGTTGGATAAAGACTCATCATCTCCATCAGATTCTGTGTTAGAGGACGACGATTGCTCCTTCTTCTCCTTCTTCTTCTTCCCTTCCTTATTTTGATCACCTGCAAACAAAGTCATACCTTTCTCTTTTTAACCTTTATTAGCTTGTTCATGTAACTCCATTTCACAAAATAACTCATCTATTTTAACGGTTGACAAGTCCCTTGATACCTTATTCCACCATAGATGATCATAAGACATTGCGGGGAAATGACTTAAGTATGTACCTAACTAAATCCCTATTCTCAACACTCTCTCCAATAGAGTGGAGACCATTTAACAACTCCTTGAATCTTCCACGAAGCTCACTGACAGATTCAGTGTCCTTCATAGAGAAATTCTGAAGTTGACTCAAGAATAAATCCCTCTTGGTTATACGAGAGTCTCTAGTCCCCTCGTGCAACTCAAGCAGTCTGTTCTATAAGTCTTGCACACTGCTAAAAGGACTAACTTTATTTAGTTCTTCCTTTGCCAGGCCACGTTGTAAGGTTATAGTTGCTTTAGCATTAGCCTGTGTCTTGCTCTTTTTCTCATTTGTCCAATGAGTTGACCCTAAGACTTTACCCTCTCCATCTACCAGAGTGATGAAGCCCTCCGTGATGGAGAACCACATCTCTATCTCAGTCATGAGATAGTACTCCATTCGACTCTTCCAGTATTGGAAGTTTATTCCATCGAAAAATGGAGGTTGGTTTGTGCTAAATCCCTCTTGCATGATTATGACTCTAAGGTTGTTAGACTTGGTAAAATAGAGCCCTGACTCTAATACTACTTGATAGGATCGGTGACTTCGCAAGAGGGGGGAGAATATAATTTTTACTTTTAACAGAAATAATGGATTACTGTAGTGGAAATACTAACACGAACGAATCAACTAAAAACTCGAAAAAAACACGAAAACCACAGCTAAGAAGACACAGCCAAAACTTAAGCAAAACACGAAGAACACGACCAAATTCTGAAGAACACAACGCAAGAAAACAACCACACAAGACATAGCCAATTTTTACTTGGTTCATAGCTCTCTTCTAGAGCTGCAAGTCCAAGGCCTACCTCTATATTTTTCTCCTTTTTGAAGAAAAACTTCAAAGGTGGAGAAACCTCTTAAAACGCTTACAATTTACAAATTCTAAGAATATGAAATAAGTACACAAATCTGAGTTAAATGAAAAGAAACACTGATTAAAAACCTTTACAGTTAGAGCAGCAAGATCTTCAAGAACAGAGGAAGAAGAACACAACTTTTTTAGAGGTTGATCAGAGAGCGAAGATTTCAGTCGTCCAGGTTGAGAAGGAGCATAGTCGAGAACCCCGGCGCAGCGTTTTTCCTTGCTTTTCCGTGAGCGTGAGATCCAAGACACCAGCCAAAAAAATGAATTCATATTTCATTTTTGTTTTCCCCAAACCCTTTTTGATCGCTAAATTCAAACCTATGAAAGAGTTCTCGATCCAAAAGATTCAGTCAACCCAATTATATGAAGACACGTAAGTCGAAACGGATGAGATTTTATCAGAAATGCTAATTTGTGTCTTAGCAATCGAGATGCCAGTCGAGCCCGTCTCACCTCTGTTCACTTCCGCAAAGGTCTAGTCGAGATGCCACCTTGACTGCACCAGTCAAACTAGCTAACTTGTTCTGCAGTAGTCGAGGTCGAGGTTTGTCTTGCTTCTGTACAGTATCAGTCGAGGTGCCACCTCGACTGTGACTTGTCCTGCAACACCAGTCTTTACTAAGCTTGACTCTGCTCGACTTCACACAGGAATAGTCAAGGTGTCGCCTTGATTGTGACTGGCCGACTTCAACTCTCTACGCCCGATAAGTGTAGTAAGGACAACAGTTGAGGTGTCAATTTATTGTAGTCCTTAAGACCCACTGGTTCAGCCAACTCTAAGACTGAACCATGCCTAGTAAAGACTCTATCCAGAGACCCTTTACTTGCCAAGACTTCGACCATCAGCCATTCTTGGACTTTTCACCTTGCCACTCCCGCAAGAAATTTTTCCAGCTGCTAAGTAATTACCCTTCTTGGACTTTTCACCAAGGTCCACCCTTGGATTTCTCACCTGCCAAGAATTAATCGTCTTGGACTTTTCACCTTGCCACTCCCGCAAGGAATTTTCCAATGCCAAGGAATTACCCGTCTTGGACTTTTCACCAAAGTTCACACTTGGATTTCTCACACAACTTAAACCTTTGTCAAACACCAAAATATAACGTGGCACATCCAGCTCCAACATAGTTGATTGGGTAGTCGACTACTAGGGTATTCATTGGGCAGAATCCAACATGAATTGATCCATTGTGAGATACCGGATAGGCAAGCAATCGACTAGTGCCTTTTGGTAGTCAACTGTTGGGCACGAAATCAGCCTAATACATGTTATAAAAGGAATAGCAAAGGGAGGACTTTGGCAGTGTTTTCCTAGCAAAAATAAAAGTAAAGAACACTATACAAAACTTGGACTAGCTTAGAAACTTGAGAATTATTCTCAAGATAGAAAAACTTGCGTATGTCCTCGAAGAGTCACTTCTCGCCCGTCCTAGTGATGATGCAACTCTGGACCAATTGTTGGCCTATCAGAAATATGTGAGTGATTCTGAACTAGTGAGTTGCATCATGCTAGCCACGATGGTACCTGAGCTGAGGAAGCAGCATGAGCATATGGATGCTCATACCATAGTCTTTTATCTTTATGAGTTGTTTGATGAGCAAGTGAGATCCGAAAGGTTCGAAGTCTTCATGCTCCTCTTCACCTCTGAGATGCAAGGAGGTTCATCTGTGGTATTGCTCAACATGCTGAAGACTGTGGAGCCTTCTGTGAATCATGAGCAGGGGATGGTGCTTTTAGTTGATTCCTCGAAGAAAGGTTCTAAGAGTAAGTCAAAAGAATAGCAGAAGGGAAGGAGAAAAAGGCTAAAAAGGTAGAACAGCTCAAAAGGGCACTTACCATCATTATGGCAAGGAGGGTCATTGGCGAAGAAACTGCAAAATTTATTTTGAGTCCATGAAGAAGAATAAGGCATCAGATGCCCCATCTTTTTCAGATATCTTCGTTATTGATTGTCATTCTATTTCCTCAAACACTTAGGTATTGGATACTGGGTGTGGCTCACATATATGTAATGACATACATGGGCTAAGGAATAGAAGAAGACATGTCAAGGGAGAGTCAAATTTACATGTTGGGAATGGAGCAAAAGTTGTTGCACTCGCCATCAAAATGTATTTGTTGAAACTCCCTACAGGACTTGTCTTAGAACTAGACAGTTGCTTTTATGTTCCTTCGTTGATAAAGAACATCATTTCTATTTCTTGTTTGAATAGAAATGGGTACCATTTGACTTTTAGTAACAATTATTGTTACATAACTTTGAATGGCATTCTTTATAGGACTAGAACTTTAAGCAATGGTATTTATACGTTGGATCTATCCAGTGACATTTTCAATATCAAAGCGAGCAATAAGCGTGCTCGAAAAGATAATCAATTAGACTCCTACATGTGGCATTGTCATCTTGGTCATGTGAGCAAGAAATGCATGTCCGAATTACACCGATGTGGAATACTGGAATCGTTTGAATTTGATTCATACGATACATGCGAATCATGCTTAAAAGGCAAGATGACTAAGTTGTTGGGGATCGAAACGGCCGGCTAGAGGGGGGTGAATAGCCCTCAATCGTTGGATGTCAGAATTTGCTCGTTCTTGTTGCGTTGCTTGTCTACGATTGTCGTTAGCGCAGCGGAAATAATAAAACAATAATAATACTAACAAAAAATAAGCACACGCAAACACACATGATATACGTGGTTCGGAACCGAATGGTTCCTACTCCACGGGCGAGCTCCTCGAGCTCTAGAGATGCACACGGCAATACTCAAACTCCTTCTCGACTACACGTCGGAGGTGGAGAAACCTCTCACAAGCAATTACAACAGTAATATACAAATACAAACAAGAATACAAATACAATACAAAAGAAACACTTTTCACCGATTGCTTTTGATCACTTGTTTGTTGCTTGCTTTGATTGGCTCTTGAAGGACTGGAATGCAGCAGCAATTCCCCTCCAATAGCTCCACAAAAACCATGGTGAAATCCTCCCTCTTGAGCTCCTTTTATAACCTGCATCAAGCTGATTTTGCG
The DNA here is from genome assembly GCA_025175895.1 of Wurfbainia villosa. Classification (NCBI taxonomy): domain Eukaryota; kingdom Viridiplantae; phylum Streptophyta; class Magnoliopsida; order Zingiberales; family Zingiberaceae; genus Wurfbainia; species Wurfbainia villosa. The sequence goes on from CM046000.1 coordinate 90,577,988, forward strand.
CCCATCAGTCGACTGATCGTGACCATCAGTCGACTGGTCCCGTAGCCGTTGTCTCACAACGACCAGATCCACGTTGGTTAAGTTCCAACGGATCACACATCAGTCGACTGATGGCACCTATCGATTGGTGATCATCCATCGATCGAGTCTTTGAGCTCGACTCCATTCTGTGCGTGTGCGGTGTCATCGATCATTGTAATCCCTCGGCGGTCGGCCGATTCTCCCACAATCATTGCCCTCCCTTGGCAATCGGTGATCGGTGAACTTGGTTGATCGAACCCATCGACCTAGAAGCGATCGGGACACCTATGCGGTCCAAACACAAAGTTGTTTGGCGTCGACACTCGTCTTAGCCACTTGGCCAAGTCCACCTTATCCCTCATGGAGTTCCCCACGAAGCTCTCTTCCCTCGGCCTCGTCCCTCGGATCGCCGCGCATGGGTTATACGCCATCCTTCATCTCATGCCCTAAAAGTATGCTTCCTTTGGGCTCACTCCATTCGCTCCGTCCGTCCGGTCCTCGGATGCACCAAGCGCCGGCCGCAATGCCATCCTTCACCGACTCAAGGACCCGAGCCTAGTGAACTTGCCAAGTTCTCAAGACTTCCCAAATGCACCAAGCGCACGGCTTCGCAATGCATTTCTCACCAAGCACCAAGCGCACGGCTTCGCAATGCTTTGGATTTCCCATGCCAAGCACCAAGCGCACGGCTTCACAATGCTTTGGACTTTCCCATGCCAAGCACCAAGCGCACGGCTTCGCAATGCTTTGGACTTTCCCATGCCAAGGCTTCCCCCTTGGACTTCCACACCAAGCTCAATGCTTGGATTTTCCATGCCAACCCCATGTTGGACTTTCCCATGACAATCCCATGTCATGAGTTTTGTCTATCATCAAAATACTATCAAGGTACTACTCAAGTCAAACTCGAGTCAACCTGGGCCGATTGCACCAACAATCTCCCCCTTTTTGATGATTGACAAAACTACCATCTCAAGTCTACCAATTCTCCCATATTGGCAATTCTCATATCCCAATGAGAATTCCAACAAACCCTAATTGGTAACTTGGTAACTTCTCCCCCTTTTTGAAATTACATCAAAAAGGTCCTCCCCAAGGGTATGAATGTCTCATATCCCAATGAGATATTACAATCTCTCCCTTGGAGGAACACATGCCTACAATCTTTCTAGTGATCCCATATCACTTAAAGAGAGGCAACCCAATTTTCCTCCCATGAGGAAATACACATCCATCTTCCCATGATGGATACCTCCCCCTAGAGGCTTGCTCCCCCTTGACCATTGCACCAACAATGTCCTTGGAGAGTCCCTAAGCCAATAGGAACATTAAACAAAACAAAATTAAGGCAAAGTTCAACAATGAACTCTCATCAACCTTAAAATTGATACTCACCCTCAACCCAACTCCTAATCCATATCCAATGGATTTTCATCCTCTCTAATGCTCTCCCAAGCATGTCCTAGGGTTAGGAGTGGTTAGGGGACCAAAACACAGCTGAACATGGGCCTAACTATCAAGTTTACTCGAAATCGCTGTGTCGATCGACTCAGATTAGATACGATCCATGGACTTACCATCGATCATTGCCATTACGACGATCGTGATAAGCTGCATTCTCTGATTTTGATTCGAAATGGATTTTCGAAATCCATAAGTAAATATACGTAATTTTAAAAATCTTGAAAATGCATACGTATAATACTTATCCTAAACACTATGAGTGAAAAATATTAGAAAATTATTTTACCCATTAAATTAGGAGATTGATACAAAGTTTAAAATTTAAGAAAAGCTTCAATAAAGAGCCATCTTTGTATCATCCCATTCAATGGTGATAGCTATCAAATGATAGGCTTCACCAAGGTTTTTCAAAATGTTTTCAAAACCTTTAATTTCTTTTCCTTAAACATCTCACTTATATCTAGATGTGTAAAAACACATTCAAGGCAATTAATCTAGTGAGATATGGGTTTTTGTTCTTTAAATGGTCTCATGCATATTTCTAGGCAATATTATTTGATTCCCATCAAATCATGCCATAGTCCTTAATTTCTTTTTAATTTATGCATGATGATTATGGAATAAATATGATTTAAGTAAAATCATATGCCAATATCATGATGTCATGGCATGTGAATGAGAACTAAGCATACATGACATCTAAAGATAATTCTAAACATGATCATGACATTTTATAGATAAAAATGAAAATGATGTCATGACATGGTAAGGCAAACAAATCATGGCAAGTAAAATATACTAAGGTATAGAATACCTAAGTGTGAAAATCAATTTGCCATTTTTAGGGATAAATTCACTTTGCCTTAAACCATTCATTTCCCTAGTGTGCCAAAAACCCAAAATAGCACACCACGACCTCTATGACCTAATTGTGTCAATTTAAATCATTTTTAACTTCTCAAACCATATTGGCACACCCTAATGTGTCAACTCACAATGGCTAGGTTAACCACCCATCCACTTAGGGTTGACACACCCTAACCCATTTAGCGTGAATCGATCACGCTTCTAGGAACCCAATACCTATTGGAGCTCCTTGGGTTAACAAGGTATTCCTTAGGGATAACTTCCCTAGATACCTTCCTAATGACCCTTTTAGGTTTTGAAACCATAGTCTTTTGGGTCTTACATGGGTCAACTCTAGAGGTGACTCCTCCTTTGACCTTCTTAGTGGCTACATTTGATTTCTTTGAGGTTTTAGCCACTAAACACATACCATGGCTAGACTTAGGGATGGCTTCCCTATTAGCCTTGGTTTGTCTAGACCTAGATGATGTTCCATAATTAAATGGAACATTATGGTAGGACATAGGTTTGTGACCCAAACCCTTCTTGCCCTTAGATGTTTCTTGTTTCCTAGGTCTTGACTTTTGTGCATTATACCCCTTAACCGAGTTTGATATTATTTCTAGGGTCTTCTCCAATTTTTCTAGCCTTGACCTCAAGGCTTGGTTCTCCACCTCTAATTTCCTCAATTTTGAATTTTCATTAGGTTTAGGGGAAATGTTCTTCTTCTTAGGCATGTGTCTACCCTTCTTAGGGTTAATGCCTAGATGATTTTCAACTCTCCTAATAGACTCTTTAGGTAAAATAGGTCTAGAATTATGAGTCCTAGGTTTGTCCTTAGTTATATGAACATGCTTGGCACCTAAGCAATAAACCTTATTATTTCTCCTACCATGCTTTTCATTGATAATAGCAAGAGAGCTAAAATAATTCTTAGCATGATTTTTAACTCTAGGAATTAAAGGTGCATTAAGTAAATTTACCTTAGGGTTAGCTTTAGGAGCTCCCCCTACATGAGTTGCACCTTCTTGTCCTTTCTTCCTCCCCCTAGGGCATTGGCTTCGGTAGTGCCCCTTTTGATTGCATTTAAAGCACACAATGTGCTCTTTACTTCTAGTTTTGGGAACACCGGCATCCTTTGACTTTAGGTTGACTTTTGGTGTCGATGCCTTTTCCTTAGCCAATTTAGGGCATTTTCTCTTGTAATGCCTTTCTCCCTACACTCAAAACATATTATGTGATTTTTATTTAAAATAATAACACTTGAGTTACCTAGGGAGGTGGTGGAGGCCTCTTCTTGATCTTCACTTCTCCCGGATGTGGATGCTTCTTGTTCTTGCTCCGGGATGGAAGATTGCCTCTCCTCCCCCTCAATGCTAGAGGTGGAGGTCTCCACCAAGTCATCCACATCTTCGAAAGTGGATGGTCTTTCTTCCACGGCATCTTCCTCTACTTGTGCCGATTGGGAATTTTCTTGGAATTTCATTACTTTATCCCATAATTCTTTTGCATTCCAAAAATTTCCCAACCTAGACCAAATGTTGTTCGGTAATAAATCACTTATCAATTTTATTACCTCGAGATTTGTCTTGAAATCTTTGATTTGGTCTTGGGTCCATTTTGATTTTTCCATGGGCTTGTTTTCTTTGTCCCTAGGCATCTTAAAACCATTTTCTACAATTAACATAGAATCAAAATCGGTTTCAAGATATACCTCCATCCGTTTCCTCCACCAAGCAAAATCTCCATCGAATTTCGGTGGATGGATGAAGCCGGCCATTTTGTAGTGCTCTCGCGGTGGTTAGTCCTTGAAGAGTGACCTCGGCTCTGATACCACTTGTTGGGGATCGAAACGGCCGGCTAGAGGGGGTGAATAGCCCTCAATCGTTGGATGTCAGAATTTGCTCACAGTCGACTGATGGCACCCATCAGTCGACTGATCATCCATCAGTCGAGTGTTGGCGAGCTCGACTTCATTCTGTACCCGTGCACAGTGTCATCAGTTGACTGCCATCCCTCGGCAGTCGACTGATTCTCCCAACAGTCGACTGCCCTCCCTCGGCAGTCGACTGATCAGCCAGACTTGGTTCAGTCGAACACTAGTCGAACCCATACAACCTAGAGCAGTCGACTGACACCTATGCCAGTCGACTGATGTCGGCTAAAACCTCAAACACAAAGTTGTTTGAGTGTCCGACACTCAGTCTTAGCCACTTGGTCAAGTCCACCTTATCCCTCATGTAGTTCCCCACCGAAGCTCTCTTCCTTCGGGCTACGTCCCTCGGATGCGCCAAGCGCACGGGTTCACAACGCCATCCTTTGCGTCTCATGCCCTAGAAGTATGCTTCCCTTTGGGCTCACTCTATTCGCTCCCCGTCCGGCGGTCCCTCGGATGCACAAGCGCACAGCTTCGCAATGTCATCCTTCACCGACTCAAGGACCCGAGCCTAGTGAACTTGCCAAGTTCTCAATACTTCCCAAATGCACCAAGCGCACGGCTTCGCAATGCATTTCTCACCAAGCACCAAGCACCAAGCGCACGGCTTCGCAATGCTTTGGATTTCCCATGCCAAGAACCAAGCGCACGGCTTCGCAATGCTTTGGACTTTCCCATGCCAAGCACCAAGCGCACGGCTTCGCAATGCTTTGGACTTTCCCATGCCAAGGCTTCCACCTTGGACTTTCACACCAAGCTCCATGCTTGGATTTTCCATGCCAACCCCATGTTGGACTTTCCCATGACAATCCCATGTCATGAGTTTTGTCTATCATCAAAATACTATCAAGGTACTGCTCGAGTCAAACTCGAGTTAACCTGGGTCGATTGCACCAACATAAGTTACCTTTTACTGGAAAAGGTGAACTAGTGGGAGAGTTTCTTGGTCTAATACAAACTGATGTATGCAGACCTATGTCAACTCAAGCTCTAGGAGGCTATAGCTACTTCATTATCTTCACCGATGATCACTCACGGTTTGGGTGTGTGTTCTTGATGAAACATAAGTCTGAAGCCTTTGAAAGGTTCAAAGAATTCAGAAATGAAGTAGAGAAACAACTTGGCAAGAGTATTAAAATACTTTGATCGGATCGAGGTGGTAAATACTTGAGTCAAGAGTTTCCAGATTATCTAAGGGACAATGATATATTGTCTCAATGGACTCCGCCGTATACACAACAGCATAATGGTGTATCTGAGAGACGAAATTGAACCTTGTTGAACATGGTTAGTGTTGGTGCAGGGGCACTAGATAATCGAACCTAGGTTTTGATTATGGCAAAGATCAAAAGTTAAGGTCATATTGTTATCTCATGAGCTGAATTAAGTGTGCAAGAAATGGTTAAGCTAAGTCGAAGGTCAACGACACCCGGAGAATTCCGAGTCGGGAAACCATGGTGGTCGGGCGACACCGGGGGAACTTTGTGGGAGTCGAAGAACCCAGGTGGAAGACTGGAAGCAAAGCGGCAGGTCATAAATGTTGGATCGAGCGGATCGCTAGAGGGGGGGTGAATAGCGATAAAAATTTTCGTTCGTTTCGATACTTGAGTTATGCAGCCGAAAGAATAAAACAATAAAGAAGACAAGAGAGATTTTTACTTGGTTCGTAGCCTATGGCTACTACTCCAAGGCCCTAGTGGTCCTTGACCACACACGGAGGGTAAATCACTAACGAACTCCTCCTCGTTGGAAGTAGGAGTTAATCGAATACAAAAACCATGAAAAGGATTGAGATAGAGGGACACTCCCCCTCTTCTCGTTACGATAAAAAACACGATAATGAACTTAAGTACAGATTTGAAACTATAAAAAAAACTTTTACCGATGACTCATAGATGAAAAATATTGAGCTCTAGTCGTCGTGTCTGCAGCGCTTCGTCGTAGAGATGCCAGAGAGTCGTAGCGTATCAAAAGCACTTGGAGGCTTAGAGAATTGATGAAAAACCCTTACAGAAGCCCTCCTTTTATAGCTTTTGAGCCCCTCATCGAATGGGTCTTCAACCAATAAAATTTAGGCACCCAGCTCCTTGGAATGAGGTGATAAGGCTTGACTCCTCGAAGCTGATCCTTGACCATCAGTCGATTGATGGCCATCATCGATCGTGATGGCGGCCAATCAGTCGCAACACTCGGCGATTGGTGATTTAAAGGCGTCAGTGGCTCTTGTGGCGATCAGCGATGCTTACTGAAATCACAAGTTAGCTTAATAAAAACATACTTTCGACGGTCGCCGACCGTCCGATCTCGACCTAGACCATCCATGGGATGTCTTTGGTCGGATCTACGCTTAAGACCATCCCCGTAAGGAGGATATGACCTCACTTACACTCACACACATGAACTTACCTCGATACTTACTTTGTAGCTCTTGCTTTCGGCCTTCCACTCGATTCCTTCGGCTCCCTCCGAAGTCACTCGAGTGTCGCCTGACCACCGTGGCTTCCTTCGGGTGTCGCTAGCCTTCAGCTCCAGCTTTAGCACTTTTCTGCACACTCAATTCAGCTCGTGAGATAACAATATGAGCTTAACTTTGCATCATTTGCTATAATCAAAACTCAGGTTCAACTTAGGTGCCCACTACACCAACAATCTTTCCCTTTTTGATCTATGGAAAACCCATACAAAGTTAAGGAAATAATATGAAGAATGCATGAATGAAAATTAAGTAGGAGTAGTAGAGACTTTCTTCCAAGTACTCCTCCTTGAGGAAACCTCCCCCTTGACCGAGGGTGAGTCTTAAAAGAAGATCTTAATCCTCCCCCTTGATGTGGAAGAGTTTAAGTAATTAACAATTACTTAAAGTTGGCCTTAGTAAAAGTAAAAAAAATTAAGTTAAGAAAATTTCTTAACTTGGCCCCTTCTCCCCCTTTCTTAAGTAAACATTAATGTTTGGCCATAGTATTAAAAATAAGTTTAAGTTAAGAATTTTCTTAACTTGGCCTTTATCTCCATTTTGTTTACTAAAACAAGTTAAGTTGCAAGAATTAAAGTTAAGTAAACATTTACTTAACTTTTGGCCATGAGAATAAGTATGGAGTACTAAGTTAAGTTATCAAAAAAAAAATGATCCCTTAACTTTGGCCTTTTTCTCCCCCTTTTGCCATATATCAGAAAGAGTGGGGGGTTTTGAAAAAAAAATATAAGTATTAAGTTTAAGTTCCAAGTCCAAGCATGTTCCATATTATTTTGAAAATAATATACTAAAAATAAGCTCATCTATATAATGTTTAACTCTCATTTGACTTGATTGATATGAAAGATCAACAAGTCCTGGTCAGAGTCGGTTAATATATATGATTATACTCCGTGGTTCATGACGATGCACTAGCTCTACATCTGGAACCAGGAGTAAGGTCCTAACATCTCACGCCCATCTACGTGGCTAAGTACACAAACACATTAGTCCTATGTGTTGTGAGATGTATTGGCTCCTTAAATCTATAGGTGCATGATATCTAAGGTATGTCCTAAGCTAGTTCCATGAGCATGAAAAGTAAAAAATAGTAATAAGAAAATATAATTTGTAAATTCCTACTCTACTATGCACATGCCCAATTTTCATTTTAATAGACTAAATTCGACTTCGGGTAGGGGTTTAGTAAATAGATCTGCCAAGTTGGACTTCGATTCGACGTATTCGAGTTGTATGGCTCTGTTGGCCATATGTTCTCGAATGAAATGGTGTTTGACCTCTATATGTTTGGTCCTAGAGTGACATATTGGATTTTTAGTTAGGTTAATTGAGCTAATCATATCTACATGAATTTTAGTGTTCGTAAAGTCTAACTTAAAATCTCAGAGAGTGTGCTTCATCCAAAGAAGCTGAGTGACACACTCACCCATCGCGATATATTCGGCTTCGGTGGTAGATAAGGCAACACAGTGTTGCTTCCTATTGTACCAACTCACTAGACTCGAGCCGAGAAGTTGACAACAACCACTCGTACTCTTTCTATCGAGCTTACTACCGGCATAGTCCGAGTCGGAGTAGCCGATTAGTTTGAACTCGATAGATTTAGGGTACTAAATACCGACATTAAGTGTACCCTTTAGATATCTAAGGATATGCTTAACTAGAGTTAGGTGAGATTCCTTGGCACAAGTTTGGAACCTTGCGCACATACTTACTGCAAATAAGATATCAGGTCGGCTCGCAGTTAAGTAAAGGAGGCTCCCTATCATGCTCCTATAGTGTTTTAAGTCAATTTAATTTCCAATTGCATCTTCTCCTATATTTACATTTGTTGCCATTGGAGTATTAATAATTTTAGCGTCTTGCATTCCAAAGCATTTAATTAATTCCCTAGTATATTTGCGTTGGTGTAAGTATATTCCATCTTTAGTTTTTTTAATTTGTAGACCTAAGAAAAAATTCAACTCACCTACTAAATTCATTTCAAATTCACTTTTCATAAGTGAAATGAATTCGTTTAGTAGGATCGAGTTGGTTGTTCCAAAAATGATATCGTCTACGTAAATTTGGGATATAAATATTTTCTTACCTATGGTTTTTACGAAGAGGGTTGGATCGACTAGGCCTTGATTAAAACCTTTGGACTTAAGATAAATCGAAAGCCTCTCGTACCAAGCTCGAGGAGCTTGTTTGAGTCCATAGAGAGCTTTCTTTAATCTAAGGACATGGTCAGGTTTATTTAGACTTTCGAAACCGAGAGGTTGACTAACATAAACCTCTTCCTTAATATATCCATTCAAGAATGTTGACTTTACATCCATTTGAAACAACTTAAATCCTAGATGTGCAGCATATGCTAATAACATTCGGATGGACTCTAATCTAGCTACTGGGGCATAGGTCTCATCATAATGTAAACCTTCGACTTGACTAAACCCTTTAGTGACTAATCTAGCTTTATTTCTAACTACTTCACCTTTATCATCAAGTTTATTTCTAAACACCCACCTTGTTCCAATGATTGTTTTATCTTTAGGTGGTGGTACTAATTCCCATACTTTGTTCCTAGTGAATTGAGCTAGCTCTTCTTGCATTGCAATAATCCAATCGGGATCAAGAAGAGCTTGGTCAATGGTTTTGGGTTCAATTTTGGAAATCAAGGAGATTTGACTGAGGCTTCGGTATGAAGCTCTAGTTCGAACTCCTAGGCTAGGATCACCTATCACTTGGTCAATAGGATGATTCGTTTGAGTCCTAGTCTGACTTGGGTTAGAGTCACCTATCGCTTGGTTGATAGGATGATTCGTTTAAGTCCTAGTTTGACTTGGGTTAGATTCACTTATCGCTTGGTCGATAGGATGACTCGGTTGACTTAGGTTAGGATTAATACTAGACTCGATCTCAAGATCGGAGTTGAGTCTGGTATGAATCGACTCACTAATTTGGGTTGCTAGGGGTTTTGTAGGTTTGTGTCCTTCATCAAACACTACATTAATAGTCTCTTCAACTCTAAGGGTGTCATGGTTATATACCCTATAGGCTCTACTCGTAGTCGAGTATCCTAGAAAGATTCCGGTCGAGATTTTGGATGTGAATTTCCCTAGGTGATCCTTAGTGTTTAGGATATGTACCTTACATCCAAATACCCTAAATTATTTGATGTTAGGTATTTTATCGTAATAAATCTCATACAAGGTCTTAAGGTGCCTCTTTACCATAAGGATCCTATTTTGGATATAGCAAGCCGTACTAACGGCTTCTGTCCAAAACCTATCGGGTAGGTTATACTCATTTAACATTGTCCTAGCAGCTTCTTGTAAGGTTCTATTTTTGCGTTCTACTAGGCTATTCTGTTGTGGGGTTCTAGGACATGAGAACTCATGGTAGTATCCATTTAGGTTACAGAATTCTATAAACCTGTGGTTCTCGAATTCACCACCATGATCACTCCTAAGTCTTTTGATTTTAAGGTTTTGTTGATTTTCTATTAGTTTAAATAGATTGATTAATTGATCTAGGGTATCACTTTTGTGTTTGATGAACCTAACCCAAGAAATCTAGAATAGTCGTCAATTATGACTTAGCAGAATTGACTCCCATTAAGTGACTTAGCTCCGTGTGAATCAAATAGATCCATGTGTAGGAGCTCAAAAACACTTTTGGTTCATTCTTGATTAGTTAGTTGATGTTGTATCCTAGATTATTTACCTTGTTGACAAGTATTATATATTTTATTATCCAAATTGTTGAGGTTAGGCAAACATCTGACTAAGTCACTCTGACTCATCTTGTGGATGAGTCTTGGGTGCGAGTGACCGAGTCGTCGGTGCCACAACCAAGATTCCTCTTGTCGTGTCATAAGACACTTTATTGAAGAGTTAGTTAAATTAATAGTATAAATATTATTATTTCTGGTTCCTTTAAGAATTATTTTAGAGGTTTCATTTGTATTAATTACATATTCATTTTCTAGAAATATGACCTTATAGTTATTATCACACAATTGGCTTAGACTAAGTAAATTATATTGGAAATTTTCTACTAATAATACATTTTGAATAATAAAGTTTGAGTTGAGCTCAATATCACCTGACCCGATGATTTTGAGCTTGTCGTTGTTTCTGAAGGCTACCGATCCTTATCGTTTGAATTGAAGCTTAAAAAATTTGAGTTGATCCCCGGTATTGTGTCGGGAGCAACTACTATCCAACATCTATTGATCCTACACACAAGGTAGTTGGATCGGATATTGGAATTCCTAAAGGTTGGTTGTAAATTAAACCTAAATCATCTCACCTATGTCTACATGATCAAGCATGTTAACCTTATATGTTCTTGTGAGATGACTTCCAATTTTACTTGATTTAAATTTAATGATTTGAACACTTGTCAACCTTGCATTAGATTTGGATTTGACATTAAGCTCATCAAGTCACCTTTTCAAGATCATGGCTTCCAAGTCGTAGTGAGGCACAGAGGCCTTCTTTGATCGGAAAAATGACCACTTCCTTAGACAAAGTCATTTTCAAGAAAATAGAGACTTGACTCACCTAAGACCACTTCCTGGTCTAACTAGTCTAGGATACAGCGAGGTAGCTTCATCTAGCTCCACTCGGTTAAGTGCACCGAACTAGATACGCCTTATCTAGCCAGAATACACGAGACTCCGTTTTCCTAGCGTACTATCATCTCACCGCATCCTGGTACTATATTACCAAGTATTGACGAGTTATAGTCCTATCTAACCATTCTAAAAAGAAAAATCAAAATAAATAAAGGACCTAAGCATGTAATTTCTAAGTTAAAGCGCAAACAAGTTTTGAACTGGCTCCTCCTGGACTGTTGAATCGGTTCGGTCTCTCCACATAGTGGATTTAGTTCTTGGGAACCCAGTACTGGTTGGATCCTAAGTTTGAAATCAAAGCGGTCTTAGGGACCCATGCTTGGACATGTTTTTTATGTCGACTTACAATCGACATATACGACTTGTTGGTCGTATTTGAGCTAAACCCTAGTCCAACCTTGTTGTACACGACCCTTTGCGATCCAAGTAGGAGGTCAAGTCCCTTTGATCCCAAAGTAGACCTTTCCAATGTGTTCCTAAGATCTTCAACTTGACTTTTCAAGAGTGAGTTCTCAACTTCGAGATTTTCAACCCGAGTGTTGAGTCCTCCTCTCGAACTCGACTAGTCGAAGAGGTTAGGGAGACCTCGTGTTTGAGGAGTTTAACCTCCTCAACTTGGGTCTTGACCTTGGACTCGGACTTAGCTAATTTCCTAGTTAAGAATTTAATCACACTGTAAAGAGTACTAATAAGAAATCGACTTACCTTAAGTGTATCTCTTGAACCGGATGCGGATCCGGGGCTTGTCTTGAATAGAGTTTCGTAGTCCGATTCGTCTTCGGGTTCAGACTCCGTCTCCGATTCAGCTAGTTTAGCCATGAAGACATGATCATCGCCTTCTTCCTCTGATGCTTCTTCCCATGTAGCATTGAGTGCCTTCTTGAGTTTCGGTGCTTTGCTCTTGAGCTTCGGACATTCGGACTTGATATGTCCAAACTTGTTTCATTCGTAACAGTTAACATTAGAACTTTTAGGCTTACCTTCATTGGGTCGAGTGATGGTTTGCTTTCGGCCCTTGACCATCCTCCGAACTAGGTTGACTAGTTAGACCTCCATTTTCCAGGTCGATCTCCGAATCGGAGCCATCTTCTTCCTCCTTCGGGGGTGGCTTGCTCGCGGTCTTCTTCTTCGATCCTGCAAAAAGTGCTATACCCTTCTCGGGTTCCGAGTTAGACTGTTCATGGAGTTCGAAATTCGAAAGCAATTCATCTAATCTAAGTTTTAAAAGATCCTTAGAGACCTTGTAGGCATCAACCATGGATGCCCACAAGGTGGTCCTAGGAAATGAGTTTAGTACGTACCTGATAAGGTCGTGATTTTCAACCTTTTGTCCGATTGCGTGTAGGTTATTGACGATATCTTGAACTCGAGCATGCAATTATGTCGTCGTCTCATGTTCCTGCATTTTTAGATTATACAACCTATTGAAAAGGAGATCACGCTTACATACCTTGGCTTCATCGGTCCCTTCGTGTAGTTCGACCAACTTTGTCCATAAGTCTTTGACACTGATGAATGGGCTGACGTGATTAAGCTCCTCCTTGGACAAGCCGCATTAGAGGATTTGAGTCGCCTTGGCGTCAGCTTCAACTTGTCTTTTTGTAGCATTGGTCCATTGGTCATAATGTAAAGATTCACCCACTTCGTTAGTCAGAAGTGTGAATCCCGTTTGGATTATCATCCACATCTCAATTTGGGTCTTAAGGAAGCACTCCATCCAACCCTTCCAATAACGAAAGTCATCTCCGTTGTAAAACGGAGGTCGGACGATACTAAAACCCTCGAGATGGGCCATTGACACAAAAAGAGCAAGAAAACGAAGAGAGAGAAAAGGAAAACCTAGCAACGATACAAACAAGCAAAATGTACCAAGACTCATGTCTTGGATTAGTTGTGCGAGAGAAAAAAACTCAACGAATGAAAGAGAAAAAAAAATAAAATAAATAGAAATAAAAAATAAAAAAAAATCTGTAGAAAAGCTAAATTGTTGGTTTCACCAAATTTTAGCACCCCCGGCTCTGATACCAATTGTTGGATCGAGCGGATCGCTAGAGGGGGTGAATAGCGATAAAAACTTTCGTTCGTTTCGATACTTGAGTTACGCAGTGGAAAGAATAAAATAATAAAGAAGACAAGAAAGTTTTTTACTTGGTTCGTAGCCTATGGCTACTACTCCAAGGCCCTAGTGGTCCATGACCACGCACGGAGAGCAAATCACTAACGAACTCCTCCTCATTGGAGGTAGGAGTTAATCGACTACAAAAATCACGAAAAGGATCTAGATAGAGGGACACTCCCCCTCTTCTTGTTACAATAAAAAACATGATAATGAACTTAAGTACAAATTTGAAACTATAAAAAAAAACTTTTACTGATGACTCATAGATGAAAAAGATTGAGCTCTAGTCATCGTATCTACAGCGCTTCGTCATTGAGATGTCGGAGAGTCGTAGCATATCGGAAGCACTTGGAGGCTTAGAGAATTGATGAAAAACCCTTAGAGAAGCCCTCCTTTTATAGCTTTTGAGCCCCTCATCGAATAGGTCTTCAACCAATCAAATTTAGGCACCAAGCTCCTTGGAATGAGGTGATAAGGCTTGACTTCTCGAAGCTGATCCTTGACCATCAGTCGATTGATGGCCATCATCAGATCGTGATGGCGATGCGATCAGTCGCAACACTCAGATCGGTGATGGCGGTGCGGTCAGTCAACACTCAACAATCGACTGATTTAAGGCAATCGAGTGGCTCTTGTGGGCAATCGATTGATGCTTGCTGAAATCACAAGTTAGCTTAATAAAAACATACTTTCGATGATCGCCGACCATCCGATCTCGACCTAGACCATCCATGGGATTTCTTTGGTCAGATCTACGCTTAAGACCATCCCCGTAAGGAGGATACGACCTCACTTACGCTCACACACACGAGCTTACCTTGATGCTTACTTTGTAGCTCTTGCTTCCGTCCTTCCACTCGATTCCTTCGGCTCCCTTCGAAGTCACTCGAGTGTCGCCCGACCACCGCAGCTTCCTCCGGGTGTTGCCAGCCTTCAGCTCTAGCTTTATCACTTTTCTGCACAGTCGATTCAGCTCATGAAATAACAATATGAGCTTAACTTTGCATCGTTTGCTATAATCAAAATTCAGGTTTGACTTAGGTGCCCACTGTACCAACAATAAAGGACCAGAGATAAGCACGAGTGCGAAGAGAGATGGTAAGATCGTATCCTCTGTACGGGGACGATCGTAGGCAGTGAACCGACTAAGACTTTCAGTGGAAGGTCTGGATCGAGATCAGACGGTAAGGAATCATCATATTTACTATTTTTCATGCAAACCTCTTACTGTAGGGAAGTGGTCAGGCTGGCAGTCGACTGATGCACATCAATCGACTGATGGAAGGCATAAGTCGACTAATAGCGACGAATCAACCTTTTGTGCTAGGTCAAAATGGATAATATTTGACGTAGCCACTTCGCGATAAGATAAGGTGTCACCTCGTGATCAGTTTCAAAAGTTGAGGATTTCTATCAAGATTTATTCCAAGGCAAAAATCTATAAAAGGAGGGGAGGACTCCAACCCAAAGATCATCCATCTTGCTCTCAAAGTGCTCCCGCAATGTCAAAGCTCTAAACGTCGTAACGCCGATGCAACGCCAAGTTTAGAATTTCTTCGTCGGCAGCAAGTATTGTTTGCATTTACTGTATTCGTGGTTTTAATCGTAATGAGATGAGGTAGGCTTGTTGCCTCATCCTCGTGCTTTCGTTTTTGTGATCGTTGTCTCCTACCTTCAACGAGGAGGAGACTCTATAGTGGATTGCCCCTTCGTACGCAGTCAAGGATTGCGGGGCCTTAGATTAGTAGCTGGTGGGTTTTGAACCAAGTAAAAATAAATTGTGTTATTTATTTTTTCATTGTGGTTTCTCTTATCGAACGAATGAAAGAAAGTTTTAGCTCGCTATTTACCCCCCCCCCCCTCCGCCTCTAGTGACGCTTCTTGATCCAACAGTTAGGTCGATGATGAATCACGCGAATCTTCCCAAGTCCTTTTGGGGCTATGCACTTTAGACTTCTGTTTACTTGTTAAATAGAGCCTCGACCAAGGTAGTCTCTACTACTCCATATGAGAAATGGAATAGTAAGAAACCTCATTTATTTTACTTGAAGATATGGGGTTGTCCTACTTATGTGAAGCGGACTGTATCAGACAAACTGGATGCTAAGTCTAATAAATGTCTATTTATTGGATACCCTAAGGAATGAGGGGTTATCAATTCTATCATCCTGTGGAACAAAAGGTGTTTGTTTCAAGGCATGTTGTGTTTCTAGAGAAAGAGTTTCTCTTGCAAGAAAATAGTGAGAGCACCATTGAACTTGAGGAGGTTTAAGAGACTCCAGTAGACATTGAGAAGATACCTAGTTAAGCACCTCAACAGATGACTCATAGTGATGAGGCATCGGTTGAACCTATTGTGACACCACATCTTCGTAGATCTGGTAGAACACGCAACATTCCTGAGAGATATGGATTTCTCGTAAGTGAATCAAATGATGTATAACTCATTGACGATGAGGAGCCTACCAATTATGAAGAAGTTCTGAAAAGTTCAGAAAGGGACAAATGGCTTGAAGCTATGAAGTCGGAAATGGATTCCATGTATGAAAATCAAGTTTGGAACTTAGTGGACCCACCTGAAGGCATTAAGCCTATAGGGTGAAAGTGGGTTTTCAAGAAGAAAACCGACATGGATGGTAATGTGATTACCTTTAAGGCTAGATTAGTAGCGAAAGGCTATCATCAAAAACAATGTGTTGATTATGACGAGACCTATTCATCGACAGCTATGCTTAAATCCATTCAGATGCTCTTGACCATAGCGGCTCATTATGATAATAAGATATGACAGATGGATGTGAAAATGGCTTTCTTTAACGGAAACCTACTTGAGGATGTGTACATGATACATCCTGAGGATTTCACATCGGTTGATAAAACCAAGGTATGCAAACTTCGGCGGACCATTTATGGACTGAAGCAAGCATCCATGAGCTGGATATCCATTTTGATGAGACAATCAAAAGGTTTGATTTCTCACAAAATCCAGACGAACCCTATGTGTACAAAAAGGTTAGTGGGAGTACAGTCGTGTTCCTATTGTTGTATGTCGATGACATATTACTTATAGGAAACAATTTATCTGTCTTACAGTCAGTTAAAATTTGGTTATCCAAAACATTCTCCGTGAAAGACCTAGGAGAAACGACCTACATCCTCGGGATCAAGATCTATAGAGATAGATCGAAACGGTTGTTTGGTCTTTCGCAGTCTACATATATAGACCGAGAGCTAAAGAGGTTTAGCATGTTGGAATCCAAGAAAGGTTTCCTTCCCATCAGGCATGGGATACACCTTTCAAAGTCTATATGCCCGCGCACAAAAGACGAGAGGATTTGCATGAGTAAGATTTCCTATGCATCTGTAAAAGGATCTATCATGTATGTTATGTCATGTACGAGGCCCGATGTATCGTATGTTTTAAGTGTCACGAGCAGATATCAGTCTAATCCAGGAATGGATCATTGGGTGGTTGTTAAGACAATCCTTAAGTACTTAAGAAGAACTAAGGATGTGTTCCTAATATATGGAGAAGGTGATATGGTAATACGCGGGCATACAGATGCCAACTTCCAGATAGACAAGAATGATTCAAGGTCTCAGTCTGGTTACATATTTACCTTGAATGGAGGTTCAATAAGTTGGAAAGGTTCCAAGCAAGACACCATAACGGATTCTGCCACTGAGGCAAAATACATTGCAGCTTCGGAAGCAGCAAAGGAAGCAGTTTGGATCCAGAAGTTCATCTCTAAACTTGATGTGGTCTCATCAATAATCCAAACATGTTCTTCGCCACTATCATTTGATTAGAGAGATCATAAGTAGGAAGGAAATACAAATCGAGAAGATTCTCACTAAAAGAAACTTAGCGGACCCTTTAACTAAGGTCTTACCTTAAAGTAAGTTTGAGGGTCATGTTAGAGCTTATGGTATTGGATACCGTGGCGATTGACATTAGGCCAAGTGGGAGTTTATTAGTAATAGATGAGAGGTGTCCTAAGGCAATCGCCTTATGGTTATACCATTTATTTGATAAATGAAGATTCACTATTTGAGTATACATGTTTTCATGTATTTGATTGATCTTAAACTCATTTACTGAATGTCCGCAATACAATTCATAGCATGAGAGAATTTGTGATTGGATCACAACTAGTGAGTATTTCTACATGTGTAATTGTGATGTATTGGAATTATCCCTAATCGATGAATTGATGCATTCGGACGCTATCAATTCTGTTGAGACTAGCACAAGTTATACTCCTTAGTTTATCCAAGCAATTGTTCCTCACTGGCTAGAGACATTTGGATGTCCGGAGTTAATCATGGATGCTAGTTATGGTAACTAGTGCCTTGGAGTGACCAGCTGTAAGACTTCATATGATTCTCTGCATATATGGATATGTCAATAAAGTTCTTATAGCAGCTTAAGTGCGATGTTCCTTCGACTTGCGGTATTCAAGTCATCTTAGTCATGAAGACTTATGCTTTGACATCTTAAGTAAGCATCTCCGAGGAGATGTGGACCCGAGATGATTGGGTATAAGTCGAAGTGACCGAAGGTGTTTGAATAGCCTACAGAGAATTCACCGCTCATTGCAAGGAGATGTATACCCTATGGCCTCTCATCGGATTGTTACTAAAGTCTTTAGCCAAAGCATTACATGTTTAGAGTATGGTAATCTTGGATACATGTGCAGTAACTAGAATCCAGAGGACGAGGAAGTAATACTAAGGCTAGGTGTGACTTAGTCAACCTAGTGGGGAATGACACAATAGACCATGTCCTGAAGTAAGTGGGTATAAGATGAGTGAAAGGAATGGGGCGCGATTCATTGTAGCTGCTGAAGGGTTTCAGAAAAGGTTCTGGGATCAACCGTTGATTTTCTAATTAATTGGGGATCATGATATACTATTAGGTGTCACTCATGATCATTCTATAATTAATGATTAATTATAGATGACCAACATAAACTGGGAACCTATTTGGTCACACGCACAACGAGCGTAATCCGAAGGATTTAAAAAGAGTTTGAGAATAGGATTCTCAGATCGAGAGAGACTAGGTTTGGTTAGACCAAACAAAGAGCGAGTATGAAATAGTTTCAGTCGCATCGGAAGCATGGATGGGTCGTGTCTTTTGAAGACATGATGGATAAACCAAATTGGTTTGGTTCTAATCTAATGGTGGAAAATAAATCAAAGTGGTTTGGTTTGTTTTAAACGAATGAACAAAAGTTGGTTCGGTTCGTTTTAACTTAAAATAGACCAATGCGGTTTGGTTTATTTTAACTTAAGTTATTGGAGTGGGTTAACGGGTTTTGGTTATGAACCAATAACCGTTAGGAGAATGTGTTCTCTATAAAAACACAGCTTAAGAGTTTTTTCGTAGAGAATCAATTGGTTCAAGGGTTTTGGAAACCCTAACCTCTTTTCCTCCTTCTCCTCCTTCTTGCTGCCCAAGACAAGGTGGTTGTCGCCCACCTTTGTGCTGCCGCCGCCCATTGGAGTTGTTGCCTCTCCTCACCGCCGGCCATCCACCAGCCGCCGGTGTCCCTTGGGCCACCCTCAGCCGCCGGCCAACCTCCCTTGGACGCCAGCGACCAAGGAGTAACCGGCCAAGCCTTTGGCCGACCACTTCTTCCTTCACAACAAGTTGTCCAGTTTTGGACAACTTGATCTCCTTCGCGTGGAGAGGCCATTTGGTTGGTGTTTTGTGCTCCAACAGCAGTCTACTTGCCCGTGATTGGATCTCTGGCAATCCTCATAGGTGGAGGATTAAGTTTTCGTCAAACGGTTGACGAAAACCGCTTCCGACAAGCGAGTTTGTGAAACTCGTTTTTAGGATCCAAATTTATTTCGGATTGTGATTGTGTCTCGGATCACATCATCTTTGACTCGAGGCTAGTGACTTTTGCGAAGATGAGGCTCGTGACTTTGTGAAGCTATCCCGACGATACTCGGTGTGGATACGGATAGAGGCGATTCTAGCGAGGGTCGCTACGGTTGATGTCATTCCCGCTACATGTACTACGTCAGATATACCTAGTATAAGTTTCCTTTTATTGCAAATTTTAAATAACGATTATATCTACACATGTTGTATCCTGCATGTGTGTGATATGTTTGGTAGTAATATATGAGAGATGTCCTAAGGCAATCGCCTTATTTATGAACCATTTATATGATAAATGAAGATTCACTATTTGAGTATACATGTTTTATGTATTTGATTGGATCTTAAACTCATTTACTGAATGTCCACGATACGATTCACAGCATGAGAGAATTTGTGATTGGATCACAACTAGTGAGTATCTCTACATGTGTAATTGTGATGTATCGGAATTATCCCTAGTCGATGAATTGATGGATTTGGACACCATCAATTCGGTCGAGACTAGCACGAGGTATACTCTTTGGTGTGTCCAAGCAGCTGATTCTCACTGGCTGGAGACATAGTGATGTCCGGAGTTAATCGTGGATGCTAGTTATGGTAACTAGTTCATTGGAGTGACCAGCCGTAAGACTTCATATGGTTCTCTGCATATATAGATATGTCAATGAAGTTCTTACTGTGGCTTAAGTGCGATGTTCCTTTGACTTGCGGTATTCAAGTCATCTTGATCATGGAGACTTATGCTTTGACATCTTAAGCAAACATCTCTAAGGAGATGTAGACGGATGATTGGGTATAAGAGTGATCGAAGGTGTTTGAATAGCCTATAAAGGATTCACCACTCCTTGCGAGGAGATGTATACCCATGGCCTCTCGTCGGATTGTTACTAAAGTCTTTGGCCAAAGCATTACATGTTTAGAGTAAGGTACTCTTCGATACATGTGGAGTAACTAGAATCCGTAGGACGAGAAAATGATACTTGGGCTAGGTGTGACGTAGTCAGCCTAGTGGGGACTGACACAATAGACCATGTCCTGAACCAAGAGGGTATAAGATGAGTGAAGGGAATGGGGCACGAATCATTCGAGCTGCTGAAAGGGTTTCAGAAATAGTTCTGGATCAACCGTTGATCTTTTCGGTTAATTGGGGATCATGATGTACTACTAGGTACCACTCATGATCGTTCTATAATTAATGGTTAATTATAGATGGCCAACATAAACCGAGAACCTATTTGGTCACACGCACAACGAGCGTAATCCAAAGGATTTAAAACGAGCTTGAGAATGGGATTCTCAGACCGAGAGAAACTAGGTTTGGTTGGACCAAACATAAAGCGAGCATGAAATCGTTTGATCGCATGGAAGCGTGGATGGGCCGAGTCTTATGAAGACGTAATGGATAAACCAAAATGGTTTGGTTCTAATCCAATGGAGGAGAATAAACCAAAGGGTTTGGTTTATTTTAAACGAATGAACCAAAAGTTGGTTCGGTTCGTTTTAACTTAAAATAAACCATCATGGTTTGGTTTATTTTAACTTATCTTAATGGAGCGGGTTAACGGGCCTAATGGTTATGATCCAATAACCATTAAGAAAATTAGTTCTCTATAAAAGAGGGCTTAATGGATAATTAAGCCCTAATCCAAAAACCCTAGCCTCAAGAGTTGCCGCCCACCCCTTGAAGGATTCGGCGCCAACCCTAGGCTGCCGCCCCTCTCCTCCTCCAACCGGCGTCCAGAAGGAGCCTTCCTTCCCCCTCGCCGGCGTCGAGCTGCTGCCGGTTAGTGCTCCGGTGATCTCCTTCAAGTTTGGCATCAAGGTGAGCTCTATCTCCCTTGGTTGGCCGGCACCTATCACCTCCACCAAAGCTGTCCAGTTTTCTGGACAGCTTGTTCTCCTCTCGTCGGAGCGTCATTTGGACGATGGTTAGAGCTCCGACAGTGGCTAACTTACCGGGGATTCGATCTCCGGTAATCCTCTGAGGTGGAGGACGAAGGATTCGTCAATTGGTTGACGAATACCTCTCCGGAGAAGCGAGTTTTGAGAACTCGTATTAGGATCCGAATTTGGATTCGGATCGTGATCATCTCTCGATCACGTCGTCTTCAACACGAGGCTAGTAACCCGTACGAAGACAAAGCTCGTGGCTTAGCGAAGTCATCCCGAGGAACTCGGCGTGGATACGGATAGAGACGATTCTAGCGAGGATCGTTCCGGTTGATGCCGTTCCCGCTCCACGTCATACGAAAGGTATAACGTAGATAAATTTCCTTTTATTGCAAATTTAAATTTACGGTTATGTCTACACTTGTTGTAATATGCATGCGTGTGTTGTGTGTGTTGTAATAAATGTAGATTTATTATTTTTATTGCTTCCGCTGTGTTCATGTTTGCGAAACGTGATCGAACACACACACGCCATGCTGAGAAACCAATGATGGTATCGAGCCCGAGTTGTGTTTCGACATAATCGTAAAAATGGTTTTGCGATAGTCATAATGTATTTCTGGAAATTTTCTAATTTTGGAAATTTAGAAGTATTTATGGAAATTTTTCAATTTTGGAAAGTCTAGAAGTATTTATGGAAATCTTCCACTTTTGGAAAGTTGGAAGTATTTATGGAAATTGATATTTTCCATAAATAAAATATTTGATTAGATTCTGGAAATTTGTTTCCTAATTTAATCATGATTTGATTTGGGAAATCAAATCTTAAAATATTTTATTTCCATAAGTAGTTTTAATGATTTAGGAAATTGGTTTCCTAAATAGATTTTCCTTAATCAAATAATTCCATGAATAAAATATGTGATTAGATTTGGAAATTTGTTTCCTAATTTAATTATGATTTGATTTGGAGAATCAAATCTTAAACATATTTTATTTCCATAAATAGTTATGACATATAAGGAAATTATATACATGACATAATTGTATGCCATGTAATTGCATTAGATGCATAACATTATGGCATGCGTGTTGTGACATGTAGATGTATGCCATGTAAGTCATGCCATGTAGATAATAGTTATTTGCATGCAAAGAGGATGAGACATAAAACCCTTAAACAATATTAAAGCCTACACCTTCCATTAATATGGTTAGAACCAGAGTTTCGTTTCTTGTTTGGGTTGTTGGACTCTCTCCAAGCCCGGCTCGAACCCGAACATGTTCAAACCATGGAATAGTTTAATACTAATATGGTAAGAGTCAGAGGTCAATCGTTAGCTTTGGTTGTTGGACTCTCTTCAAGCTGAGCTAATTGGTTGAATGCGCTCTAACCATATTAAAACTATTTCCCGATTAATGGGTTGGCTTTAACCTGGAGCATCAGCTTGTTGGACTCTCTCCAAGGTCGATGTAAAGGGAGGTGAAGTTGGGTGCTATGCATATGATGCATACTTGTTAATGTGTTAACAACCCGATGTATGTGTGAACATTCAATTAGTTGATAGCACATTGTGATAGTTGCATATACGTGATATGCAATCGGTATAGATGATACCTACCGTCGTAGTTATGAATGGCTTGTTGGACTCTCTCCAAGGTTGTTCATAACTATGATGGATATCAACCCATTCGGAGATGGACCTACGATCTCCCGAAGTGATTTTGGGGTTTTTGAAATTCGAAAAATGAATGGGATTTATGAATGTATAATGATGCATTTTAAAATCATCTTTCTCATATATGCTCGTTTTGTATTTCTAAGATTGATCATGATGTCTTTGAATTTGCATTCCATTTTGGATTCGAATAAATTGACTGGGCCAAACTTCTTGGACTGGCTTAGAAACTTGAGAATTGTTCTCAAGGTTGAAAAGCTTGCAAATGTCCTCGAAGCGCCTCTTCCCGCCCGTTCTAGTGACAATGCAACTCTAGACCAATTGTTGGTCTATCAGAAACATGTGAGTGATTCTGAACAAATGAGTTGCATCATGCTAGCTGCGATGGAACCCAAGCTACGAAAGCAGCATGAGAATATGGATGCTCATATCGTAGTCCTTCATCTTTATGAGTTGTTTGATAAGCAAGTGAGATTCGAAAGGTTCGAAGTCTCCAAGCTCCTCTTCACCTCTGAGATGCAAGGAGGTTCATCTGTGGTACTACTCAACATGCTGAAGACTGTGGAGCCTTCTGAGAAGCATGAGTAGGGGACGGTGTTGTTAGTTGATTCCTCGAAGAAAGGTTCTAAGAGAGAGTCAAAGGAACAACAGAAGGGGAAGAAGAAAAAGGCTAAAAAGGCAGAACCAGCTCAAAAGGGCACTTGCCATCATTATGGCAAGGAGGGCCATTGGCGAAGAAATTGCAAGATTTATCTTGAGTCCGTGAAGAAGGATAAGGCATCGGATGCCCCATCTTCTTCAGAAATCTTCTTTATTGATTGTCATTCTATTTCCTTAGACACTTGGGTATTGGATACTGGGTGTGGCTCACATATATGTAATGACATACAT
This sequence comes from Wurfbainia villosa, assembly GCA_025175895.1. Classification (NCBI taxonomy): domain Eukaryota; kingdom Viridiplantae; phylum Streptophyta; class Magnoliopsida; order Zingiberales; family Zingiberaceae; genus Wurfbainia; species Wurfbainia villosa. The sequence continues at coordinate 90,601,830 of CM046000.1, forward strand.
GGGCTAAGGAACAGAAGAAGACTCGTCAAGGGAAAGTCAAATTTACGTGTTGGGAATGGAGCAAAGGTTGCTGCACTCGCCATCGGAACATATTTGTTGAAACTCCCTGCAGGACTTGTCTTAGAACTGGACAATTGCTTTTATATTCCTTCGTTGATAAAGAACATCATTTCTATTTCTTGTTTAAATAGAAATGGTTTCCATTTGACGTTTAGTAACAATTGTTGTTACATAACTTTGAATGGGTTTCTTTATGGGACTGGAACTTTAAGCAATGGTGTTTATACGTTGGACGTATCCAGTGACATTTGCAATATCGAAGCGAGCAACAAGCGTGCTCGAAAGGATAATCAAATATGTTAGGACCTTTGTAACGCTAGAGGGGGGGGTGATTAGCGTTTCTTCGTTTCTACAATCAAGTTAGCGGAAGCAATACAAATACAAAACAAATACAAATACGAAATAAGAAACCAAACGCTAACACCCAATTTACGTGGTTCGGAGATGACGCTCCTACTCCACGGCAATCCGTAAGGTGGATTAGCCCTAGCCAAGCTTCACTATCTTCTCCTTTGGATGAACCAAGGTGGAGAAACCTTTCTTACAATACACTCCTCTTCTTTACAATGATGGATGATGAAGAACAATAGAAGAGGAGGTTTTGGATTGCTAAAAACACTTAGAAAACTTGGTGAGCACGAGGATGAAGTTAGGAGTTAGAGCACTAGCCTCCCCATGCTCCCCATGACCCCTTTTTATAGAAGAGGGGCTGTTTTTCCCGTTGGGCCTCGATCAGTCGACTGATGCATGCCATCAGTCGACTGCTGCCGAAGCCAACGGCTTCTGAAACGCGATCTCCGCGGAGATTCGTAGCCGCAATCTCCAACGGCCAGGTGATCAGTCGACTGATCTCTCCATCAGTCGACTGATGGAGTGATCAGTCGAGTGATCACGGCAGCAGTCGAGTGAGACTGCATTCTGTGGCATTTCTTTCCTTGATCACCGATCGCTTCCCATAGCGATCGATGATCGTAAATCACCGATCGACATGTCCAAGGCGGTGATCGATGGTCGTGGTTTTCACTCGGTAAACGACCGATCGGTCGATCAATGATCGATACAAGTATGAATAATTCATACTTGTTTTTATACCCTAGACCTAGACTCAACCTTCTAGCTCCGTATTAAGCCTTGCGCCTTCAGGATCCCTCCGAGTCCGCGACTTGTTCATCCTTTGCGCTTTGCTTCCAAGAGCTTCCTTCGGTTTCGTCATGTCTTGGGTTGCCAAATGCTTGGACTTTACGCCGCCAAGACTACAAGCTTGGACTTATGCTGCCAAGACCTTACTTTGGACTTCCTTTGCCAAGGTTCACTTGGACTTTACGCTGCCAAGACTACAAGCTTGGTCTTATGCTGCCAAGTCCATCCCTTGGACTTCCTTTGCCAAGATCATACTTGGACTTTACGCTGCCAAGACTACAAGCTTGGTCTTATGCTGCCAAGTCCATCCCTTGGACTTCCTTTGCCAAGATCATACTTGGACTTCTCTTTTACCTGTCACTTAAACACATTCGCAATTAGATCACAATACATTGCCTAACTTAAATGATTATCCAAACATCAAAACACATAAATGCTTGGAGCATTGTTGCACCAACAATCTCCCCCTTTTTGATGTTTGACAATCATTTAAGTTAGGTCTTTTTAATCATATTTCCAATATAGATTCTAACTTAAACATTCCTTCTCCCCCTTTGACAGACATCAAAAAGAGAAGGATTCATAAATGAAAGAGTTAAGGGTATTGGATCTTGGACTAAGGTATAAGATTGAAATTAGGCTCCCCCTTAATCCAAGATATGATGTGTAAACCATATTTGAAGCAAAGCATATCAAGGAATTAACCATGAAGTTCTAGCTTTGCACCAACAATGGATTTTAGGGAAGAAAACGCTATTATATATGAAACTCCCCCTAAAACACTGCATTAATCTGTCCTACAACTTTGTTTATTGCAATATTATCATACCATAGTTTTAGGACATCAAGGATACACTAAATATCAGAAAATGGAGTTTAATATCAGAAAACGCAGTGTATATCGATGGTTTCGAACCCGATCAGCTAGACTAATCAAATTTCAAACCTTTTATAACTTTAGAAATGCAGTAGAAATTCCAGAAATCTTGAAAAATCACGAAATTTCGCGTACACATTTCTGAAATCATACTTGATGAAGGAAAAATAATTTGAAAAATATATGTTTTTCAGATTTCAAGATTGATACAACCTTGGAATCTAACAAAAGTTCTAAAGAGTTTGCAACCTTTGTATCACTTTTGTGGTTCATTTGGAAATTGTTTTTCAAAATATGATGAACATAGTTTAAAATATATATTATTTGGAATTTCCAACCATGTTCTTTGAGCTATGTATCCATTACTTGAATACAAGCCTTCCCAATGATTGGTCCATAAGGTGTTTATGTCTCTAGGTGTGTCATTGGCCCATAGTAATGCATCATAACAAGCATGATGAGCCAAGTACACCTTCCCTATTATCTCACATGGTTCTAGGTGTCTCAATACAAAAATCAAGGTTCTTAAGGCTTTTTGTGAGATGTAACAAGGTATAAAGATAACATATAATCATGGGATTATGCAGCCTAGAATTTTACTCCATTAAGCACATACCAAGCTCTCTCCTTAAAGATGAAAATTCATTTTCGAAGAGCTTTGTGAAGATATCGCAAGGTTGGACTTAGATTCTACATAATTAAGTTCAATGTTCCCTCTTGCCACATGATCTCTTATGAAGTGATGTTTCACTTCAATGTGCTTGGTCCTAGAGTGATGTACCGGATTTTTGGTCAAGTTGATGGTACTCACATTGTCACAATAAACCTTAATGTTAGAGTAGTGTAGCTCATAGTCCACAAGAGTATGTCTCATCCAAAGCAATTGAGCTACACAACCACCCATAGCCACATATTCGACTTCGGTGGTTGATAAAGCAACACAATGTTGCTTCCTACTACTCCAACTAACTAGGGAGGACCCAAGAAATTGGCATCCACCACTAGTACTTTTCCTATCCAATTTGCACCCGGCATAATCGGAATCGGTATAACCAAGCAATTCAAATGACCTAGTCCTAGGATACCAAAGTCCTACATTTAGAGTACCTTTAATATATCTTAAAATTCTTTTGACGGCTACTAAATGTGATTCTTTGGCACAAGATTGGTATCTTGCACACATACCTACCGCAAATAAAATATCGGGTCTACTAGCGGTTAGGTATAGTAAGCTACCTATCATACTCCTATAAAGTTTAAGATCGATTGATTTACCATCATGATCACTATCTATTCTAGTGCTAGTGGCCATAGGAGTGCTTACAATTTTGGCATTTTCCAAACCAAATTTCTTGATCATTTCATTTGCATATTTGGTTTGATAAATATGGATACCTTCATTGGTTTGTTTTACTTGTAATCCTAGGAAAAAATTGAGTTCTCCAACTAGACTCATTTCAAATTCATTTTCCATATTTTTTATAAAGTCTTGAAGTAGATCATCATTTGTAGACCCAAAGATGATATCATCAACATATACTTGGGCTATGAATATATCTTTCAATGTTGACTTTATAAATAAGGTTTGATCTACTTGTCCTCTTCTAAAATCCTTAGAAATTAAGAAGGATGACAATCTTTCATACCATGCCCTAGGAGCTTGTTTTAACCCATATAATGCTTTCCTAAGCTTATATACATGATTTGGATAATCTATGTTCTCAGACCCGGTGGTTGCTCTACATACACTTCCTCCTTAATAAAACCATTTAAAATGCCGATTTAACATCCATTTGGTAAAGTTTAAATCCCATGTAGGAAGCATACCCTAAGAGAATTCTAATAGATTCTAATCTAGCAACGGGCATAAGTCATCATAGTCAAGCCCCTCAACTTGATTAAATCCCTAGCAACCAACCTAGCCTTATTTCTAGTGATATTCCCTTGGTCATCTAACTTATTCCTAAAGACCCATCTTGTAGTAATTATGGTGCTATCATTGGGTCTAGGTACTAACTCCCAAACTTGACTCCTCTCAAATTGAGCCAATTCATCTTGCATTGCCAAAATCCAATCCGGATCATGGAGTGCATCATTGATCGATTTAGGCTCAATTTGTGAGATGAGAGCAACTTGACTAGTAGGAGCCCTATGAAATGACCTAGTTCTTACCCCTTGAGATAGATCTCCTACTACTTGGTCAAGTGGATGATCTTGATGAATTCTTAGGTTTCTAGAAGGGTTTCAAATTGATCATTGTTATCCTCCACCCTTCTTTCATCATCGGAATCTCTTTTCTTCCCCTTGATCATTTACCCCTAATGGTCAAATTTTGAAGTTTTTGGGTAATGTCTTGATTATTGTCATTAATATCCTTATCAATGGAGGACTTTCTAGGGTAGGTACTGTAGTTTCATCAAATTTAACATTTGAGGACTCCTCAATCCCTTGGGTTCTCTTATTGTAGACTCTATACCCTTTACTTGTGGATGAGTATCCAACTAGAATTCCTCATCCGCTTTAGATTCAAATTTCCTAAGTTGTCTTTGGTATTTAAGATATAAACTTTACATCCAAAGACTTTGAAATAGTGAATTGTAGGAATAGTTCCATTCCATAGTTCAAAAGGTGTCTTTCCTAAAACCTATGGATTTGAACCCTATTTTGGATATAGCAAGCGGTATTAACGCTTCCGCCACAAGTAGCTAGGTAGAGTATGCATTTAGCATAGTCCTAGCCTTCTTGTAGGGCACGATTTCTCCTTTCCACCACCCCATTTTGTTGGGGTGTTCTAGGACAAGAGAACTCATGCTTGTACCCTTGCTCTAAACAAAATTGTGAAAATTTAAAGTTTTCAAATTCACCACCATGATCACTACGGATCCGGTTGATTTTGAGTTTCTTTTCATTTTCAACCCTTTTACTAAATCCTATGATTATTTCTAAGGTATCATCCTTATGTTTCATAAAGTAAACCCAAGTATACCTAGAAAAATCATCCACAATGACTAAACAATATTTGTTACCATTTAAAGATGGAGTGCTATGGCAATCAAATAAATCAAGATGCAATAATTCTAATGGTAAAGACGTATTAGTTAAGGTTTTACCTTTGTGTGATGCTTTGTTTGTTTTCCTTCTTGGCATGCATCACACATTTTGTTCTTGACATACTTGATCTTTGGTAACCCTTTGACCAACTCCATCTTGGCTACTTTGGCTATGTTTTTCATGTTGACGTGCCCCAATCTTCTATGCCATAGCCAACATTCTTCCTCTTTTGCCACAAGACACTTAGTAGAAATGTTAGAAGCATATGAAAGATCAACATAATAGATGTTTGATTTTCTATATCCAACTAACATGCAATCATTTAATTCCTTGTGTTTAATCATGCATTTAGAGGATTCAAACGAGACATGATAGTTTGCATCACAAAGTTGACTAACACTTAATAAATTAAACTTCATATTTTCAACTAGCAAGACTTTGTGAATAACAATTTTAGGGATACCTCAATTGTACCTCTACCTAGTATCTTGAGTTTTCCACTATTTCCAAACGATACCGCTCCCTTCTTCACGTATTTAATTGTGGAGAACTTGCTCACATCCCCGGTCATATGTGTTGAGCAACCGCTATCCACAATCCACATACCTCGCTCTCCTACCTAAATCACATGAAAAACACAAGCTTTTGGTACCCAAACATTTGGACTGGTAACATTAATTAAAAACTTCTTAGGTACCCAAGCTTTCTTAACCTTACCCTTAATGGTTCCTTTCCTATTAATTAATGAAATATAAGCAACCTCTTTCTCTTTTGGCTTATATCCTAAACCGGCCTTGTTATAAACCGCTCTTTGCCTACTAAGGATCATGTCAAGACCTTTTGAGCCATTTGAAAATTTTTCTAAACATGTTTTCAATTTACTAACCTCATCCTTAAGTTTTCATTTTCTTCCCTAAGCATGCAAGAGTCAACATGTAAAAGTTTTTCATCCCTAATGGCTTTTAATTCTATCTTCATGCTCTTAACCTTAGATTTAGATTTATCTAGAGCTTCTTGAAGATATGCAATTGATTTGTAAAGAAGTTCTACTTTAGGAGAATTCATTACCTCATCGTCACTAGATGACGATTCATCACTTGAGGAGCTTTCTTCTTGGCTTGACGGAATCATCTCCTAGTGCCATGAGTGCCACATGGCGAGTGATGTGGCAAAGCTCATCATCGGAAGATGAGTCTTCAACGCTTGGTGTGTCCCATGTGGTTTGAGCCACCATAGCCTCCTTCTTCTTCTTCTCCTTCTTGTCCTTCTTCTTCGTGTCTTTTCCTCCTTCTTCTTTAGCTCCGGGCAATTTGGCTTTATGTGCCTTCTTATTGTAAGCATGACAAATCACATTATTGTTAAAATTTGAATTACCACTACTTTTACCTCTTGATGAGTGGAACCCTTCCTTGCTTCTCTATTCTTGAATTCCTTTGATTTTCTAAGGAACTTCTTGACAAAATGGGCCACTTCACTAGGAGTCTCCATCACTACTTGACTCTTGCTCGACTGGATGAAGATGACACCTCTTTCCTTTCTTTCTTCTTCTTTTCTTTCTTTTCAACAAATAGGGCCAAACCCTTTTCCTTAGAAGACATGTTAGTTTGTTCATGCAATTCAAACTCACAAAATAGTTCATCAATTTTAATTTGTGAGAGATCCCTAGTTACCTTAATGGCATCAACTATAGAGGTCCATAAAGAATTTCTAGGAAAAGCTTGTAAAATATACCTTACTAAATCCGGTTGTCAACTCGCTCACCTATGATATGGAGTCCGTTCACAATTTCCTTGAACCTTCCATGCATTTGGCTTACGGTTTCATGCATCTTCATTTGGAAGGCTTGAAGTTGTCCAATTAGAAGGTCCTTCTTTGCCCTCTTTGACTCCTTGGAACCTTCATTTAGCTCAATGAGCTTTTCCCATAGCTCCTTGGCGGATTCAAAAGGCCCCACCTTGTTGAGTTGCTCCATTGTGACGCCGCATTGGATGGTGAGGATGGCTTTTGCATTTGACTCGAAATTGCGGTTCATCTCCCTTGTCCAATCCTTGCTTGGAATAGGGTTTCCACGCTCATCCACCGGTTCCTCGAAGCCATCTACAACACTATGCCAAATTTCAATATTACTCATTAAATAGTACTTCATCCTACCTTTCCAATATGCGGTGACTCCCATCGAAGAGTGGTGGCTTGGCGATGCTATATCCCTCTTGAAGAGCCATTGATGCCTTGGTTGATGGTGAGATCTTCCAAGCGATCCGGGCTCTGATACCACTTGTTAGGACCTTTGTAACGCTAGAGGGGGGGTGATTAGCGTTTCTTCGTTTCTACAATCAAGTTAGCGGAAGCAATACAAATACAAAACAAATACAAATACGAAATAAGAAACCAAACGCTAACACCCAATTTACGTGGTTCTGAGATGACGATCCTACTACACGGCAATCCGTAAGGTGGATTAGCCCTAGCCAAGCTTCACTATCTTCTCCTTTGGATGAACCAAGGTGGAGAAACCTTTCTTACAATACACTCCTCTTCTTTACAATGATGGATGATGAAGAACAATAGAAGAGGAGGTTTTGGATTGCTAAAAACACTTAGAAAACTTGGTGAGCACGAGGATGAAGTTAGGAGTTAGAGCACTAGCCTCCCCATGCTCCCCATGACCCCTTTTTATAGAAGAGGGACTGTTTTTCCCTGCTGCCTCGATCGGTCGGCCGATGCATGCCATCGATCATTCGCGCCGGCCAACGGCTTGAACGCGATCTTCGCGGAAATTCGTAGCCGCAATCTCCAATGGCCAGGTGATCAGTCGACTGATCTCTCCATCAGTCGACTGATGGAGTGATCAGTCGAGTGATCACGGCAGCAGTCGAGTGAGACTGCATTCTGTGGCATTTCTTTCCTTGATCGATCGTTTCCCATAGCGGATCGATCGTAAAATCACCGATCGTGACATGTCCAAGGCGATCGATGGTCGTGGTTTCACTCGACTCACCGACACCGACTGATCGATACATCGTATCAGTCGACTGATACTCATTAAGTATGAATAATTCATACTTGTTTTTATACCCTAGACCTAGACTCAACCTTCTAGCTCCGTATTAAGCCTTGCGCCTTCAGGATCCCTCCGAGTCCGCGACTTGTTCATCCTTTGCGCTTTGCTTCCAAGAGCTTCCTTCGGTTTCGTCATGTCTTGGGTTGCCAAATGCTTGGACTTTACGCCGCCAAGACTACAAGCTTGGACTTATGCTGCCAAGACCTTACTTTGGACTTCCTTTGCCAAGGTTCACTTGGACTTTACGCTGCCAAGACTACAAGCTTGGTCTTATGCTGCCAAGTCCATCCCTTGGACTTCCTTTGCCAAGATCATACTTGGACTTTACGCTGCCAAGACTACAAGCTTGGTCTTATGCTGCCAAGTCCATCCCTTGGACTTCCTTTGCCAAGATCATACTTGGACTTCTCTTTTACCTGTCACTTAAACACATTCGCAATTAGATCACAATACATTGCCTAACTTAAATGATTATCCAAACATCAAAACACATAAATGCTTGGAGCATTGTTGCACCAACAAAATAGACTCCTATATGTGGCATTGTCGTCTTGGCCATATAAGCAAGAAACGCATGTCCGAATTACACCGATGTGGAATTCTGGAATCGTTTGAATTGGATTCATACGATACATGCGAATCATGCTTAAAAGGCAAAATGACTAAGTTACCTTTTACTGGAAAAGGTGAATGAGTGGGAGAGTTACTAGGTCTAATACATACTGATGTATGTGGACCTATGTCAACTCAAGCATTAGGAGGCTATAGCTACTTCATTACCTTCACCGATGATCACTCACGGTTTGGGTATGTGTTCTTGATGAAATACAAGTCTAAAGCCTTTGAAAGGTTCAAAGAATTCAGAAATGAAGTAGAGAAACAACATGACAAGAGTATTAAAATACTTCGATCGGATCGAGGTGGTGAATACTTGAGTCAGGAGTTTCTTGATTACCTAAGAGACAATGGTATATTGTCTCAATGGACTCCGCCCTATACACCACAGCATAATGGTGTATCTGAGAGGCGTAACCGGACCTTGTTGGACATGGTCAGGTCAATGATAAATCATGCGACTCTTCCCAAGTCCTTTTGGGGTTATGCACTTGCATAACTCTTTACTTGTTAAAATGTAATGCCTACCAAGGTAGTCTCAACTACTCCATATGAGATATGGAATAGTAAGAAACCTCATGTATCTTACTTGAAGATATGGGGTTGTCCCGCTTATGTGAAGCGAATCAGACGTAAAAATTGGATGCTAAGTCCGATAAATGTCTATTTATTGGATACCCTAAGGAAACAAGGGTTACCAATTCTATCATCCGTGGAACAAAAGGTGTTTGTTTCAAGGCATCTGTGTTTCTAGAGAAAGAGTTTCTCTTGCAAGAAAAACAATGGGAGTGTCGAGCTTGAGGAGGCTCGAGAGACTCAAATAGACATTAATGAGATACACGGTGAGCACAATGTACCGACAACTCATAGTGATGAGCAATCAGTGGACCTATTGTAACACCACATCTTCGTAGATCCGTAGAACACGCAATATTCCCGAGAGATATGGATTTCGTAAGTGAATCGAGCGACGTGTTACTCATTGATGATGAGGAGCCTACCAGCTTATGAAGAAGTGCCGACAAGTTCGTAAAGGGATAAGTGGCTTGGTGCCATGAAGTCGGAAATGGATTCCATGTATGAAAACCAAGTTTGGAACTTGGTTGACCCACCTGAAGGCATAAAGCCTATAGGGTGCAAGTGGGTTTTCAAGAAGAAAACCGACATGGATGGTAATGTGATTACCTATAAGGCTAGATTGGTGGCGAAAGGATATCGTCAAAAGCAAGGTGTTGATTATGACGAAACCTATTCGCCTGTAGCTATGCTTAAATCCATTCGGATGCTCCTAGCCATAGCGGCTCATTATGATTATGAGATATGGCAGATGGATGTGAAAATGGCTTTCCTTAATGGAAACCTACTCGAGGACGTGTATATGATACAGCCTGAGGGTTTCACATCGGTTGATAAAACCAAGGTATGCAAATTGCGACGGTCCATTTATGGATTGAAGCAAGCATCCAGGAGCTGGAATATCCGTTTTGATGAGACCATCAAAAGTTTGATTTCTCACAAAATCCAGACGAACCTTGTGTGTACAAGAAGGTTAGTGGGAGTGCAGTCGTGTTCCTAGTATTGTATGTCGATGACATATTACTTATAGGAAACGATGTGTCAATCTTACAGTCAGTTAAGGTTTGGTTATCCAAGACATTCTCCATGAAAGACCTGGGAGAAGCAACCTACATCCTCGGGATTAAGATCTATAGAGATAGATCGAAACGGTTGCTTGGTCTTTCACAGTCTACATATATAGACCGAGTGCTAAAGAGGTTTAGCATGTCGGAATCCAAGAAAGGTTTCCTGCCCATCAGGCATGGGGTACACTGTTGGTGCAGTGGGCACCAAAGTCGAACCGGTATTTTGATTATGGCAAAAGGCTCAATAGTTAAGGGTATATTTGTTATCTTACGAGCTCAATTAAGTGTGCAGAAATGCTAAAGTTGAGCGGAAGGTTCATGACACCGGTGGGAACCGAGGTGGTCGGGCAACGCCAGAGGGACTTCGAGGAAGCCGAGGTACTCGGGTGAAGACCGGAAGGCTACAAGGTAAGCTCGTGTGAAAGCGAAGCAAGGTCGTTAGCGTAGATCCGACCCAATACCTCCAATGGAAGGTCTAGGTCGAGATCGATAGTTAGAACCATCGTACTTTATATTTTAAGCTAACTTGTATCATGCAATTCCAAAACCCTTTGACTACAGTCAATCTGCTAGTCAAGTTCCAAACTCGAGAAGAGCTCAATTTCAAGGGGGTGAATTTGGACTTGACTCGTGTTTTGGTACAAAGGGTGATGTGGCATCAAGGTGGACATCCAAACCATCACCAAGCTTCCTTGTGGTGGACGCCCAAAATAAGGTGAGTTGGCACAAGATGGTTGGCTCCCATGATGTGGCACAAGTTGAATGGCTCCAACAAGTTGGCGCCCAAGGAGGTTGGAGGTGGCACAAGGTGGTTGGATGAAACACCTCATCCTTGAGTTGGCGCACAAGAAGGTTGGAGGTGGCACAAGGTGGTTGGATGAAACACCTCATCCTCAAGTTGGCGCCCAAGGAGGTTGGAGGTGGCACAAGGTGGTTGGATGAAACACCTCATCCTTGAGTTGGCGCACAAGAAGGTTGGAGGTGGCACAAGGTGGTTGGATGAAACACCTCATCCTTGAGTTGGGATAAGAACCTCACCTTGGACACTACCTATGTCTAAATTCATAGATCAATATCCATAAATAGACATGTTCACTCCAAGCAAAATATAAGAAATCAAGAGCTCTCAACACGCCGTCGTAACGCCGCTACTACTACTCACATTTGCTACGACGAAGTGCCGCCGACAACGAAAGCTACATCTTCTACTTATAAGAGTTGTCGGTATATTTATTTAAGTTCTACTTCTTTAAATTGTCTTTGTGCTTTAATCGTAACAAGGAAAGGGGGAGTGTCCCTTTGCCTTGATTTCTTTTTGTAATCGTTGCTCCTACCTCCAACGAGGAGGAGTGGTTTTAGTGAATTGCCCTCCGTACGTGATCAAGGATCACTAGGGCCGTGGATTAGCAATCGAAAGATTGTGAACCACGTAAAAATATCTTGTCTACTTTATATTTCAGTGCATTCTCTACTTGCTTTTACTTATTGCAAAGTTTTTAACGACACCTGTCGCTTATTCACCCCCTCTAGCTTACACTTTCGATCCAACAATTGGTATCGAGTCGGGCGCTAAGATTCGGTGAAACCACCAATCTAGCTTTGTTTTTCTTTTTTTCACAGATTTTTTATTTATTTATTTCTGTTTTCGTATAATTATTTCACTTGCTTATCTTCTCCTACATATAGAATTGCATTAGAGGCTTTAGGATCCGGATAAGGTTGTCCTTCGGGTTAGATCCCGAGTAAGGTTGTCCTCCGGAACTTCAACGACATTCGCATTTGATTGTTTATTTCTTTTTGCAAGTTACATTTTATATATTTTTTTTTTACTTCCCGCACTACTAATCCAAGACGAAAGTCTTGGAATATTCTTTCCGTGTGTGTTTTGCAAGATTCTTTTCGTCGTTCTTCTTCTTGTTTTTAAATGGCCCATCTCGAAGGGTTTAGCACCGTCCGACCCCCGTTTTACAACGGTAATGACTTTCGTTATTGGAAGGGTCGGATGGAATGCTTTCTTAAAACCCAAATCGAGATGTGGATCGTAATCCAAACCGGTTTCACACTTCCTATTAATGAAGATGGTGAATCTTTGGGTTACGATCAATGGTCAAATTCCATGAAAAAACAAGTAGAAGCCGATGCCAAGGCAACTCAAATCTTGCAATGTGGGTTGTCCAAGGAAGAGCTCAACCGCGTCGGCCCCTTCATTAGTGCAAAGGACTTATGGACCAAGCTAGTGGAACTACACGAAGGCACCGACGACACGAAGGTATGTAAAAGAGATTTACTTTTAAATAAATTGTATAACTTGAAAATACAGGAAAACGAGACCGCAACTCAACTACATGCTCGTATCCAAGACATCGTCAACCAACTCCATGCCATCGGACAAAAGGTCGAGAATCGCGACCTTATCAGGTATTCTCTTAACTCGTTTCCTAGGACCACCTTGTGGGCATCCATGGTCGATGCCTACAAGGTCTCCAAGGACCTTTCTAAAATTAGGTTAGACGAATTGTTTTGAACTTGAATTACATGAGCAAACTAACGTGGTCCAGGCCGAGAAGAGTATTGCTTTAGTTGCAGGTTCCAAGAAGAAGAAGCCCGTAAGCAAGCCACCCCCGAAGGAAGAAGACGAGTCCGAATCGGAAGTAGACTCCGAAATAGAATCCGAACTAGTCAATCTAGTTCGGAAGATGATCAAGAGGCACGACCAACAACTCAAGGTAAGCCTAAACCTAATTCAAATACTTCTAATTTTAGATGCTATGAGTGCAGCAGTTCGGCCACATCAAGTCCGAGTGCCCAAAGCTAAAGAATAACGCATCAAAGACCAAGAAAGCGCTAAACGCTACTTGGGAGGAGTTGTCGGAGGAAGAAGACGATATCCAAGCTCTAATGGCCAAGTCGACCGAGCACGACTCCGAAACCGAAGAAGAGTCCGAGTCCGAATCCGATGATGACCTTCCATTCAAGACAAGCCACGGATCCGTATCCGGTTCAAAAGAATCATTAAGGGTAAGTCGGTCGTTACTTAATACTTTATATGGTGCAATTAAATTTTTAACTAAGAAACTAGCTAAGTCCGAGTCCAAGGTCGAGACCTAATTGAGGAGGTTAACCTCCTCAAACATGAGGTCTCCTAACCTCTTCGACTACTCAGATTCAAGAGGAGGACTCAACCTCTGAAAAGCTTGAAGTTGAGAACTCGCTTTGAAAACACAAGTCGAAGACCTTAGGAACACGTTGGAAAGGTTCACTTTGGGATCCAAGGGACTTGACCTCTTACTTGATCACAAAGGGCCGTGTACAACAAGGCCGGACTCGGGTTTAACTCAAATACAACCAATAAGTCATATATGTCTATAGTAAACCAACATAAGAAAAATGTCCAAGCATGGGTCCCTAAGACCACTTTGATTTCAACTTTAGGATCTAACATGTATTGGGTTCCCAAGGACCAAATTCACTATGTGAATAGACCCACTCGATTCAATGGTCCAGGGGAGCCAATACAAAATGTATTTTTGTTAAGTCTTAGAAATTGCATGCTTAGTTTTTCCTTTATTTTTAGAATGGTTAGATAGGACTCATAACCAACTAAAATCCTGCGAAAAGATTGAGCCTCGGGGAGCCTCTTTTCAAAAATAAACCAACTAAAATCCTACGAAAAGATTGAGCCTCGGGGAGCCTCTTTTCAAAAATAAATCAACTAAAATCCTACGAAAAGATTGAGCCTCGGGGAGCCTCTTTTCAAAAATAACTAGTTAGACCAAGATGTAGTCTCAAGTAAGTCGAGTTATCAATTTCTTGAAATTAGCTTTGTCTAAGGAAGTGGTCGTTGTTCCGATCAAAGAAGGCCTCGTGCCTCGCCACGACACAGAAGCTAATCTCTTGAAAAGATTACTTGATGAGCTTAGACTAAATCCGAATCTAACCTAATGTTGGTTAATTTAAATTCATTAAAATTAATCAAGTAAAATTGAAAGTCATCTCACAATAACACATAGGAATAACATGTTTTGATCAGGTAGATATTGGTGAGATGATTTAGGTTTAAAAACTTACAAACAACCCTTTAGTAATTCCAATATCCGATCCAACTACCTTACGTGTAGGATCAATGGATGTTGGACAGTGGTTGCTCCCGACACATGACCGGGATCAACTCAAATTTTCGGTTACGATTCAAACGACAAGGATCGTAGCCTCGAAATAACGGCAAGCTCAAAATCATCGGATCAGGTGATATTGAGCTCAACTCTAACTTTACAATTCAAAATGTCTTATTAGTAGAAAACTTTCAATATAATTTACTTAGTGTAAGCCAATTGTGTGATAACAATTATAAGGTCATATTTCTAGAAAATGAATGCGTAATCAAGATAAATGCAACATCTAAAATAATACTTAAAGGAACTAGGAATAGCAACATCTACACAATAAATTTACCCAACTCCTCAACCAAGTGTCTTATGACACGAAGAGGAATCTTGGTTATGGCATCAAGACTCTGACACTCGCACCCAAGACTCGTCCACAAGATGAGTCAGAGTGGCTTGGTTATAGGTTTGCCTAAACTAAACAACTTGGATAATAAAATATGTAATGCTTGTCAACAAAGTAAACAATCTAGGACACAACATCAATTAACTAATCAAGAACGAACCAAAAGTGTTCTTGAGCTCCTACACATGGATCTATTTGATTCACATGGAGCTAAGTCACTCAATGGTAGTCAATTTTGCTTAGTCATAATTGACGACTATTCTAGATTTACTTGGGTTAGGTTTATCAAACATAAAAATGATACCCTAGACCAACTAATCAATCTTTGTAGGTTAATCGAAAATCAAAAGAACCTTAAGATTAAAAGACTTAGAAGCGATCATGGTGGTGAATTCGAAAACCACAGGTTTACAGATTTCTGTAACCTAAACGGATACCACCATGAGTTTTCATGTCCTAGAACCCCACAACAAAATGGGTTAGTCGAACGGAAAAATAGAACCCTACAAGAAGCCGCTAGGACAATGTTAAACGAGTATAACCTACCCGATAGATTTTGGGCATAGGCCGTTAGTACGGCTTGCTATGTCCAAAATAGGATCCTTATGGTAAAGAGGCACCAAAAGACCTCGTACGAGATGTCTCACGATAAAAGCCCGAACATCAAGTACTTGAGGGTATTTGGATGCAAGGTACATATCTTAAACACTAAGGATTACCTAGGGAAATTCAAATCCAAAACCTCTACTGGAACCTTTCTAGGATACTCAACCACCCGTAGAGCTTATAGGGTATACAATCACGACACTCTTAGAGTCGAAGAAACCATTAATATAGTTTTCGACGAAGGACACGAACCCGTTCAATCCTTAACAAAACCAACTAGCAAATCAACTTATAGCGAACCCGACTCTGATCTTGAACTTGAATCTCGTCCTAACCCAAGTCATCCTATCAACCAAGTGATAGATGACTCTAACCCAAGTCAAACTAGAACTCACCCAAGTAATCCTATCGACCAAGTGATAGATGACCCTAACCCGAGTCACACTAAGACTCAAACAAATCATCCTATCAATCAAGTTATAGGTGATCCAAATTTAGGGGTTCGAACTAGAGCTTCATATCGAAACCTTAGTCAAATCTCGTTAATTTCCAAAATCGAACCCAAAACTATTGAACAAGCACTTCTTGATCCCGACTGGATTATTTCTATGCAAGAAGAGCTAGCTCAATTCACTAGAAATGAAGTCTGGGAATTAGTACCACCACCTAAAGAAAAATCAATTATTGGAACAAGGTGGGTATTTCGAAATAAACTTGATGATAAAGGTGAAGTAGTTAGAAATAAAGCTAGGTTAGTCGCAAAAGGGTTTAGTCAAGTCGAAGGTTTAGATTACGATGAGACCTACGCCCGAGCTGCACTAGAGTCCATCCGAATGTTGTTAGCATATGCCGCATCGAGGTTTTAAATTGTTTCAAATGGATGTCAAGTCAGCATTTTTGAATGGATACATTAAGGAAGAAGTTTACGTCAGTCAACCTCCTGGATTCGAAAATCTAGATAAACCTGACCATGTCCTTAGACTTAAGAAAGCCCTATATGGACTCAAACAAGCCCCAAGAGCTTGGTACGAAAGGCTTTCGATCTATCTTAAGTCCAAAGGATTCAACCAAGGTTTATTGATCATTCTATATCAATCAAGTCCAACCGGAGTTGTACATTTTAGATGAACATATTTTCAAGCTTATTATTATTTTAAAAAAAAAAAAATTATATATATATATATATATATATATATATATATATATATATATATATATATATATATATATATATATTGGGAACTTGCTTGGACTTACAAACCCTAAAATATATTTACAAACTTTTTGAGTTAAGGCAAAAGGGGGAGAAAGTCACAAAAGTAACCAAAATTAACCAAAATTAAAGGGGAAGAAAGTAAACAAAATTATTACCTTTTATATTAAGTAATTCCGATTACTTAAGCAACTATTAAGGGGGAGTAAAAATTATTTTTCAAACTATTAAGGGGGAGTAAAAATTATTTTTCAAGAACTCACCTTCGGTCAAGGGGGAGGTTACCTCAAAGGGGAGAACTTGAAACAATAATTTTTCTCACTCATATTTAATCTTTATGCTAGCTCATTCATGCTTAATCATTATGCTAGCTCATTCATATTTAATCTTTATGCTAGCTCATTCATGCTTAATCATTATGCTAGCTCATTCATATTTAATCTTTATGCTAGCTCATTCATGCTTAATCATTATGCTAGCTTACTGTTATGCTTAATTTTTCCTTAACTTTTGTGTCGGTTTGCCATGAATCAAAAAGGGGGAGATTGTTGGTGCAGTGGGCACCAAAGTCGAACCGGTATTTTGATTATGGCAAAAGGCTCAATAGTTAAGGGTATATTTGTTATCTTACGAGCTCAATTAAGTGTGCAGAAATGCTAAAGTTGAGCGGAAGGTCTGCGACACCCGGTGGGAACCGAGGTGGTCGGGCAATGCCAGAGGGACTTCGGAGGAAGCCGAGGTACTCGGGTGAAGACCGGAAGCGAGGCTACAAGGTAAGCTCGTGTGAAAGCGAAGCAAGGTCGTTAAGCGTAGATCCGACCCAATACCTCCAATGGAAGGTCTAGGTCGAGATCGGATGGTTAGAACCATCGTACTTTATATTTTAAGCTAACTTGTATCTCTGCAGTCAAAACCCTTTGACTATCAACTGCTAGTCAAGTTCCAGCCTCGAGAAGAGCTCGAATTTCAAGGGGGTGAATTTGGACTTGACTCGTGTTTTGGTACAAAGGGTGATGTGGCATCAAGGTGGACATCCAAACCATCACCAAGCTTCCTTGTGGTGGACGCCCAAAATGAGGTGAGTTGGCACAAGATGGTTGGCTCCCATGATGTGGCACAAGTTGAATGGCTCCAACAAGTTGGCGCCCAAGGAGGTTGGAGGTGGCACAAGGTGGTTGGATGAAACACCTCATCCTTGAGTTGGCGCACAAGAAGGTTGGAGGTGGCACAAGGTGGTTGGATGAAACACCTCATCCTCAAGTTGGCGCCCAAGGAGGTTGGAGGTGGCACAAGGTGGTTGGATGAAACACCTCATCCTTGAGTTGGCGCACAAGAAGGTTGGAGGTGGCACAAGGTGGTTGGATGAAACACCTCATCCTTGAGTTGGGATAAGAACCTCACCTTGGACACTACCTATGTCTAAATTCATAGATCAATATCCATAAATAGACATGTTCACTCCAAGCAAAATATAAGAAATCAAGAGCTCTCAACACGCCGTCGTAACGCCGCTACTACTACTCACATTTGCTACGACGAAGTGCCGCCGACAACGAAAGCTACATCTTCTACTTATAAGAGTTGTCGGTATATTTATTTAAGTTCTACTTCTTTAAATTGTCTTTGTGCTTTAATCGTAACAAGGAAAGGGGGAGTGTCCCTTTGCCTTGATTTCTTTTTGTAATCGTTGCTCCTACCTCCAACGAGGAGGAGTGGTTTTAGTGAATTGCCCTCCGTACGTGATCAAGGATCACTAGGGCCGTGGATTAGCAATCGAAAGATTGTGAACCACGTAAAAATATCTTGTCTACTTTATATTTCCGCTGTGCATTCTCTACTTGCTTTTTACTTATTGCAAAAGTTTTTAACGACACCGTGTCGCTATTCACCCCCCCCCCCTCTAGCGACACTTTCGATCCAACATACACCTTTCGATGTCTATGTGTCCACGCACAGAAGACGAGAGGATTTGCATGAGTAAGATTCCCTATGCATCCGCAATAGGATCTATCATGTATGCTATGTTATGTACGAGGCCCGATGTATCGTATGCTCTGAGTGTCACGAGCAGATACCAGTCCGATCCAGGAATGGATCATTGGGTGGCTGTTAAGACGATCCTTAAGTACTTGAGAAGAACTAAGGATGTGTTCCTAATATATGGAGAAGGGGACATGGTGATACGCGGGTATACGGATGCCAGCTTCCAGACAGACAAGGATGATTCCAGGTCTCAGTCTGGATACGTGTTCACCTTGAATGGGGGCGCAGTGAGTTGGAAAAGTTCCAAACAAGAGACTGTAGCGGATTCTACCACTGAGGCAGAATACATTGCAGCTTCGGAAGCAGCAAAGGAAGCGGTTTGGATCAAAAAGTTCGTTCATGAACTTGGTGTGATTCCGGCCATTGTTGAAGCAATACCGGTCTACTGCAACAACAAAGGAGCAATTGCACAGGCGAAAGAGCCAAGGTCTCATCAGCGATCCAAACATGTGCTTCGCCGCTATCATCTTATCAGAGAGATCATCAATAGGAACGAAATACATGTTGGGTTTCCGGCACCGCGGCGTGTGTGTGTTCGATCATGTTTCGTAAACATGAGCACAGCGGAAGCAATAAAAATAATAAATACTCCTATTTATTACAACACACACAACACACGCATGCTATTACAACAAGTGTAGACATAACCGTAAATTAAAATTGCAATAAAAGGAAATTAAACTACGTTATACCTTCCGTATGACGTGTAGCGGGAACGGCATCAACCGGAACGATCCTCGTAAGAATCGTCTCTATCCGTATCCATGCCGAGCTCCTCGGGATGACTTCGCTAAGTCACGAGCTTCGTCTTCGTACGGGTTACTAGCCTCGTGTTGAAGACGACGTGATCGAGAGATGATCACGATCCGAATCCAAATTCGGATCCAAAATGAGTTCTCAAAACTCGCTTCTCCGGAGAGGTGTTCGTCAATCGTTTGACGAATCCTTCGTCCTCCACCTCAGAGGATTACCGGAGATCAAATCCCCGGTAAGTTAGCCGCTGTCGGAGCACTAACCGTCGTCCAAACGACGCTCCGACGAGAGGAGGAGAAGCTGTCCAGAAAACTGGACAGCTTGGTGGAGGAGTAGGCGCCGGCCAAAACAAGGAGAGAAAAAGCTCACCTTGATGCCGAACCTATAGGAGATCACCGGAGGGTCGCCGGAGGTTCACCGGCTGGAGCTTGGATGCCAGCAAGGAGCTGGACAGCGCCACCATAAGATGGGCGGCAACAACATGTTGGGCGGCTAGGGTTTTGATGATTAGTTAGGGTTTAACAATCCCTTAAGCCCACTTTTATAGAGAACTAATTCTCTTAATGGTTAATGGATCATATCCATAAAGCCCGTTAACCCGCTCCATTAAGATAAGTTAAAATAAACCAAACCATGATGGTTTATTTTAAGTTAAAACGAACCGAACCAACTTTTGGTTCATTCGTTTAAAATAAACCAAACCCTTTGGTTTATCCTCATCCATTGGATTAGAACCAAACCATTTTGGTCCATCCATTATGTCTTCATAAGACACTGCCCATCCACGCTTCCATTGCGACTGAAACAATTTCATGCTCGCTTTATATTTGGTCCAACCAAACATAGTTTCTCTCGGTCTGAGAATCCCATTCTCAAGCTCGTTTTAAATCCTTTGGATTACACTCGTTGTGCGTGTGACCAAATAGGTTCTCGGTTTATGTTGGCCGTCTATAATTAACCATTAATTATAGTGAATCGATCATGAGTGGCACCTAGTAGTACATCATGATCCCCAATTATCGAAAAGATCAACGGTTGATCCGAACTATTTCAAACCCTTCAAGAGCTCGAATGAATGCGTCCCCATTCCCTTCACTCATCTTATACCCACTTGGTTCAGGACATGGTCTATTGTGTCAGTCCCCACTAGGCTGACTACGTCACACCTAGCCCAAGTATCATTTCCTCGTCCTACGGATTCTAGTTACTCCACATGTATCGAAGAGTACTTTACTCTAAACATGTAATGCTTTGGCCAAAGACTTTAGTAACAATCCGACGAGAGGCCATGGGTATACATCTCCTCGCAAGGAGTGGTGAATCCTTTATAGGCTATTCAAACACCTTCGATCACTTCGACTTATACCCAATCATCCCGGGTCCACATCTCCTTAGAGATGCTTGCTTAAGATATCAAAGCATAAGTCTCTATGATCAAGATGACTTGAATACCGCAAGTCAAAGGAACATCGCACTTAAGCCACAGTAAGAACTTCATTGACATATCTATATATGCAGAGAACCATATGAAGTCTTACAGTAAGAACTAGTTCATTGGAGTGACCAGCCGTAAGACTTCATATGGTTCTCTGCATATATAGATATGTCAATGAAGTTCTTACTGTGGCTTAAGTGCGATGTTCCTTTGACTTGCGGTATTCAAGTCATCTTGATCATGGAGACTTATGCTTTGACATCTTAAGCAAACATCTCTAAGGAGATGTGGACCCGGATGATTGGGTATAAGTCAGTGATCAAGGTGTTTGAATAGCCTATAAAGGATTCACCACTCCTTGAGGAGATGTATACCCATGGCCTCTCGTGATTGTTACTAAAGTCTTTGGCCAAAGCATTACATGTTTAGAGTAAGGTACTCTTCGATACATGTGGAGTAACTAGAATCCGTAGGACGAGGAAATGATACTTGGGCTAGGTGTGACGTAGTCAGCCTAGTGGGGACTGACACAATAGACCATGTCCTGAACCAAGAGGGTATAAGATGAGTGAAGGGAATGGGGCACGAATCATTCGAGCTGCTGAAGGGTTTCAGAAATAGTTCTTGATCAACCGTTGATCTTTTCGATTAATTGGGGATCATTATTGTAGGTGATCGGATGGTCGGCTAGAGGGGGGTGAATAGCCCTCGTATGTTGGACGTCGTAAATTGCTCGTCTACAAAAGATTAGCGCAAGCGGAATATACAAAGACAAAGCAAAAGACAAACAATAAAACAAACGCTAACACGATGGTATAACGTGGTTCACGGCTACACCGCTAATCCACGGTCCCCGATTCGTCCTCGGTGAATCACTCCGTTAAACCAATCCACTAAATGGTCTCTCCTTTGCACCAAGCTAGGTGGAGGTAACCTTTACAACCAAGATCACTCTTCTTACAATAGGATTGAAGTAAAGACAAGTAAGAAGAGTTTAAAGCTTGTGGGGCACTAGGAAGATCGTTTGGAGTATGAGCATTAGCCTCTCAAAGGCTTACACCCTCTCTTTTTATAGAGAGGGTTGTTTTCTTCCCGTTGGCCGCCACCGATCAGCCGCTTTGGCGCCGATCGTCACTACAACGGCCTCCGAACACGTCGGATCCCGACCGTTGTAGTCCAACGGAACTCTTGGCAGTCGACTGATGGACCTCATCAGTCGATTGATGCCTCCGTAGTCGACCGCCCGGGCTACGAATGCTTCGTGGCCAAACCCTATTGATTAGTCGACCATCGCCAGCTGATCGATGGTCTTAGCGCAATGATCGCCCACGTATGGCGATCAACCACCGCCACAATCCACAACAGATACTATGAACTCACTCGACTCGAGAGCAATGATCGTGTCGGAAAACCCATCCGACACTTGGCCAAATGGCCAAGTTTCACCTAAGAGCTACCCTTCCCGGGTTACACGCCACTCTCATTTCTGAGTCCTCGCCTTTGAAGTTCTCTTCGTTCTCGCCACGTCCTCGGCGATCAGCGCACGGCTCGCAATGCTCCTTCGCGTCTCTTGCCTCGGTCTACTTCCTCCGGCTTCACTCCAAGCTTCTCGTCCGGCGGTCCCTCGGATGCTCCAAGCGCACGGCTTCGCAAAGCTATCCTTCACCGACTCAAGGCACGAGTCATGAGATGTGAAACTCGCCACGGCTCCATGTGCGAATTACTAAGTCCTGCACGACTTCAACGCACATATCAAATCAACATATCAAACTAACTTAAACCCTTTGCCACACCATCAAAACCATATTACGGCAAGAGATTGCCCTAACAATCTCCCCCTTTTTGATGTGTGGCAATCCGTTTAAGTTAGGTAAAAACATTTGATATAAATTCTAAGGTAAGAAAGCATGTAAAGATAAACATGATATAACAACATGCAACTCCCCCTTAATCCATGAAACTCTCTATGCAAATTTTCTCCCCCTATCATATATTTCTCCCCCTAAAATATATTTCTCCCCCTATCATATTTCTCCCCCTAAAATAATTAACTTAAACATAATTATTTCTCCCCCTTTGACACCATCAAAAAGATTAACACTAAGTTATAAGCTCATGGCATCAAGTATAATGGAGGGAAAATATGACAAGTTGATTTAAAATTGGGTATCATTTGTTGGTTTACAAACTGAATTCGGCCTTCAATGTTCTGATTCTATAGCTACCACGATCACATCGATGGCAATGATCGGTAGCACAAAGAATCGAATTTTGATTTTACTGATTTAATTTCAGAAATGCATTATAAATTCCAAAAAATTCAAAAAATCATGAAATTTGGGGAACATATTTCTATTATGTATATCTATCAAGGAAAAATAGTTTTTCATGAAAAATCATTATATTTTCCGAGATTTGCCAAAAATCCAAACACTTGAAAAACCACTAGTTTTTTAGCATTCTAGTATCAAGTTAGCTACCTAGTTTTGCATCCAATTGTTTCAAAACATGAATACATGTATTTTAAGGTAAGAAATTGTTTTGAAAACATATGAAATATCCAACCATGATCTTTGGGCAATATGTCTATGAATTAAACATAAGCCTTCCCCATGATTGGTCTATTATTGCTATTTTGATACTTTAAATGACCATCTAAATGTCATAGGCATTAGTGGACATTTGTATCATCCTAATATCTCACCCATGCTAAGTTTGCAATCAAGTTAGCCTTTATTGAGTGTGAGATGCATCCTAGGGGGTATTTGTATATACTTAACCAATATATTCATGCAATTCTATCATGGTTAAGTATCAACCTAACATCCTACATGATCATAATGACATATATCAATTAATTCTACATTATGATCATGAAATGCATGTTTTCATCAATTTATAGTCATGCATTAGGTATTATATGATGATAATAACCAATGTATCACCTAAAGCATGATTCAACCCTATTTCTCATGATAACATGCCAAATATCAAAATCATAAATCATGATTTAAAACATACATAGCAATTACATTAATCATCATAATTTAAGCATTATTACCTATTTATGGGCACGTTATCATCACCCAACACTATCTAAAAAATGTTGTCCCGTCATCCTAAGTCAACCAAAATATGATATAGGTTAGGACCATGTGGTTGACTACCCTAGGGTTATTCTAACCCTTAAGGATGGATTTTGGAACCCAAAATAAATTCTTTCCTATTGGGTTCACTAAATACTCCTTGGGGATCCATTTCCTAGCAATTACTTTCTTTTTATCTTGTCCCCTAGCTATAAGGCATTTGTAGGCTTTTTCATTTTTCTTTTCCTTGTAGCCTAGGCCCTTTTTGTTGAAGCTAGCTCTTTGGCTCCCTAAGATCATGTTCAATGTGTTGGAGCCAATTGTGAATTTCTCTAGGGCTTTGGTTAAATAATCTACCTTTTCCCTTAATGCCCTATTTTCCTCTATGCATGCATCATTAACATTCAAAGGCATATAATCATGTGAGCATGCATTATCATGGCAAGAAGAGGTATCATTATTATTTAAACATGCATTTTCTAACTTATTTTCTAAGTCCTTAATTTGTTCAAGGATGCATTTATTTTTCTTTTTCATTCCAAATAAGTCCTTAGTTAAACTAGAAATTATGGAAACTATTTTCTTAGGAGAGGCTTTCATTACCATAGTTTCCATATCTTCTTCTTCTTCTTCGGATGAGGAGGATGTAGAAGCTCCCCCTTCATTTGAGCTCTCCCCATTTGAGCTTGATCCTTCACTTTCGGATGAAGAGCAATCCAAGTCATCAAAGGCCATCAAGGCCAAATTGGTGACAAAGGCATTCTCCTCATCCGATGATGATGAGGAGGATGAAGATGGGTCATCCCAAGTCCTTGCCTTGAGAGCTTTGGCCTTTCCCTTCTCCTTTGTCTTCTTCTCCTCTTCCTTCTTTTTCTTGCTCCCCTTTTTCTTCTTCTTTTCTTCTTTCTTTTTCCTTTCTTCCTTGCTCTTGTTTAGGAGAGGACAATTGTCCCTTATGTGCCCTTCTCCTTGGCAATTGTAGCATATGACCTTCCCCCTTGGTCTTCTCATCCTATCATTAGATTTATCAAATCTAAAATTCTTAAATGCACGTCTTACCCTCCTTACCATATAGGCTTCTTCGGTGCTATCCATGGAGGAGGAGGAAGATGCTTCGTCATCGGAGGAGGAATGGATTTCCATCTTCTTCTTTCCCTTGTTTGCCAACAAGGCTACTCCCCTTGAAGGTTGAATTCTAGGCTCCTCTAGTATTCCTTCAAGCCTAGTTTCGTGGAGCTCCATTGTTGAGAAAAATTCCTCCAAGGTACTTACTTCCAAGTTCTTGGAGATGTAGAACGAATCCACCATGGAGCTCCACTTGGAGGACCGGGGAAAGGCATCTATAGCCTTCATGAGCATGTCCCGGTTTGATAGCTTCTCACCTACACTTGTTAGCCCAATTAAAATTTCTTTAAACCTAGAGTGTAGTGAGGTTACCTTTTCTCCCTTTTCTAGCTTGATATTTGATAATTGGGAGCGGAGGAGGTCTCTTCTTGCTAGCTTAGCCTCCGAGGTACCTTCATGAAGCTCTACTAGCTTCTCCCACATCTCCTTAGCACTAGAACATTCCCCTATCCTATTGACTTCTTATTGGGGGAGGACATTGTATAGGTGGTGCTTGGCCTTTGAATTCGCCAAATACTCCTCTCTTTGCCTCTTGCTCCACCTAGATTTCTCCAATGGCTCCCCATTCTCGTTCCTAGGCAACTCAAAACCGTTTTCCATTATTAGTAAAATTTCAAAGTCGGTTTCGAAGAATACCTCCATCCTCTTTTTCCACCAAGAGAATTCGCCGTCGAACTTTGGTGGGTGGATGTTTGAGCCGGCCATTTTGAATGTTGCTTTATGTGGCGATTAGTCCTCGACAAGCTTTCCTTGGCTCTGATACCACTTGTAGGTGATCGGATGGCCGGCTAGAGGGGGGTGAATAGCCCTCGTATGTTGGACGTCGTAAATTGCTCGTCTACAAAAGATTAGCGCAAGCGGAATATACAAAGACAAAGCAAAAGACAAACAATAAAACAAACGCTAACACGATGGTATAACGTGGTTCACGGCTACACCGCTAATCCACGGTCCCCGATTCATCCTCGGTGAATCACTCCGTTAAACCAATCCACTAAATGGTCTCTCCTTTGCACCAAGCTAGGTGGAGGTAACCTTTACAACCAAGATCACTCTTCTTACAATAGGATTGAAGTAAAGACAAGTAAGAAGAGTTTAAAGCTTGTGGGGCACTAGGAAGATCGTTTGGAGTATGAGCATTAGCCTCTCAAAGGCTCACACCCTCTCTTTTTATAGAGAGGGTTGTTTTCTTCCGTTAGCGCCACCACGATCGGGCCGCCCTTGGCAGTCGACTGCCGTCACTACAACGGCCTCCGAACACGTCGGATCCCGACCGTTGTAGTCCAACGGAACTCTTGGCAGTCGACTGATGGACCTCATCAGTCGACTGCTGCCTCCGTAGTCGACTGCCCAGTCGGCTACGAACGGTTCTGTGGTCGAAACCCTATTGATCACCGACCATCGCCGCAGATCGATGGTCTTGGCAATCGACCGCCCACATATGGCGATCGATCACGCTACAATCCACGATCGTATACGGTCGAACTCACTGACTGGAAGCGATGACCGCCATGACATGGCAATGATCGGGTGTCGAAAACCATCCGACACTTGGCCAAATGGCCAAGTTTCACCTAAGAGCTACCCTTCCCGGGTTACGTCGCTCACTCTCATTTCTGAGTCCTCGCCTTTGAAGTTCTCTTCGTTCTCGGCCACGTCCCTCGGCAGCATCAGGCGCACGGCTCTGCAATGCTCCTTCGCGTCTCTTGCCTCGAAGTCTACTTCCTCCGGCTTCACTCCAAGCTTCTCGTCCGGCGGTCCCTCGGATGCTCCAAGCGCACGGCTTCCGCAAAGCTATCCTTCACCGACTCAAGGCACGAGTCATGAGATGTGAAACTTGCCACGGCTCCATGTGCGAATTACTAAGTCCTGCACGACTTCAACGCACATATCACATCAACATATCAAACTAACTTAAACCCTTTGCCACACCATCAAAACCATATTACGGCAAGAGATTGCCCTAACAATGATGTACTACTAGGTGCCACTCATGATCGTTCTATAATTAATGGTTAATTATAGACGGCCAACATAAACCGAGAACCTATTTGGTCACACGCACAACGAGCGTAATCCAAAGGATTTAAAACGAGCTTGAGAATGGGATTCTCAGACCGAGAGAAACTAAGTTTGGTTGGACCAAACATAAAGTGAGCATGAAATCGTTTCAGTGGCAGTGGAAGCGTGGATGGGCCGAGTCTTATGAAAACGTAATGGATAAACCAAAATGGTTTGGTTCTAATCCAATGGAGGAGAATAAACCAAAGGGTTTGGTTTATTTTAAACGAATGAACCAAAAGTTGGTTCGGTTCGTTTTAACTTAAAATAAACCATTGTGGTTTGGTTTATTTTAACTTATCTTAATGGAGCGGGTTAACGGGCCTAATGGTTATGATCCAATAACCATTAAGAGAATTAGTTTTCTATAAAAGAGGGCTTAATGGATAATTAAGCCCTGATCCAAAAACCCTAGCCTCAAGAGTTGCCGCCCACCCCTTGAATGATTCGGCGCCAACCCTAGGCTGCCGCCCCTCTCCTCCTCCAACCGGCATCCAGAAGGAGCCTTCCTTCCCCCTCGCCGGCGTCGAGCTGCTGCCGGTTAGTGCTCCGGTGATCTCCTTCAAGTTTGGCATCAAGGTGAGCTCTATCTCCCTTGGTTGGCCGGCGCCTATCACCTCCACCAAAGCTGTCCAGTTTTCTGGACAGCTTGTTCTCCTCTCGTCGGAGCGTCGTTTGGACGACGGTTAGAGCTCCGACAGCGGCTAACTTACCGGGGATTCGATCTCCGGTAATCCTCTGAGGTGGAGGACGAAGGATTCGTCAATTGGTTGACGAATACCTCTCGGGAGAAGCGAGTTTTGAGAACTCGTATTAGGATCCGAATTTGGATTTGGATCGTGATCATCTCTCGATCACGTCGTCTTCAACACGAGGCTAGTAACCCGTATGAAGACGAAGCTCGTGGCTTAGCGAAGTCATCCCGAGGAACTCGGCGTGGATACGGATAGAGACGATTCTAGCGAGGATCGTTCCGGTTGATGCCGTTCCCGCTCCACGTCATACGAAAGGTATAACGTAGATAAATTTCCTTTTATTGCAAATTTAAATTTACGGTTATGTCTACACTTATTGTAATATGCATGCGTGTGTTGTGTGTTGTAATAAATGTAGATTTAATATTTTTATTGCCTCCGCTGTGTTCATGTTTGCGAAACGTGATCGTACACACACGCCGCGGTGCAGGAAACCCAACAGTGGTATCAAAGCCCAGGTTGTGTTTCGACATAATCGTAAAAATCGTTTTGCGATAGTCATAATGTATTTCTGGAAATTTTCTAATTTTGGAAATTTAGAAGTATTTATGGAAATTTTTCAATTTTGGAAAGTCTAGAAGTATTTATGGAAATCTTCCACTTTTGGAAAGTTGGAAGTATTTATGGAAATTGATATTTTCCATAAATAAAATATTTGATTAGATTTTGGAAATTTGTTTCCTAATTTAATCATGATTTGATTTGGGAAATCAAATCTTAAAATTTTTTATTTCCATAAGTAGTTTTAATGATTTAGGAAATTGGTTTCCTAAATAGATTTTCCTTAATCAAATAATTCCATGAATAAAATATGTGATTAGATTTGGAAATTTGTTTCCTAATTTAATTATGATTTGATTTGGAGAATCAAATCTTAAACATATTTTATTTCCATAAATAGTTATGACATATAAGGAAATTATATACATGACATAATTGTATGTCATGTAATTGCATTAGATGCATAACATTATGTCATGCGTGTAGTGACATGTAGATGTATGCCATGTAAGTCATGCCATGTAGATAATAGTTATTTGCATGCAAAGAGGATGAGACATAAAACCCTTAAACAATATTAAAGCCTACACCTTCCATTAATATGGTTAGAACCAGAGTTTCGTTTCTTGTTTGGGTTGTTGGACTCTCTCCAAGCCCGGCTCGAACCCGAACATGTTCAAACCATGGAATAGTTTAATACTAATATGGTAAGAGTCAAAGGTCAATCGTTAGCTTTGGTTGTTGGACTCTCTCCAAGCTGAGCTAATTGGTTGAATGCGCTCTAACCATATTAAAACTATTTCCCGATTAATGGGTTGGCTTTAACCTGGAGCATCGGCTTGTTGGACTCTCTCCAAGGTCGATGTAAAGGGAGGTGAAGTTGGGTGCTATGCATATGATGCATACTTGTTAATGTGTTAACAACCCGATGTATGTGTGAACATTCAATTAGTTGATAGCACATTGTGATAGTTGCATATACGTGATATGCAATCGGTATAGACGATACCTACCGTCGTAGTTATGAATGGCTTGTTGGACTCTCTCCAAGGTTGTTCATAACTATGATGGATATTAACCCATTCGGAGATGGACCTACGATCTCCCGAAGTGATTTTGGGGTTTTTGAAATTCGAAAAATGAATGGGATTTATGAATGTATAATGATGCATTTTAAAATCATCTTTCTCATATATGCTCGTTTTGTATTTCTAAGATTGATCATGATGTCTTTGAATTTGCGTTCCATTTTGGATTCGAATAAATTAGATCGGGCCAAACTTTCTTGGGTAGAATTGTTCTCAAGGTTGAAAAGCTTGCAAATGTCCTCGAAGCGCCTCTTCCCGCCCATTCTAGTGACAATGCAACTCTGGACCAATTGTTGGTCTATCAGAAACATGTGAGTGATTCTGAACAAATGAGTTGCATCATGCTAGCCGCGACGGAACCCAAGCTACGAAAGCAGCATGAGCATATGGATGCTCATATCGTAGTCCTTCATCTTTATGAGTTGTTTGATAAGCAAGTGAGATTCGAAAGGTTCGAAGTCTCCAAGCTCCTCTTCACCTCTGAGATGCAAGGAGGTTCATCTGTGGTACTGCTCAACATGCTGAAGACTTTGGAGCCTTCTGAGAAGCATGAGTAGGGGACGGTGTTGTTAGTTGATTCCTCGAAGAAAGATTCTAAGAGGGAGTCAAAGGAACAACAGAAGGGGAAGAAGAAAAAGGCTAAAAAGGCAGAACCAGCTCAAAAGGGCACTTGCCATCATTATGGCAAGGAGGGCCATTGGCGAAGAAATTGCAAGATTTATCTTGGGTCCGTGAAGAAGGATAAGGCATCGGATGCCCCATCTTCTTCAGAAATCTTCTTTATTGATTGTCATTCTATTTCCTTAGACACTTGGGTATTGGATACTGGGTGTGGCTCACATATATGTAATGACATACATGGGCTAAGGAATAGAAGAAGACTCGTCAAGGGAAAGTCAAATTTACGTGTTGGGAATGGAGCAAAGGTTGCTGCACTCGCCATCGGAACGTATTTGTTGAAACTCCCTGCAGGACTTGTCTTAGAACTGGACAATTGCTTTTATATTCCTTCGTTGATAAAGAACATTATTTCTATTTCTTGTTTAAATAGAAATGGTTTCCATTTGACGTTTAGTAACAATTGTTGTTACATAACTTTGAATGGGTTTCTTTATGGGACTGGAACTTTAAGCAATGGTGTTTATACGTTTGACGTATCCAGTGACATTTGCAATATCGAAGCGAGCAACAAGCGTGCTCGAAAGGATAATCAAATAGACTCCTATATGTGGCATTGTCGTCTTGGCCATATAAGCAAGAAACGCATGTCCGAATTACACCGATGTGGAATTCTGGAATCGTTTGAATTGGATTCATACGATACATGCGAATCATGCTTAAAAGGCAAAATGACTAAGTTACCTTTTACTGGAAAAGGTGAACGAGTGGGAGAGTTACTAGGTCTAATACATACTGATGTATGTGGACCTATGTCAACTCAAGCATTAGGAGGCTATAGCTACTTCATTACCTTCACCGATGATCACTCACGGTTTGGGTATGTGTTCTTGATGAAATACAAGTCTGAAGCCTTTGAAAGGTTCAAAGAATTCAGAAATGAAGTAGAGAAACAACATGACAAGAGTATTAAAATACTTTGATCGGATCGAGGTGGTGAATACTTGAGTCAGGAGTTTCTTGATTACCTAAGAGACAATGGTATATTGTCTCAATGGACTCCGCCCTATACACCACAGCATAATGGTGTATCTGAGAGGCGTAACCGGACCTTGTTGGATATGGTCAGGTCAATGATAAATCATGCGACTCTTCCCAAGTCCTTTTGGGGTTATGCACTTCAGACAACTGTTTACTTGTTAAACAGAATGCCTACCAAGGTAGTCTCAACTACTCCATATGAGATATGGAATAGTAAGAAACCTCATGTATCTTACTTGAAGATATGGGGTTGTCCTGCTTATGTGAAGCGAATCAGACGTATAAATTGGATGCTAAGTCGATAAATGTCTATTTATTGGATACCCTAAGGAAACAAGGGGTTACCAATTCTATCATCTGTGGAACAAAAGGTGTTTGTTTCAAGGCATCTTTGTGTTTCTAGAGAAAGAGTTTCTCTTGCAAGAAAAGCAGGGGAGTGTCGTCGAGCTTGAGGAGGCTCGAGAGACTCAAATAGACATTAATGAGATACAGTGAAGCTGCGGTAGGCAACTCATAGTGATGAGCAATCGGTTTGGACCTATTGTAACACCACATCTTCGTAGATCCGTAGAACACGCATATATTCACGAGAGATATGGATTTCTCGTAAGTGAATCGACGACGTGTTACTCATTGATGATGAGGAGCCTACCAGTTATGAAGAAGTCTTGACAAGTTCGAAGGGATAAGTGGCTTGGTGCCATGAAGTCGGAAATGGATTCCATGTATGAAAACCAAGTTTGGAACTTGGTTGACCCACCTGAAGGCATAAAGCCTATAGGGTGCAAGTGGGTTTTCAAGAAGAAAACCGACATGGATGGTAATGTGATTACCTATAAGGCTAGATTGGTGGCGAAAGGATATCCTCAAAAGCAAGGTGTTGATTATGACGAAACCTATTCGCCTGTAGCTATGCTTAAATCCATTTGGATGCTCCTGGCCATAGCGACTCATTATGATTACGAGATATGGCAGATGGATGTGAAAATGGCTTTCCTTAATGGAAACCTACTCGAGGACGTGTATATGATACAGCCTGAGGGTTTCACATCGGTTGATAAAACCAAGGTATGCAAATTGCGACGGTCCATTTATGGATTGAAGCAAGCATCCAAGAGCTGGAATATCCGTTTTGATGAGACCATCAAAAAGTTTGATTTCTCACAAAATCCAGACGAACCTTGTGTGTACAAGAAGGTTAGTGGGAGTGCAGTCGTGTTCCTAGTATTGTATGTCGATGATATATTACTTATAGGAAACGATGTGTCAATCTTACAGTCAGTTAAGGTTTGGTTATCCAAGACATTCTCCATGAAAGACCTGGGAGAAGCAACCTACATCCTCGGGATTAAGATCTATAGAGATAGATCGAAACGGTTGTTTGGTCTTTCGCAGTCTACATATATAGACCGAGTGCTAAAGAGGTTTAGCATGTCGGAATCCAAGAAAGGTTTCCTGCCCATCAGGCATGGGGTACACCTTTCGATGTCTATGTGTCCGTGCACAGAAGACGAGAGGATTTGCATGAGTAAGATTCCCTATGCATCCGCAATAGGATCTATCATGTATGCTATGTTATGTACGAGGCCCGATGTATCGTATGCTCTGAATGTCACGAGCAGATACCAGTCCGATCCAGGAATGGATCATTGGGTGGCTGTTAAGACGATCCTTAAGTACTTGAGAAGAACTAAGGATGTGTTCCTAATATATGGAGAAGGGGACATGGTGATACGCGGGTATACGGATGCCGCCTTCGAGCAGACAAGGATGATTCCAGTCTCGATGCGGATACGTGTTCACCTTGAATGGGGCGCGATGAGTTGGAAAAGTTCCAAACAAGAGATCAGAGTGGATTCTACCACCGAGGCGTAATACATTGCGGCCGAGCGATAAAGGAAGCGGTTTGGATCAAAAAGTTCGTTCATGAACTTGGTGTGATTCCGGCTATTGTTGAAGCAATACCGGTCTACTGCGACAACAATGGAGCAATTGCACAGGCGAAAGAGCCAAGGTCTCATCAGCGATCCAAACATGTGCTTCGCCGCTATCATCTTATCAGAGAGATCATCAGTAGGAACTAAATACAAATCGAGAAAATTCCCACTGAAAGGAACTTAGCGGATCCCTTGACTAAGGCATTACCTCATAATAAGTTTGAGGGTCATGTTCGAGCTTATGGTATTGGATACCGTAGCGATTGGCATTAGGCCAAGTGGGAGTCTGTTAGTAATATATGAGAGATGTCCTAAGGCAATCGCCTTATGTATAAACCATTTATATGATAAATGAAGATTCACTATTTGAGTATATATGTTTTATGTATTTGATTGGATCTTAAACTCATTTACTGAATGTCCATGATACGATTCACAGCATGAGAGAATTTGTGATTGGATCACAACTAGTGAGTATCTCTACATGTGTAATTGTGATGTATCGGAATTATCCCTAGTCGATGAATTGATGGATTTGGACACCATCAATTCGGTCGAGACTAGCACGAGGTATACTCTTTGGTGTGTCCAAGCAGCTGATTCTCACTGGCTTGAGACATAGTGATGTCCGGAGTTAATCGTGGATGCTAGTTATGGTAACTAGTTCATTGGAGTGACCAGCCGTAAGACTTCATATGGTTCTCTGCATATATAGATATGTCAATGAAGTTCTTACTGTGGCTTAAGTGCGATGTTCCTTTGACTTGCGGTATTCAAGTCATCTTGATCATGGAGACTTATGCTTTGACATCTTAAGCAAACATCTCTAAGGAGATGTGGACCCGAGATGATTGGGTATAAGTCGAAGTGATCGAAGGTGTTTGAATAGCCTATAAAGGATTCACCACTCCTTGCAAGGAGATGTATACCCATGGCCTCTCGTCGGATTGTTACTAAAGTCTTTGGCCAAAGCATTACATGTTTAGAGTAAGGTACTCTTCGATACATGTGGAGTAACTAGAATCCGTAGGATGAGGAAATGATACTTGGGCTAGGTGTGACGTAGTCAGCCTAGTGGGGACTGACACAATAGACCATGTCCTGAACCAAGAGGGTATAAGATGAGTGAAGGGAATGGGGCACGAATCATTCGAGCTGCTGAAGGGTTTCAGAAATAGTTCTGGATCAACCGTTGATCTTTTCGGTTAATTGGGGATCATGATGTACTACTAGGTGCCACTCATGATCGTTCTATAATTAATGGTTAATTATAGATGGCCAACATAAACCGAGAACCTATTTGGTCACACGCACAACGAGCGTAATCCAAAGGATTTAAAATGAGCTTGAGAATGAGATTCTCAGACCGAGAGAAACTAGGTTTGGTTGGACCAAACATAAAGCGAGCATGAAATCGTTTTAGTCGCAATGGAAGCGTGGATGGGCCGAGTCTTATGAAGACGTAATGGATAAACCAAAATGGTTTGGTTCTAATCCAATGGAGGAGAATAAACCAAAGGGTTTGGTTTATTTTAAACGAATGAACCAAAAGTTGGTTCGGTTCGTTTTAACTTAAAATAAACCATCATGGTTTGGTTTATTTTAACTTATCTTAATGGAGCGGGTTAACGGGCCTAATGGTTATGATCCAATAACCATTAAGAGAATTAGTTCTCTATAAAAGAGGGCTTAATGGATAATTAAGCCCTAATCCAAAAACCCTAGCCTCAAGAGTTGCCGCCCACCCCTTGAAGGATTCGGCGCCAACCCTAGGCTGCCGCCCGTCTCCTCCTCCAACCGGCGTCCAGAAGGAGCCTTCCTTCCCCCTCGCCGGCGTCGAGCTGCTGCCGGTTAGTGCTCCGGTGATCTCCTTCTAGTTTGGCATCAAGGTGAGCTCTATCTCCCTTGGTTGGCCGGCACCTATCACCTCCACCAAAGCTGTCCAGTTTTCTGGACAGCTTGTTCTCCTCTCGTCGGAGCGTCGTTTGGACGACGGTTAGAGCTCCGACAGCGGCTAACTTACCGGGGATTCGATCTCCGGTAATCCTCTGAGGTGGAGGACAAAGGATTCGTCAATTGGTTGACAAATACCTCTCCGGAGAAGCGAGTTTTGAGAACTCGTATTTGGATCCGAATCTGGATTTGGATCGTGATCATCTCTCGATCACGTCGTCTTCAACACGAGGCTAGTAACCCGTACGAAGACGAAGCTCGTGGCTTAGCGAAGTCATCCCGAGGAACTCGGCGTGGATACGGATAGAGACGATTCTAGCGAGGATCGTTC
The DNA here is from genome assembly GCA_025175895.1 of Wurfbainia villosa. Taxonomy (NCBI): domain Eukaryota; kingdom Viridiplantae; phylum Streptophyta; class Magnoliopsida; order Zingiberales; family Zingiberaceae; genus Wurfbainia; species Wurfbainia villosa. The sequence goes on from CM046000.1 coordinate 90,637,332, forward strand.
CGATTGATGCCGTTCCCGCTCCACGTCATACGAAAGGTATAACGTAGATAAATTTCCTTTTATTGCAAATTTAAATTTACGGTTATGTCTACACTTGTTGTAATATGTATGCGTGTGTTGTGTGTGTTGTAATAAATGTAGATTTATTATTTTTATTGCTTCCGCTGTGTTCATGTTTGCGAAACGTGATCGAACACACACACGCCGCGGTGCAGGAAACCCAACAATGTTTGTTGTAATAAATTAGATTTATTGCTTTCCGCTGTGTTCATGTTTATGAAACATGTTCAAATACACACTCACCGCGGTGCTAGGGAAACCCAACACATCAGTCGACTGTCATCCATGGAAGTTGGATCAAGAAGTATCGATTGGTATCCAATGCCGTAGTCGATCGTGCCATTTCTATGTCGAACATCAATCGACTCTGAGCAGTTCGATTGATCATAATCCCAGTCGACTGTCAAGAGTCAACTCAGTTGTCAAGTGTCAAAACACTTGACCAATTGACTGGTCCAAATCTCCAATCGACTGATAACCTCAACCATGAGGTTTAACCCAAAGTATAATGTGTTGGATATTTGACGCCGCTAGAAAGGGGTGAATAGCGTTTGACCGTTCGTAGATGGAATTCGATCGCGTGTTCGTGTCTACAAGTTTCGTTAGCAAAGCGGAATATATATATGATAACAATAACGAAACACAATCACAAACACAATAACACGAAGATTTAACGTGGTTCGGAACCACACGGTTCCTACTCCACGGATCGAGCTCTAACGAGCTCTAGCGACGCCAATGCAATCACTAATCAATAAACTCCTTCTCGACAATAAGTCGGAGGCGGAGAAACCTCGTACAAACGTTTACAACAATAAACGAAAGAAATACAAGCAAATACAAGTGAAAATGTAAAGAACACTTTATAAACTAGGGTTTTGAGCGCTTGCTTGTTGGTTGCTTGGATGAGCTTGAAGGACCCTGAAATGCACCTGCAAATCGCCTTCAAATCGCCTCACCAAAGCCCCCAAAAAACTGATGATGAAATCCTCCACAAGCTCCCCTTTTTATCTTGCGTCGGGTTGGATTTCCGCTTATCAGTCGGCTGCCATAAGTCCCCAGTCGACTGATGCCACTGTTGTCGTGAGACAACGGCTCAATCCACGTTGGACAAGTTCCAACGGGACTCTTGCTCGATCGCCAACATTGGCGATCCACGCTGCGTATGGCCCGATCGGCTATGGAGCGCTCTGCTCGACATTGGGTGGCGATCGCTACACCCTTGGCGCCGTCGACACCGATCGCTCCAATGAGCAGTCGACTACCAGAGCATTTCCAGCTCTAAACTAGCAGTCGAACTCAAGTCGACTCACGGCAGTTGAACCGGCCATAATGTCAGTCGACTGCCAACCTCAAAAATGAGGTTTTAACCCAAGTATGGTGCCCCCATACTTGCTAGACCACCCTTAGCCTAGACCTAAGCCTTCTAGCCACCTCCATCAGCCTCACACCTCTCGGATCCCTCCAAGTCATCCATGACTTGTTCATCCATCGCGCTAGCCTCTAGGTGCTTCCGTCGGCTATGTCATGCTAACGGTGTCTACACCGCCAAGGCACATTGGACTTACGCCGCCAAGACTCCGCTTGGACTTTACGCCGCCAATCATTGGACTTATGCTGCCAAGACTCCCGCTTGGACTTTACGCCGCCAACCATTGGACTTATGCTGCCAAGACTCCCGCTTGGACTTTACACAGCCAATATCAAACCCCTTGGACTTCTCATGCCAAGACTCAAGCTTGGACTTTCCCTTGCTAACCCATGTTGGACTTTTACATTGCCAAGACCCATGCTTAGACTTTTCCCTTGTCAACCCATGTTGGACTTCTCAAATGCCAAGACCATGCTTGGACTTTCCCATGACAATTACATTGTCATATGTTTTTGTTGAAACATCAAAACATCACTCGAGTCAAACTCGAGTCCTGGTCAATCGTGACCTGGGTCGATTGCACCAACAATCTCCCCCTTTTTGATGTTTGACAAAAACCAAACAAATCATTTGAGTTAGACCACTAACTCAAATCCCTTACCAATTATCCCAAATTGGTAAACACTCTCTAAATGTTCTCCCCCAAACATTCTCCCCCTTTTTGACTAACATCAAAAAGGTTTTCTCTCCAAGGAGATCAATGTCTCATGTCCCAATGAGATCTTACAATCTCCCCCTTGATCCAAAAATAAATGCCTAGGATGCCTATCATCTTCCTAGTGATAATTCACATATCACTCAAGAGAGGCAATCCTATACTCTGTCCCAATTTCCAAATTGGATATCAAAAACCCATCAATTTTCCCAATTGATGATACTCTCCCAATAACTTCTCCTCTTCAAGGAGAAAAACACATCCATCATTCCAAGATGGATACCTCCCCCTAAAGGCTTGCTCCCCCTTAACCATTGCACCAACAATGTCCTTGGGAAGCCCCTAAGCCAATAGGAACTCTAAACCATCAAACTTAAGGTTCTAAGTTCAACATAAAACTTTCACTCACCCTAAATTTGATACTTTGACCTAACATAGCTTCTAATCCATATCCAATGGATTTTCACCCTTTATAATGCTTCCTAAAGCATATCCTAGGGTTAGGAGTGATTAGGAACCTTTTCCATAGTTGAACATAGGCTAAACAAACCTTGTTAACCCGAAATCAGACTGCAAATTACTGATAGAATCGATCGCCACCAAAGGCAATGATCGATAAAATTTCCAAATTTCAAATTATGAATCGAGATTTGGAAAAACATAAGTAATTCTATGTATTTTAAAAAAATCACGAAACATGATACATATATTACTTATAGTCATTACAATGGGTGAAAAATATTTGAAAATTATTTTACCCATAAAATAGTGAGTTTGATACAAAACTCAAAACCATTGAAATTTTCAATGTTTTGGCCCTATTTTGTATCAACTCTATCAATGGTGATTGCTATCAAAAGATAGAATTCACCAAGGTTTTTCAAAATGATTTTAAAATGTTTTCAAAACCATATTTTGGATCATATTCCTTGGGCTCTATGTACATGACTTGTACACATGCTCTCCCAATGATTCACATTTGAAATTAGATGAGTTTTAGTTCATCTAGATGCAAAAACTATGCACCTTGAACTTAACTCATATCCTAGCATCTCACATGTATCTAGGGTGTATAAATACACATACATGTCAATTGGATGTGAGATGTGGGTTTTGGTTCATTTAAAACTAGGGTTTCATGCATCTTCTAAGGCAACCCTACTTGATTCCCTTATGAATGGGACTCCAAGTTATGTCATAGTCCTTAAATCAATTTCAATCGAAATTTTTCTTAAATACATGAATGATTATGGCATTAGAAATGATATAAATAAGCATATGCTCATAATCATGATATCATGGCATAAGATGAAATCTAAAAACACATGACATTTAAAACCTTAATCCTAAAACATGAACATGACATATAAAATGATTAAAAGTAAGCATGATGTCATGACATGTTATATGACAAACAAAGCATGACATATAAAATATATAGGTATAGTAATACCTAAATTTTAATATTAATTGCCATTTGTTGGGATTAATCATATTTTGCCATATTAACCTAATCTCCCTAGTGTGCCAAAAACCCCAAAATGACACACTAACCTCTAAACCTAAATTGTGCCAATTTAATTGATTTTTCTTAATTTCAAAAGTGCATTGGCACATCCTAAAATCTTTTAGGATATTTATTCAAATCTATTTCCAAGGTAACCATAACCTTGAAAATATCCTAAAGTGCCACCTTTACCATGGTTGAGTTAACTACCCATCCAATCAAGGTTGGCACACCCTAAACCCATCTTAGCGTGAATCAATCACGCTCTTAGGACCCCAAAACCGATTTGAGCTCCTAGGGTTAATTAGGTATTTCTTAGGGATAACCTCTCTAGATACCTTCCTAATGACCCTCCTAGGCTGGTTAGCTTTGGTCATTTGGGTCTTACCTAGGTTGACTCTAGGGGTAACTCCCCTTGCAACCTTCTTAGTGGCCACCCTAGGTTTCCTAGAAACCCTAGCCACTAGGCACAACCTTTGGTCAACCTTAGGGATGACTTCCCTATTGACCTTGGTCTTCCTAGACCTAGTTTGTGTCCCATAATCAAATGGAACACTATGGTAAGCTACCGTAGGCTTAGGTTTGTGACCCAAACCTTGCTTGCCCTTGGTTGACTTTTGACTCTTAGGTCCTTGGTGTTGACTTTGACTTTTGGACCTTTGACTTTGACCATTAGACCCTTTAAATTGGTTTTGTATATTCCTAAGGGTCTTTTCTAGTTTCTCAAGTCTTGACCTCAAGGCTTGGTTTTCTAATTCCAATTGCCCAATTGATTTTTGATTAAATTCTTAGGCATGGGACTTTCTAGGCATATGCCTAGTCCATTTAGGATTTAGACCTAGGTGCTCTTGCACCTTTCTAATTGTCTCCCTAGGTAAAATTGATCTTGAGTTATTTGACCTAGGTTTGTCCTTAGGTAAATTGTTTTTAGGGACATTAGTCCCAAATTTCTCCCTATTATCTAAGTAGACACTCTTAGCACCTAAACAAATATATCTATTATTTCTAGCATATTTTTCATGTACAATAGCAAGAAAATTAAAACTCCTAGCATGCTTTTGACTTTGAAATTTTGAAGGTGCAGGATTAGAGGTTACCCTAGGGTTTGCCTTGGAGGCTTCCCTTACATGTATAGGTCCTTCTTGGGTCTTCTTCCTCTCCCTAGGACATTGACTCCGGTAATGCCCCTTTGAGTTTCACTTGAAGCATATGATATGCTCCTTACTCTTTTGACTTGAGGCACCGGCATCCTTTGACTTTTGTTGACTTTTGGACGCCGGAGGAGCTTTTCTTACTCTCTTTGGGCATTTGCTCTTGTAATGCCCACTTTCCCTACACTCAAAGTAAGTTATGTGATTTTTATTTAAAACTAAATTGCTTGAGTTACCTAGGGTATTTGTAGTGAGTGCCGCAGTGGATTCTTCATTCCTCCCGGAGAATGAGGCTTCTTCTTGAATTGGTTCCGGCTCCGGTGTGGATGGTCTCTCCCCCTCAAACCTAGAGGTTGATGCCTCCTCCACTTCTTCCACTGCTTCTACCTCTTCAGATCCAGATGTTGATTCCCTATCAACCTCCGAATCCTCTAGCTCTTTGGATGTTTCTTCTTGAGCTTGAAAGGGTGAGCACTCCTCTTCTTCTTCTTCTTCTTGGACCGATGATGAGTTTTCATGGAGCTTTGCCACTTGGCTCCATAACTCTTTAGCATCTACATAATTACCTAACATACACAAGATATTGTTAGCCATTAAATCAATTAAAAATTTTATCACCTTATCATTTTTCTCGGATGCTTGAACTTGCTCTTCGGTCCATCTCTTCTTTTTGAGGAATCCACCTCTTGGTCCTCTTGGATATTCAAATTCATCCATCAAAATGGACCATTCCTCAAAGTCTCTCATCATAATAAAATCCTCAATTCTTCCCTTCCAAGAATTGAATACTTCTCGTCCGTATATGGTGTAGGGCACCAGTGTGTTGATGTCACAACCTAATTGATCTTGGACTTCCATCTTTTACCCTCTAGCGTCTTGCTCCCGGTTGTTAATCCATTGAAGAGCAACCTTGCTCTGATACCACTTGTTGGAGATTTGACACCGCTAGAGGGGGGTGAATAGCGTTTGACCGCTCGTAGATGGAATTCAATCGCGTGTTCGTGTCTACAAGTTTCGTTAGCACAGCGGAATATATATATGATAACAATAACGAAACACAATCACAAACACAATAACATGAAGATTTAACGTAGTTCGGAACCACACGGTTCCTACTCCACTGATCGAGCTCTAACGAGCTTTAGCGACGCCAATGCAATCACTAATCAATAAACTCCTTCTCGACAACAAGTCGAAGGCGGAGAAACCTCGTACAAACATTTAAAACAATAAACGAAAGAAATTCAAGCAAATACAAGTGAAAATGTAAAGAACACTTTACAAACTAGGGTTTTGAGCGCTTGCTTGTCGGTTGCTTGGATAAGCTTGAAGGACCCTGAAATGCACCTGCAAATCGCCTTCAAATCGCCTCACCAAAGCCCCGAAAAAACTGATGATGAAATCCTCCACGAGCTTCCCTTTTTATCTTGCGTCGGGCTGGATTTCCACCTATCAGTCGACTGCCATAAGTCCCCAGTCGACTGATGCCACTGTTGTCGTGAGACAACGACTCAATCCACGTCGGACAAGTTCCAACGGGACTCTTGGCAGTCGACTGCCAACATTGGTGTTGGTGCAATCGGCCCAGGTCATGATTGACCAGGACTCGAGTTTGACTCGAGTGATGTTTTGATGTTCGACAAAAATATATGACAATGTAATTGTCATGGGAAAGTCCAAGTCTTGGGTACTTGGCATGGAAAGTCCAAGTGGGACACTTGGCATTTGGGAAAGTCCAAGCATGGGTCTTGGCAATGTAAAGTCCAACATGGGTTGGCAAGGAAAGTCCAAGCATGGTCTTGGCATGAAAAGTCCAACATGGGTTGGCAAGGAAAGTCCAAGCATGATCTTGGCATGGAAAGTCCAACATGGGTTGGCAAGGGAAAGTCCAAGCGAGAGTCTTGGCAGCATAAGTCTAATGGTTGGCGGCGTAAAGTCTAAGCGGAGTCTTGGCGGCGTAAGTCCAAAGTGCCTTGGCGGTGTAGACACCGTTAGCATGACATAGCCGATGGAAGCACCTGAAGGCTAGCGCGATGGATGAACAAGTCATGGATGACTTGGAGGGATCCGAGAGGCGTAAGGCTGATGGAGGTGGCTAGAAGGCTTAGGTCTAGGCTAAGGATGGTCTAGCAAGTATGGGGGAACCATACTTGGGTTAAAACCTCATATTTGAGGTGTGTCAGTCGACTGGTGCCATGTGGCAGTCGACTGGACCGAGTCAACTAGGGTTTGACTGCGGGTTATGGCCTAGCAATGATCGGCCGAGGTGGGCGATCGACTAATGGCTCAGCGATCGACGATCGCATGATCACCGACCGGTGCTCGAATTCGGCCACGAGAATCGGAGTCGAGACTCGATTGGTCGAGTGAGGACTCCATCGATCGATGTGTATGATCACGATCGATAGTAGATCCGTTGGACTTATCCAGCGTGGATCTAGCCGTTGTCTCACGACAACAGTGGCATCAGTCGACTGATGGTCCCGATCAGTCGACTGATCGACTTTTTCAGCACAGGTTGAAGCTTTATAAGGAGCTCGTGATGGAGGAAAATGTAAGGTTTCTTTGAGGCAATTTGGGGCGAGTTGCTGCTGCAATTCTGGGTCTCCAAGTGCTACTCGATCAACCTAGCGATCAAGCATTCAAGAGCATTTGTAAAGTGTTTTTCTTTACTAGTTTTGCTTTGTATTTCATTGTATTCGCTTGTAGCTTTTGATTATTGTTGTAATCATCACAGACGAGGTTTCTCCGCCTCCGGATTGTTCCGAGAAGGAGTGTTTATTAGTGTTTGCGTGTGCATCACTAGAGCTCGTAGAGCTCGATCCGTGGAGTAGGAACCTTGAGGTTCCGAACCACGTTATATCATCGTGTTCGTGTGTGATTGTATATTTCGTTATTGCTTTCATTATCTATATTCCGCTGCGCTAACGAAATTGTAGACACGATCACGATCAAATTCCATCGTACGGGCAAAATGCTATTCACCCCCCTCTAGCGGCGTCAAATCTCCTACAATTGGTATCAGAGCCCGGGGCTCTTTTACGGACTAACCGCCCGGAGCTAAGACAAAAGGCTAGAGGGTGAAGATGGAATTCCAAGACAAGCTTGGATGGGATATCAATACTCCACCTCCATATGATCCAGAAGATTTTCCGGCGTGGAGAGCAAGAATGGAAATATTCTTGATGATGAACATAGAGGATTGGTTCATCCTCGTTGAAGGCCTTGAACCCCCTAGGGATAAGAAAGGGAATGTCCTAAAATTGAAAAAGTGGACCCAAGAGCAACGTCAAAAGCTCAAGACCGAAGTTAAGGTAACGAAACTTTTGGAAGATTTAATCCCTAATGATGTTTTGTGCAAGCTAGGGGATTACATGTATGCCAAGGAGCTATGGAGAAAATTGGCAAGATTCCATGAGGAGAGTTCATCCTCAAGTGAAAGTGAGGAATCAGAAGTTGAGATGGAGTCAACTTCCGGATCGGAGAAAGAAGAAGTAGAAGAGGTGGAAGAAGCATCTACTTCTAGGATTGAGGAGGAGAGACCATCCTCTACACCGGAGCAACCTCAAGAAGAGCCTTCAACATCCGATCAAGATGAGGAAGCTCAAAATTCAACTCCGGCATCTACCACCACCCTAGGTAACTCAAACACCTTATTTTCAAATAAAAATCATATAATGTGCTTTGAGTGTAGGGAGTATGGGCATTACAAGAGCAAATGCCCAAAGAAGGTTAGGAAAGCTTCTCCAGTGCCCAAAAGTCAACAAAAGTCAAAGGATGCCGGTTCCCCAACACCTAAAGGCAAGGAGCACATCATATGCTTCAAATGCAATTCAAAAGGACATTATAGGAATCAATGTCCTAGGGGGAGCAAAAAGACCCAAGAAGAAGCATCACAAGTAGGGGGAGCTAAGGCTAACCTTAAGGTACATTTTAGTAATGCATCTTCTAATTTAAATGCTAAAAAGCATGCTAGGAACTTTAATTCTCTTGCAATTTATGAAAAGCATGCTAATAGGAATAAATATTTTTGCTTAGGAGCTAAGAGAGTCCATGTAGGAAATAGGGAGAAATTTGGGACTAATGTCCCTAAAAACAACTTATTTAAGGACAAACCTAGGTCAAATAACTCAAGATCAATTTTACCTAGGAAGACTATTAGAAAGGTGCAATAGCACCTAAGTCTAAACCCTAAATGGACTAGGCATATGCCTAGGAAGTCCAATGCCCAAGATTTAAATCAAAATTCTAAAATTGGGCAATTAGAAAAGGAAAATCAAGTCTTGAGGTCAAGGATTGAAAAACTTGAAAAGACTCTAAATAAGATACAAAATCAATTTAAAGGGTCTAATGGTCAAAGTCAAAGGTCCAAAAGTCAAAGTCAACACCAAGGACCAAAGAGTCAAAAGTCAACCAAGGGCAAGCAAGGTTTGGGTCACAAACCTAAGCCTAAAGTGGCTTATCATAGTGTTCCATTTGACTATGGAACACAAACTAGGTCTAGGAAGACCAAGGTCAATAGGGAAGTCATCCCTAAGGTTGACCAAAGGTTGTGCCTAGTGGCTAGGGTTTCTATGAAACCTAGGGTGGCCACTAAGAAGGTTGCAAGGGGAGTTACCCCTAGAGTCAATCTAGGTAAGACCCAAATGACCAAGGCTAATAAACCTAGGAGGGTCATTAGGAAGGTATCTAGGGAGGTTATCCCTAAGGAGTACCTAATTAACCCTAGGAGCTCAAATCGGTTTTGGGTTCCTAAGAGCGTGATTGATTCATGCTAGGTGGGTTAGGGTGTGCCAACCTTAAATGGATGGGTAGTTAACTCAACCATGGTAAAGGTGGCACTTTAGGGTATTTTCAAGGTTATGGATACCTTGGAAATAGGGTTGAATTATAATCCTAAAAGATTTTAGGATGTGCCAATATTAGTTATGAAGTTTGATAAAATGATCAAATTGGCACAATTAGGGTTTAGAGTGTTAGTGTGTCATTTTTGGATTGTTGGCACACTAGGGAGATTAATAATAATATGGCAAAATATATCTAACCATATCAAATGGTAATTAATATTAAAATTTAGGTATTACTATACCTATATATTTTATATGTCATGCTTTGATTGTCATATGTCATGTCATGACATCATGCCTAGTTCTATGATTTTATATGTCATGTTCATGTTTAGGATTAAGGTTTCAAATGTCATGTGTTTTTAGATTTCATTTTATGCCATGACATCATGATTATGAGCATATGCTTATTTATAACATTTCTAATTCCATAATCATTCATGCATTTAATACAATTTGGTTGAAATTGAATTAAGGACTATGGCATGACTTGAAGTCCCATTTATAAGGGAATCAAGTAGGGTTGCCTAGGAAATGCATGAAACCCTAGATTAGGATAACCAAAACCCACATCTCACATCCAATTGACATGTATGTGTATTTATACACCCTAGATACATGTGAGATGCTAGGATATGAGTTAAGTTCAAGGTGCATAGTTTTTGCATCTAGATGAACTAAAACTTATCTAATTTCAATTGTGGATCATTGGGAAAGCTTGTGTACAAGTCATGTACATAGAGCCCAAGGAATATGATCCAAAATAAGGTTTTGAAAACATTTTAAAATCATTTTGAAAAACCTTGGTGAAGTCTATCTTTTGATAGCAATCACCATTGATGAGATTGATACAAAGTGAGCTTAAACTTTAAAGTTTTTAGTCACTTTTGGATTTTGTATCAATTTCTCTATTTTATGGGTAAAATATTTTTCAAACATTTTTCACCCATTGTATTGGTCATAGGTATTATACGTATCAAATTTCGTGATTTTACGATATACGTATAATTATTTATGATTTTTTTTAAATTCGATTCTGATAAAATTGAAATTTGGTTTATCGATCACTACGAGTGATCGGCAATGATCGATGAGTGTGGCAGTCGACTGGTAGTTGACAGAGTCGACTGCCAAGGCTGATTTCGGGAAAACTAGGTTTGGTTAGTCCGTGTTCAGCCATGGTAAAGGTCCCTAACCACTCCTAACCCTAGGATATGCTTTGGGAAACATTATAAAGGGTGAAAATCCATTGGATATGGATTTGGAGAGGTTTTAGGGTTTGTATCAATCTTAAGGTGAGTGAAAGTTCTATGTTGAACTTAGAACCTTAATTTTGATGGTTTAGAGTTCCTATTGGCTTAGGGACTTCCCAAGGACATTGTTGGTGCAATGGTCAAGGGGGAGCAAGCCTTTAGGGGGAGTTATCCGTCATGGGATGATGGATGTGTTTCTCTTCTTGAAGGGGGAGAAGTTAATTAGGAGAGTATCATCAATTAGAAAATTGATGGGTTTTTGAGTGACCCAATTTGGAAATTGGGAGAGAGTATAGGATTGCCTCTCTTGAGTGATATGGGACTTATCACTAGGAAGATGGTAGGCATCCTAGGTATTTTTGGACCAATGGGGAGATTGTAAGATCTTATTGGGACATGAGACATTGACCTCCTTGGAGAGAAGACCTTTTTGATGTTAGTCAAAAAGGGGGAGAATGTTTGGGGGAGAACATTTGGAGAATGTTATTTGGAAAAGATTTGGAATTACCAATTTGGGAAATTGGTAAGGAGTTTGAGTTAGTGGTTTAACTCAATGGTTTGTTTGGTTTTTGTCAAACATCAAAAAGGGGGAGATTGTTGGTGCAATCGGCCCAGGTCACGATTGACCAGGACTCGAGTTTGACTCGAGTGATGTTTTGATGTTCGACAAAAATATATGACAATGTAATTGTCATGGGAAAGTCCAAGTCTTGGGTACTTGGCATGGAAAGTCCAAGTGGGACACTTGGCATTTGGGAAAGTCCAAGCATGGGTCTTGGCAATGTAAAGTCCAACATGGGTTGGCAAGGAAAGTCCAAGCATGGTCTTGGCATGAAAAGTCCAACATGGGTTGGCAAGGAAAGTCCAAGCATGGTCTTGGCATGGAAAGTCCAACATGGGTTGGCAAGGGAAAGTCCAAGCGGGAGTCTTGGCAGCATAAGTCCAATGGTTGGCGGCGTAAAGTCCAAGCGGAGTCTTGGCGGCGTAAGTCCAAAGTACCTTGGCGGTGTAGACACCGTTAGCATGACATAGCCGATGGAAACACCTGAAGGCTAGCGCGATGGATGAACAAGTCATGGATGACTTGGAGGAATCCGAGAGGCGTAAGGCTGATGGAGGTAGCTAGAAGGCTTTGGTCTAGGCTAAGGGTGGTCTAGCAAGTATGGGGGAACCATACTTGGGTTAAAACCTCATGTTTGAGGTGTGCCAGTCGACTGGTGCCATGTGGCAGTCGACTGGACCGAGTCAACTAGGGTTTGACTGCGGGTTATGGCCTAGCAGTCGACTGCCAGAGGTGGGCAGTCGACTGATGGCTCGAGCAGTCGACTGATCGCATGATCAGTCGACTGGTGCTCGGGAATTCGGCCACAGAATGGAGTCGAGACTCGACTGGTCGAGTGAGGACTCCATCAGTCGACAGATGTGTATGATCAGTTGACTGATAGTAGATCCGTTAGACTTATCCAGCGTGGATCTAGCCGTTATCTCACGACAACAGTGGCATCAGTCGACTGATGGTCTCGATCAGTCGACTGATCGACTTTTTCCAGCACAGGTTGAAGCTTTATAAGGAGCTCGTGATGGAGGAAAATGTAAGGTTTCTTTGAGGCGATTTGGGGCGAGTTACTGCTGCAATTCAGGGTCTCCAAGTGCTACTCGATCAACCTAGTGATCAAGCATTCAAGAGCATTTGTAAAGTGTTTTTCTTTACTAGTTTTGCTTTGTATTTCATTGTATTCGCTTGTAGCTTTTGATTATTGTTGTAATCATCCTGTACGAGGTTTCTCCGCCTCTGGATTGTTTCGAGAAGGAGTGTTTATTAGTGTTTGGGTGTACATCACTAGAGCTCCTAGAGCTCGATCCGTGGAGTAGGAACCTTGAGGTTCCGAACCACGTTATATCATCGTGTTCGTTTGTGATTGTATATTTCGTTATTGCTTTCATTATCTATATTCCGCTGCGCTAACGAAATTGTAGACACGATCACGATCAAATTCCATCGTACGGGCAAAATGCTATTCACCCCCCTCTAGCGGCGTCAAATCTCCTACAATTGGTGCCGGTCATTGCCAGGCCCTTGGCGGAATGATCGCTCCAATGAGCAGTCGATTGCCAGAGCATTTCCAGCTCTAAACTGGCAGTCGAACTCAAGTCGACTCACGACAGTCGAACCGGCCATAATGTCAGTCGACTGCCAACCTCAAAAATGAGGTTTTAACCCAAGTATGGTGCCCCCATACTTGCTAGACCACTCTTAGCCTAGACCTAAGCCTTCTAGCCACCTCCATCAGCCTCACGCCTCTCGAATCCCTCCAAGTCATCCATGACTTGTTCATCCATCGCGCTAGCCTCTAGGTGCTTCCGTCGGCTATGTCATGCTAACGGTGTCTACACCACCAAGGCACATTGGACTTACGCCGCCAAGACTCCGCTTGGACTTTACGCCGCCAACCATTGGACTTATGCTGCCAAGACTCCCGCTTAGACTTTACGTAGCCAATATCAAACCCCTTGGACTTCTCATGCCAAGACTCAAGCTTGGACTTTCCCTTGCCAACCCATGTTGGACTTTTACATTGCCAAGACCCATGCTTGGACTTTTCCCTTGCCAACCCATGTTGGACTTCTCAAATGCCAAGACCATGCTTGGACTTTCCCATGACAATTACATTGTCATATGTTTTTGTCAAAACATCACTCAAGTCAAACTCGAGTCCTGGTCAATCGTGACCTGGGCCGATTGTACCAACATAATGTCCTCATACTTGCTAGACCACTCTTAGCCTAGACTTAAGCCTTTTAGCCACCTCCGTCAGCCTCACACCTATCGGATCCCTCTAAGTCATCCATGACTTGTTCATCTATATGCTAGCCTTCAGGTGCTTCCATCGGCTATTGTCATATTAAGCTGGTCTATCCCGCCAAGGCACATTGGGCTTACGCTTCCAAGATTACCGCTTGGACTTTATGTCGTCAACCATTGGACTTATGCTGCTAAGACTACCGCTTGGACTTTACGCCGCCAATATCACCCCTTAGACTTTCCTTGCCAACCCATGTTGGATTTTCCATTTGCCAAGACTCAAGATTGGACTTTCCCTTGCCAAGACTCATGTTGGACTTTCCAATTGCCAAGTGTCCCACTTGGACTTCTCCATCATATGGTCAACCCCATGTCAACTATATTGTCAACCCATTGTCAAACAATGGTCAACTTCCTTGTCAAACATCAAAATATTACTCGAGTCAAATTCGAGTCCGGTCAATCGTGACCTGGGTTGATTGCACCAATAAGTTTGGCATCGTAAAGTCCAAGTATGGGTCTTGGTGGCATAAGTCCAAATAGATCTTGGCAAGGAAGTCCAAGGGTAAGATTTTTGTAGCGTAAAATCCAAGTAGGTAGTCTTGACGGTATAAGTCTAAATGAACCTTGGCAAAGGACCCGGTTAGCATGACATAGCCGATGGAAGTATCTGAAGGCTAATGCAAAGGAAGAAGAGTCGGGGACTCGAGGGATCCGAGAGGCATGAGGCTGATAGAGGTGGCTAGAAGACTTAGGTCTAGGCTAAGGGTGGTCAATCAAGTATAAGGGGATCATACTTGGATTAAACCTCATGGTTGAGGTTTATCAGTTAACTGAGACATTGGGTCAGTCGACTGGCTAAGTATTTGACACTCAGGAGCCTAGTCAACTCGGAGTAGTCGCTTGGATTATGACCAGTGGACTGGTCTAGGAGTCGACTTAGGCTCAACTGTTCTATTAAGGCTGTGGCAGTCAACTGCCATGTATGGGCAACCGACTGGCCTTGAGCAGTCAACTTCCATGGATGAGTAGTCGATTGATAGCATTGTAGCAGTGCATAGATTATTGTGTAGTCGACTGGTCAATCGACTACCGGGGAACAGTCGACTGCTGGTATTGGCAGTCGATTGTTGATGTATCCGTTGGACAGATTTCAGCATGGATGGAGTCGTTATGAGATAACAGATAGGCTAGTAGTCGACTGGTGTCTTTTGACAGTCGATTGCTAGGCAAAAATCAGTCAATTGTAAAAGAGCAGCTCTTGGAGGATTTTGGCCAAGTTTTTGGGGTCATTTTGAAGGGAAAGTGTTGTTGCATTCCAGATCTCCAAGAGCAATCCAAAGCAATCAACAAGCAAGCAATCAATCAAGTTTTTGTAAAGTGTTCTTTATTTTTATTTTTGCTTCATTCTTGTATTTGATTGTATCTTCTTGTTTATTATTGTAAACACTTATTGTACGAAGTTTCTCCATCTCCGGTGTCATACCGAGAAAGAGAAGTTTGATAGCAATGATGTGCATCACTAAAGCTCAATTAGAGCTCATCCCGTGGAGTAGGAACCTTAGTTTCGAACCACCTTAAATCTCTTGTGTTGTATATGTATTTTACCTTTATTTCTATTTGTATTATATTCCGCTGTGTATAACATTTTTATAGACAAGCACGACATGATCATGATCAACGAAATCGCGAAATACGCTATTCACCCCCCTCTAGCGTGACATTGATTCCTCTATAATATATTTTATTAGTTAATCCATATTCTTTTAAAATTCGATTGGTTAAAAACTCGATATGCTAATAGACATTTTTGAATTGTCCAAGAGATATCGATCCAATGGTAATCACACCTATATAGAAATGAGTTTGCTAATGATCGTTTTAAATATCTGAATATAAAGATACATTATTAATTAATTTACTAAAATTGTCAATTAAATTTTTTCTCTTGTCATATTAATTTTTTAATTAAATATAGGTGGAACACATTTAGTAGAGAGATTAATAGATTCTTAACAAAATATTCAAAAATGCATTTAAATCTAAAATTAGATTAAAGATGCTTTAAAAAAAATAATCTAAATAATAATTTTCTTTATTTAATATCAAAATATTTAAATAAATTTGTACATGTATCTTCAATCTTCAATGGATGAAGAAATCTAAAAAATTACATTCCAAAACAATCGGTCTCAAATTTCATTGGATATTTTATTTCGACGTGTCACTTTAATGATCCATGATCACCATCTAATTGAAATTTATACAAGACATTACAATATTTATATTTTATCTATATTTCTCCATAAAGAAGAATACTTTGTCAAAATATTTAGTAAAAATTGACAATTTTAAAAGTAAAAAATTCTGCAGTATGAAAGTTTTGTTGTCTTCCTGTGTATTGATTATCAAAAATTACTCTAATTTATCATCAATAAATTGAGTCTCCTTAAACTCAGGATCAGCATTCGATATGAAGACTTCATTATCCTTATGAGAATAAGATGAATCATCTTCTATTGAGATTGAAGAATCATAGTCATTTCAAATCAAAAAAATTGAAATTGAAAAGAAAAATATAGAATATGTTATGAAAATAATAAAATAAATTTCTTATATATATAATTCGGAGTATGATGGATATTAAATTCTAATTATTGATAAAAAATATTAAATAATTTCGATCATTAAAAAAGTTTAAAAATCTTATTTGAATTAACGGTTTGAACTGTTCGTTGACAATCTTTTTTTAATTTAAATTATTAAAACATGATTCAGCGATTCTTCAATAAGGTAATCGATCCGTCGGACAAGTCAATTCAGACCGAACCTGGCCAATTTCTCCGCATACCAAAATATCTATTCCTTTCTCCGTTGCGTTATGCAAACGCACGTATAAACAAGGTCTCGTCCCTCTGGGGAATAGGATTAGACGATCGAACGGTTCATAATTGTCACTTGATCAGAATAAGTCTGTCGGACCATCTACACCATACATTGAAACCGGCTTGTCGATTGGTTATACTTTCGAATATAACGGGAATAAATGAGACCTAACACGGTGTGGGGTTTCTTCGTAGGCATCGAGGAGCTGTTTTCCTTGGTGGCCTTTGGTTCGACGCAGCGGCGCCTGCTGATATCCCGATCGAGCTAAGCGATGGCTCCAGGTCTCTACTCCGACATTGGCAAGAGGACTAGGGGTACCTCTCTCTCTCTCTCTCTCTCTCTCTGGTGGATTTTTTTAGTACCATTTTTGATGATTTTTATATTTTTTTTTGCCTTATTTGTTGACGCAGATGTTCTATACAAGGATTACCAGACAGATCACAAGTTTACAGTCACGACATACACCTCGACCGGCGTTGTGAGTGATTAGGCATATTAATTTGTTAGTTTCTGGTTTGTCTTTTTCATTCCTTTTTGGCTTCGTTGCTCTTTTGTAGCGGATATTTGATTCATATGTGGATTAGATCCCTTATGAACTTTTGGTAAGTTTTGAAGTTTCAAAAAAAAAACTGGAAATTTTTTATGTAGATACTTTATCGGATGTAATCAAGTCATGTTTTTGTCATGTATTTTTAGGGCAATCTGTTGGTTGTTTTATGTTGATTTGTTTTTGCAAATTAAAGTTTTAAAAATGAAATATGTGCAGACGGACGTTTCATTTTGCACTGAACATCTTTTGTTTTTTTAGCCTGCAACATTTTCTTTTTAGATTTTTATTTATTTTATATTATCTCATTGAACCCGTGCTATTTGTTTAGCATTATGGGTTTGCGATTTTGTGTTAGGCCCTTTTGTGCTCTTGAATGGTGAAGGTGATACATATGTGCATTATAATTAAAGAAGCATAATAACATTAATAGCATTGTGAGTTAGATCGCCAATGTCCAAACAGTAGGAAATAGATTTTAAGCCAATGGAAATAGAAGTGTTTCAGCTCCAACGACTACAACATGTTGCTTGCATGATCAACTGTAACATACTCAGCAAATTATATTCGACGCCATCTAGTATTGACAAATCTTTTATGCTCAAGTAAAGATCTATACCAATATTGATATGGCAATGATTTTAAGCTTGGCAATGGCACTATCACCAAATATCTTGGCTACAACCTATCTTACTTGATAATAACCCAAACAATTTGTTCTTTGATACCTGATCTTTATTTATACTTTTACATCAGCATTCCTGTGTTTTGACTGTATGCTAACTGTGTTATCTATTTTGCAGTTTAGTAATTATAACAATGTTTTCTTTTGCTGCTGCAGGCAATCACTGCTTCTGGAACTAAGAAAAGTGATTTGATTTTTGGAGAGATTCAGTCGCAGATAAAGAACAAAAATGTTACATTCGATGTGAAGGCAAAGTCAGACTCAAATGTAAATGCTTATTGTTGTCATATTTTCCCTTTAATTTATCAGTTGCTGTCTTTCTCCAGTTGATTGCCTTTTGATAATGTATACGATAGGCCATTTACCTGTTATTGTCTATTATTTTTTATCAAGTTGTTGTTCTGGCATTTATCTTGGTTATACAATTCTTTATATCCTTCCAGTGTGAAGTTTTTTTTCTTCCCTTTGACGTTAATACTTATTTTGCAATTTATGTTAGGTTACAACAACAGTTACAGTTGATGAATTCACTGTACCTGGTTTAAAGACAATTTTTAGCTTTGTTGTTCCAGATCAAAGGTCTGGAAAGGTAAGGAAATGTGTGCTCTTTCTCATGGTTGCATGAGCGTTGAGTTGGTTTTTGAACTTGGCATTTGTAATTTCCAACCAAGTTTTCATTTCACTAATGTTGCAGGTCGAACTTCAATATCTGCATGATTATACAGGGCTTAATGCCAGCATCGGATTGACTGCCAATCCTGTTGTCAATCTCTCAGGTGTAGTTGGCAATAAAACTCTTGCCGTTGGTGCTGATGTAGCATATGATACAGCATCTGGTAATTTCACCAAGTACAATGCTGGGTTAAGCTTCGTCAATGTTGATCTTATTGCTGCATTGACTTTGTGAGTAGTTTCTCAGAGTAATCTCAGATTTTAGATGCCCTAAAGTGTTGATCTGAGTGTGATTTGGGACACTTGATTTGCACACAGGAACAACAAAGGTGATAGCTTGAGCGCATCATATTATCACTTGGTCAGCCCATTGTCAAACACAGCAGTTGGTGCAGAGTTCACTCGCAGCTTTTCAACGAATGAAAACATCCTCACCTTTGGGACTCAGCATGCATTGGACCCCATGACCTCAGTGAAGGCACGATTCGACAGTTATGGGAAGGCTAGTGCTCTCATTCAGCATGAATGGAAGCCAAAGTCATTCCTGACCATATCAGGGGAAGTGGACACCAAGGCCATCGAGAAGAGCTCTAAGGTTGGATTGTCCTTGTTGCTCAAGCCTTGATGTTAGACTCTTGGCCTGTGATTTCAAATAGGGTACACTGAATGAAGTTGAAGAACTCATGATGGTTGCATCATTTCGACTTGCTCAGTTTTTTGCTTGCAAATTGTTTTTGGCTACTCAAAAGAGTGCATTTGGCTTTCCACTTGCAGAATTTGGCATGTAATAATTATTCTTGTTGGGCGATTATAAACTGAGATGGGAACCCTTTTCACTTATTTGTTTGCTTTAAACTCGTTCTAAGCAGAAGCTGAGTCAAACTGTTAGTTCGTTATATCTGTTGCCTTGATTTCATTTGGTTGCTAGTTGACAGCACACTAGCAACTTTTTGTGTTCTTATATGCTTAACATCGTTTTGTAGCTTAGTTGCACCCACAGCGCTGGCGGGGCCAAAAAATTGGAAAACTATTCATTGGCCTCTCCTCCCATCGATGTTTTCCTCACTATAATCTAATCTGTGAATAAAATTCTGAAATCCCTCCCTTTGTGTGGAAACCAAGCTCCTGTTTCTTCTTCCTGTCAGCTGACAACCACTTTGAAAGTAGCTCAGATAGTCGTCTAAGCTCATGAAACTCTTGGAACATTCGAGTTCCACATCTGAACCAGTACCTTCAAAACAAAATGAATAGCTGCAATTGGGATGTTGCTACCGGAAGAAGGAAGTTTTGGGGTGGCATATGAAGCACTGTGCTGTGCAAGTATGCAGTACCTTTAAACAAAATGAATATCTGCATTTGGGATATTGCTACCGGAAGAAGGAAGTTTTGGGGTGGCACACAAAAGGAAACACAATCAAACATTAACTCTCTCACAAATTGAAGGAATGACTTGCTCGGTGATACTCAAGTGTGTCAAATCTCTTGGCACTCATAGCCTTATATAATGAGCAAAGGTTGTATTAAAGTCGAAGCGGGTATTCATTGGGTCCTATCAGTCCTTCGAATTAGATACCCTTTCTTATCATACCAGACTTTACAGTTCACTCTTACTACTTTACAGCTATGCTACATGTGATTGAAAAGGATGACTCCCCGGGGCTCAATCCTTTCAATCTTCCTTTGCATTGGGCTCACCATGCTTTTACGGTGGCATCTGCCTTATGTCTCTGTAGATGTCGCTTAAAGTAGTGGAGACCCTCCAGATGTCCTTTCTAATTTTTCCTATCTCGTGAGACTTCGTGATGAAGTAACTCTGCCTTGGGCCTTCCCAATGCCTTCTGCAATAAAAATCAGGTTCTTTTGCCTGCTGGATCAATTCAAATTCCTTCAAGGTGAAGGAAAGTTGTTGGATGACACTTTCTTCGATGTCTGTCATCTTTCTTCTCTTGTCGTATTCCTCAGGAAGGAATATATCTTCTTCATTGCTGCAATCAGAGTTTTATATTGAGTTAATAATTTATACTCAACTGATGTGGTTATCTCAGGATGAAGGATTCTTGTAAATTCATCTTCAGTTCTGATCATGTTGATCATTTTTGGTCCTTCAATAAGACGTGATAGTGAATCAGCAAAAATATTAAGTTTCCCATCCACATGCTCGAAATTTACTTTGACTCCTGTTCCGGTTATGAAATCCGTGAAAGTCATCCATCGGACACGTGATGACTTATTTTTTGAAGTCTTATTGTGAAAACTGATTATCGCCTGATAATCAGT
Source organism: Wurfbainia villosa (assembly GCA_025175895.1). NCBI lineage: Eukaryota > Viridiplantae > Streptophyta > Magnoliopsida > Zingiberales > Zingiberaceae > Wurfbainia > Wurfbainia villosa. Next base: position 90,658,107 of record CM046000.1, read on the forward strand.
TCTTAATGTAATTTCTTCTCTGTCAAGATAATGAATCTTCAGAGCACTCATAGTTTCCATTGCGGCATATATTTCTGCATCAATTGCCGATTTCACTGTGGGAAACTTTCCATGTGCATATCTTCTCTGTGCTTCGAGGATCATATTTGGCCTTCTTCCATTTACAAATTACTCCCCATCCGGTCATAGAGCCATCTGTTTCAAGAATAATATAAGCTTTCTCAGGAGGAACTTCTAAGTCCGATAACTGTTGGACCTGGGCTTTGATTTGCTTCACAATCTCCCAGTCTGATGGCTTCATCCTCTTATCTCCATGTGGTGATGTTTTTTCATAAAGAGGTCCTAGTTTAGAACTTAGATTGGGAATGTAAGTTCTTGCATAGTTTAGGATACCTAGCCATGATCTTAGGCCACTTTTGGTCTTGAGCTGCTCTTCTTTGAATTCAGTAATCTATCAAAAGGCAAGTAGCTAACCGTCGGTGAATGCTTCAAGGGGGAGGGTGTAGGGGAAATGTTAACCGCTAGGGGGGGGGTGAATAGCGGCGTGCTAGTATGTTGATGGAATTCGTTCGTGCTTGTCTCTACAATCTTTGTTAGCGCACAGCGAAATAATAATATAGCAATAAAGAAATAGACAAACATACAAATACAAGTATTTAACGTGGTTTGGAACCGAACGGTTCATACTCTACGGATTGGGCTCAACCGAGCTCTAGCGATGTCAATCACACACCACTAATAAACACTCCTTCTCAACACAAGTCGGAGGCGGAGAAACCTTGTACAATAGTTTATAACAATAAACTAAATACAACAAGCAAATACAATATGAAATACAATAAGAGAATGCAAAGAAACACTTTACAAAAGTATTTTAAATTCTTGCTTGCTAGGTTGATCGAGTAGCACTTGGAGATCCTGAATTGCAGTAGCAACTTGCCCCAAAATGCCTCAAAGAACCTTGTCGATTTCTTCCTCCACGAGCTCCATTTAAAGCTTCTGCCTGGGCTAGAAATCGCCGATCAATCGACTGCTCAAGACCATCAGTCGACTGATGCCACTGTTGTCGTGAGACAACAGCAAGATCCACGCTGGAAAGATCCAACGGATCCATCATCAGTCGACTGATAACACCCATTAGTCGACTGATGGAGCCTTCACTCGACTGCTTCCCTCGCAGTTGAGTCTCAACTACATTCTTCTGCGCCCAATTCTGAGCACCACCGATCGATCACAAGATCGGGCCGATCGCTGACAAATCACCGACCGCCCACCTCCACCACGATCGCTAGGCCAATTTCTCTACAAATCCTAGTTGATTTCACGCCACGATCATTATATGACACTGCCGACCGGGTACACCTCAAACATGAGGTTTTAACCCAAGTATGATTCCTCCATACTTTCTAGACCACCCTTAGCCTAGACCTAAGTCTTTAAGCCATCTCCGTCAGCCTCGCGCCTCTCGAATCCCTCCAAGTCATTCATGACTTGTTCATCCATTGCGCTAGCCTTCAGGTGCTTCCATCGGCTATGTCATGCTAACGGTGTCTACACCGCCAAGGCACATTGAACTTACGCTATCAAGACTCTGCTTGGACTTTACACCGCCAACTATTGGACTTATCCTGCCAAGACTCCCGCTTGGACTTTACGCCGCTAATATCAAACCCCCTTGGACTTCTCAAATGCCAAGACTCAAGCTTAGAGTTTCCCTTGCCAACCTATATTGTACTTTCCATGTCAAGACCCATGTTGGACTTTCCATGCCAAGACCCATGCTTGGACTTTCTTTGCCAACCCATGTTGGACTTTCCATGCCAAGACCCATGCTTGGACTTTTCTTGCCAACCCATATTGGACTTTTCATTGCCAAGACCCATGCTTGGACTTTCCCAAATGCCAAGTGTCCCACTTGGACTTTCCATGCCAAGTACCCAAGACTTGGACTTTACAATAATAATCACATTGTCATATGTTTTTGTCGAACATCAAAACATCTCTCGAGTCAAGCTCGAGTCCTGGTCAATCGTGACCTGGGCCGATTGCACCAACAATCTCCTCCTTTTTGATGTTTGACAAAAACCAAACAAACCATTGAGTTAGACCATCTAACTTAAACCAATCATCCCCATCAATTTTCCCAATTGATGTCATTCTCCCAATAAGTTCTCCCCTATTTTGACTAACATCAAAAAGGTTCTTTCTAAGGAGGTCAATGTCTCATATCCTAATGAGATTTTATAATCTCCCCCTTGATCCAAAAATACCTAGGATGCCTACCATCTTCCTAGTGATAAGTCCCATATCACTCAAGAGAGGCAATCTTATACACTCTCCCAATTTCCAAATTGGGTATCTCAAAATCTCATTTCTCCTCCTCATGAGGAAAAATAACATCCATTATCTCTTGATGGATACCTCCCCCTAAAGGCTTGCTCTCCCTTGACCATTGCACCAACAATGTCCTTGGGAAGTCCCTAAGTCAATAGGAACTTTAAACCATAAAAATTAAGGCCTAAAGTTTAACATTGAACTTTTCCTCACCTTAAAATTGATACAAACCCTAAACAACTCTTCTAATCCATATCCAATGGATTTTCACCCTTTCTAATGCTTCCCAAAGCATATCCTAGGGTTAGGAGTGGTTAGGGAACCTTACCATAGCTGAAATGAGATTAAACATCCTTGTTTTACCCGAAGTCAGTATAGGCAGTTGAGTCCTTCAGTTATCAGTTGACTGTCATCTCCATCAGTCGACTGATAACTAAAATTTCCGAATTTTAGTTATCAGAAATGGATTTTGGAAATTCATAAATAATTATACATAATTCAAAAAATCATGAAATTTCATACGTATAATACTTATAACCAATACAATGGGTGAAAAATATTTGAAAATTATTTTACCCATAAAATAGTGAAATTGACAGAAAGTTCAAAACCATTGAAATTTTCAATGTTTTGGCCCTACTTTGTATCAACTTCATCAATGGTGATTGCTATCAAAAGATAGACTTCACCAAGGTTTTCTAAAATGATTTTAAAATATTTTTGAAAACCTATATTGGATCATGTGTTGGGAGATCGGGACGGTCGGCTAGAGGGGGGTGAATAGCCCTCTTACGATGAATGTCGGAATTCTCTCTTTCGTTTGCTCGTCTACACAATCGTTAGCGCAAGCGGAAGCATAAACAATAAAGACAAAGCAATAAACAAAAATACAAACGCTAACAAAGAAGATGTAACGTGGTTCACGGCTACGCCGCTAATCCACGGTCCGATTCGTCCACGGTGAATCACTCCGCAATCTATCCACTAGATCTCTCCTTTGCACAAAGCTAGGTGGAGGTAACCTCTTTACAATCTCTCTTCTTACAATAGAATGGAATTAAAACAAGTAAGAAGAGTAGGGAATCGTGTATGACATTTTGGGAGAAGTTTAGAGCTCAAGCATTAGCCTCCCAAAGCCCCACCCCCTTCCTTTTTATAGAGGAAGAGGGTTTCTTCCCGATCGATGCCCTCGACACCGACCGATCCTCAGAGCCGTTGCCCAATAATGGCCGCTTTCCACGTTGGATTCCATCCAACGGTATTGGCATCAGTCGACTGATGGTACCATCAGTCGACTGGTGCTCGATCAGTCGAGTCCTCAACGAGGTCGACTCCACTGCGTCTGCGGTGACAGACATCGATCGCCGCCCCTCGGTAGCCGATCGATCAGCCATCACCGATCGATGCCGACAACCGATCGATCAACTTGATTCACCGGTGACTTAAACCACGATCGATCGAACCATCGATTAGAGCCGATCGCCATGACATGGCAATGACCGTGTCGGGAAATCCCATCCGACACTTAGCCAAATGGATAAGTTTCACCTAAGAGCTACCCCTTCCCGGGTTACATTCGCTCATTCTCATCTCTCGGAGTCCCTCGCCTTCAAAGTTCTCTTCGTTCGCGGCCACGTCCCTCGGCAGACATCAGGCGCACGGCTCTACAATGCTCCTTCGTGTCTCTTGCCTCGAAGTCTACTTTCTCCGGGCTTCACTCCAAGCTCCTCGTCTGGCGGTCCCTCGGATGCTCCAAGTGCACGGCTTCCGCAAAGCTATCCTTCACCGACTCAAGGACCGAGTCATGAGATGTGAAACTCGCCACGGCTCCATGTGCGAATTACTAAGTCCTGCACGACTTTAACGTACATATCACATCATAACAAGCTAACTTAAACCCTTTGCCACACACATCAAAACCTAATCATGGCAAGAGATTGCCGTAACAATCTCCCCCTTTTTGATGTGTGACAATCCGTTTAAGTTAGGTAAAAACATTTGATAAAAATTTCTAAGGTAAGAAAGCATGTAAACATAATCATGATATAGCAACATGCAACTCCCCCTTAATCCATGAAACTCTCTCTACAAATTCTCCCCTATCATAATCAACTTTAACATAATATTTTCTCCCCCTTTGACACCATCAAAAAGATTAACACTAAGTTATAAACTCATGGCATCAAGTCTAATAGAAGGAAAATATCAAACATTAGTCTAAAAACCTGAATTCGGCCTTTACTGTTCTGATTTTCAGGCCATCAGTCGACTAGTTCAGACTACCAGTCGACTGGCACGCGAATTTCAGAACTTTCTGATTTTCGGACTGAATTTCAGAAATGCATTAAAAATTCCAAAAAATTCAAAAAATCATGAAATTTGGGGAACATATTTCTTTTAAGTATATCTATCAATGAAAAATAGTTTTTCATAAAAAATCATTATATTTTCACGTATTTGCCAAAAATCCAAAAGATTTAAAAACCACTAGATTTTTGATCATGTGAGTATCAAGTTTAACACCTAGTTTTGGTTCCAATTGTTTCAAAACATGAATACATAGATTTTAGATTAAGAAATTGTTTTGAAAACATATGAAATATCCAACCATGATCTTTGGGCAATATGTCTATGAATTAAACATAAGCCTTCCTCATGATTGGCTATTATTGCTATTTTGATACTTTAAATGACCATCTAAATGCCATAGATATTAGTGGACATTTGTATCATCCTAACATCTCACCCATGCTAAGTTTTCAATCAAAGTAGCCTATGGTGAGTGTGAGATGCATCCTAGAGGGTATTTGTATATACTTAACCATTATATTTATACAATTCTATCAAGGTTAAGTATCAACCTAATAATCCTCATGATCATAAAGGCATATATGAATGAATTCTACATTATGATCATGAAATACATGTATTCATCAAATTATAATCATGCATATGATTATAAGCAAGATATCACCTAAGGCATGATTTAACCTATTTCTCATGATGATGTGCCAAATCATAAATCATGATTGCAAACATACATAGCAATTACATTAATCATCATGATTTAAGCATTATTAACTATTTATAGGCACGTTATCATCACCTAACACTATTTAAAAATGTTGTCCCGCCATCCTAAGTCAACCAAAATATGATATAGGTCAATTGCATATGGTTGACTACCCTAGGGTTATCCTAACCCTTAAGGACGGATTTTAGAACCCAAAATAAGTTCTTGCCTATGGGGTTCACTAGATACTCCTTGGGGATCCATTTCCTAACAATTACCTTCTTCTTATCTTGTCCCCTAGCAATTAGGCATTTGTAGGCCTTTTCATTTTTCTTTTCTTTATAACCTAGGCCCTTTTTGTTGAAGCTAGCTCTTTGCCTCCCTATGATCATGTTCAAGGTGTTGGAGCCTATAGTGAATTTTTCTAGGGCTTTTGTCAAGTAATCTACCTTTTCCCTTAGAGCCCTATTTTCATCCATGCATGCATCACTAACATTGAATGACATATAGTTATCATGTGAGCATGCATCATTTAAGCTAGAAGAAATATTATCATTTAAGCATGCTTTTTCTAACTTCTCTTCTTAGTCCTTAATTTGATCTAGCATGCTTTTGTTCTTCTTCTTAGCTCTAAATAAATCCCTAGTTAAGCTTGAAACCATGGAAACTATTTTCTTAGGAGTTAGATTCGTTACCATAGCTTCCATGTCCTCTTCTTCTTCTTCGGATGAGGAGGATGTAGAGGAGGCTCCCCCTTCATTTGAGCTCTCCCCACTTGTGCTTGATCCTTCATTTGAGGAGGAGGAACAATCCAAATCATCAAAAGCCATTAGTGCTAAATTTGAGTAGACATGTTCTTCTTCTTCTGATGAGGATGAGGAAGCAAGGTCATCCCATGTCTTTGCTTTGAGAGCCATGGCCTTTCCTTTTTCCTTGGCCTTCTTTTCCTCTTCCTTCTTTTTACTCCCCTTTTTCTTCTTCTTTTCTTCTTTCTTCTTCCTTTCTTCCTTGCTTTTGTTTAGGAGAGGACAATTGCCCCTTATGTGCCCCTCTCCTTGGCAATTGTAGCATATGACCTTCCCCCTAGGTCTTCTTCTCCTATCATGAGATTTATTAAATTGAAACCCTTTTAACGCACGTCTTACCCTCCTTACCATATAGGCTTCTTCGGTGCTATCCATGGAGGAGGAGGAAGACGCTTCGTCATCGGAGGAGGAGGGGATCTCTATCTTCTTCTTCCCCTTGTTTGCTATCAAAGCTACTCCTCTTGAAGTTGGAAACTTTGGCTCTTCTTGTATTCCTTCAAGCCTTGTTTCGTGGAGCTCCATTGTTGAGAAAAACTCCTCCAAGGTACTTACTTCCAAGTTCTTGGAGATGTAAAATGAGTCCACCATGGAGCTCCATCTTGAGGACCGGGGAAAGGCATCTATGACCTTCATTACCATATCCCGATTTGATAACTTCTCACCTACACTTGACAAACCGGTTATAATTTCCTTGAAACGAGAATGTAAGGAAAGTACCTTTTCTCCCTTTTCTAGTTTAATGTTGTTGAGTTGTGAGCAGAAGACATCTCTCCTTGCTAGCTTGGCCTCGGATGTGCCTTCATGGAGTTCTACAAGCTTCTCCCACATCTCTTTGGCGCTAGCACATTCTCCGATCCGGCTGATCTCTTGTTGAGGGAGCACATTGAGAAGATGATGTTTTGCCTTTGAGTTTGCAAGGTGTTCCTCTCTTTGCTTCTTAGTCCAACGTGATTTTTCAATTGGTTCACCCCTTTCATCCCTAGGCAACTCGAAACCATTTTCCATTATAAGCATAATATCAAAATCGGTCTCGAAGAATACCTCCATTCGCTTCTTCCACCAAGCGAATTCCCCTTCGAACTTCGACGGATGAATGTTCGAGCCGGCTATCTTTTGATGAAATGCTTGTTGCGGCGGTTAGTCTGGTGACAAGCAACCTCGCTCTGATACCACTTGTTGGGAGATCGGGACGGTCGGCTAGAGGGGGGTGAATAACCCTCTTACGATGAATGTCGGAATTCTCTCTTTCGTTTGCTCGTCTACACAATCGTTAGCGCAAGCGGAAGCATAAACAATAAAGACAAAGCAATAAACGAAAATACAAACGCTAACAAAGAAGATGTAACGTGGTTCACGGCTACGCCGCTAATCCACGGTCCGATTCGTCCACGGTGAATCACTCCGTAATCTATCCACTAGATCTCTCCTTTGCACAAAGCTAGGTGGAGGTAACCTCTTTACAATCTCTCTTCTTACAATAGAATGGAATTAAAACAAGTAAGAAGAGTAGGGAATCGTGTATGGCACTTTGGGAGAAGTTTAGAGCTCAAGCATTAGCCTCCCAAAGCCCCACCCCCTTCCTTTTTATAGAGGAAGAGGGTTTCTTCCCGTTGACACAGGATCAGTCGACTGATGCCCTCGATCAGTCGACTGATCCCGTAGCCGTTGTCCAATAACGGCCGCTTTCCACGTTGCATTCCATCCAACGGTATTGGCATCAGTCGACTGATGGTACCATCAGTCGACTGGTGCTCGATCAGTCGAGTCCTCAACGAGGTCGACTCCACTCTATGCTCGTGCACAGTGACATCAGTTGACTGCTATCCCTTGGTAGTCGACTGATCAAGCCATCGATCAGCGCCCATGCCGTGATCGGTGATCAACGATTCGGTGACTTAAACCGGTCGATCGAACCATCGACTCGGAAGCGATCGACTACCATGACATAGCGCGGCGGTGGAAATGCCATCCGACACTTAGCCAAATGGCTAAGTTTCACCTAAGAGCTACCCCTTCCCGGGTTACATTCGCTCATTCTCATCTCTCGGAGTCCCTCGCCTTCGAAGTTCTCTTCGTTCGCGGCCACGTCCCTCGGCAGCATCAGGTGCACGACTCTACAATGCTCCTTCGCGTCTCTTGCCTCGAAGTCTACTTCCTCCGGGCTTCACTCCAAGCTCCTCGTCCGACAGTCCCTCGGATGCTCCAAGCGCACGACTTCCGCAAAGCTATCCTTCACCGACTCAAGGACTGAGTCATGAGATGTGAAACTCGCCACGACTCCATGTGCGAATTACTAAGTCCTGCACGACTTCAACGCACATATCACATCATAACAAGCTAACTTAAACCCTTTGCCACACACATCAAAACCTAATCATGGCAAGAGATTGCCCTAACATCATGTTCCTTGAGCTCAATGTACATGACTTGTACACAAGCTTTCCCAATGATCCACCAATGATTTTAGATGAGTTTGAGTTTATCTAGATGCAAAAACTATGCACCTTAAACTTAACTCATATCCTAGCATCTCACATGTATCTAGGGTGTATAAATACACACAAAAGTCAATGTGATGTGAGATGTGAGTTTTGTTCTCCTAATCTAGGGTTTCATGCATTTTCTAAGGCAACTCTACTTGATTCGCTTATAAATGAGACTTCAAGTTATGTCATAGTCCTTAAATCAATTTTTATTAATTTAAATGCATGAAGTATGATCATGGCATAAATGATAACATAAGTAAACATGGCCAATGATCATGATGTCATGACATATGATACAATCTAAGCATACATGACATTTAACCTAACCCTAAGCATGATCATGACATTTTAAATGATTAAAAATAAATATGATGGTATGACATGTTATATGACAATCAAAGCATGACATATAAAAGGTAGAGGTATAATAATACCTAAATTTTAATATTAATTTGTCATTTGATATAATTAAATATATTTTTCCATATTATTACTTTTCTCCCTAGTGTGCCAAAAACCCAAAATGGCACACTATGACCTCTAATCCTAAATTGTGCCAATTTAATTGATTTTTCATAATTTCAAAAATATATTGGCACATCCTAAAATCTGTTAGGATCATAAGATTAAATCTATTTCCAAGGTATCCATAACCTTGAAAATTACCTAAAGTGTCACCTTTACCATGGTTAGGTTAACTACCCTTCCATTTAAAGTTGGCACACCCTAAACCCATCTAGCGTGAACCAATCACGCTCTTAGGAACCCAAAACCTATTTGAGCTCCTAGGGTTTACTAGGTATTCCTTAGGGATAACCTCCCTAGATACCTTCCTAATGACCCTTCTAGGCTTATTAGCCTTGGTTATTTGAGTCTTATCATGGTTAACTCTAGGGGTGACTCCCCTTGTAACCTTCTTAGTGGCTTCCCTAGGTTTCTTCGAAACCCTAGCCACTAGGCACCTACCTTGGTCAACTCTAGGGATGACTTTCCTATTGACCTTGGTCTTCCTAGACCTAGTTTGTGTTCCATAATCAAATGGAACACTATGATAAACCACCTTAGGCTTAGGTTTGTGACCCAAACCCTTCTTGCCTTGGTTGACTTTTGTCTCTTAGGCTCTAGGTGTTGACTTTGAGATCTAGACCCTTGACTTTTACCATTTGATCCTATAGTTGAATTTTGCATCTTTGCTAGGGTCTTTTCAAGTTTCTCAAGCCTTAACCTCAAGGCTTGATTTTCAACCTCTAATTGCCCAATTTTTGAATTTTGATTTGATCCTTGGGCATGGTTCTTCCTAGGCATATGCTTAATCCATTTAGGGTTAAAACCTAGGTGTTCTTGTACCTTTATAATTGTCTCGCTAGGTAAAATTGGTCTAGAATTATTTGACCTAGATTTATCTTTAGATAAATTTGTTTTATGGACATTAGTCCCAAATTTCTCTTTATTATCTAAGTGGACATTCTTAGCTCATAGGCAAAAATATTTATTGTTCCTAGCATGCTTTTCATGAATAATTGTAAGATTACATAAGTTATTTCTAGCATGCTTTTTGACATTAAAACTAGAAGAATGAGCATTATTGAAATGATATACCTTAGGGTTTGCCTTAGTGGCTCCCCCTACTTGTGATGCTCCCCTTTGCCCCTTCTTTTCCCCCTTCGGGCATTGACTCCGGTAGTGTCCCGGTTGTCGGCATTTGAAGCAAAACACTTGCTCCTTGCCCTTCCTGATTGAGGCACCGACATCCTTCGAATTTGTGTTGACTTTTGATGCAGAGGAGTCTTCCTGACTCTTTTTGGGCACTTACTCTTGTAGTGCCCGGATTCCCTACACTCAAAACAAATTATATGATTTTTGTTTAAAACCAAATTGTTTAAGTTACCTAGGGTGGTGGTGAGGATCTTTTTAGCTTTCTCTTCCTCTCGACCGGATGTAGATGCTTCTTCTTGTTGTTTCGGTGTTGAGGATGCCCTAATCTCCTCCCCCTCAATTCTAGAGGTGGTGGTCTCCCTCAATTCTTCCTCTTCTTCCACCGATTTGGAGGTTGACTCCCTATCAACTTTCAAATCCTCACTCACTTGTGAGGATGAGGATTCATCTTCGACCTCCTCTTCTTGAGCCGGTGATGAGTCTTCATGGAGCTTAGCCACTTAGCTCCATAGCTCCTTGGCATCTATATAATTACCTAACATACACAAGATATTGTTAAGTATTAAATCAATCAAAAATTTTATTACCTTGGTGTTTTTCTCGAATCTTTCGAGTTGTTCCTCACTCCATCTCTTTTTCTTGAGGAATCCTCCCTTTGGTTTTTTTGGATATTCAAATCCCTCCATCAAAATAGATCATTCCTCAAAGTCTCTCATTATAATGAAATCTTCAATTCTTCTCTTCCAAGAATTGAAGCCTTCTCATCCATATAGGGTGTAGGGCACTGGTGTGTTAATGTCCCAACCTAGTTGTTCTTCCAACTCCATCTTCACCCTCTAGCATCTTTAGCTCCCGGCGGTTAGTCCGTAGAAGAGCCCCGGGCTCTGATACCAAATGTAGGGGAAATGTTAACCGCTAGAGGGGGGGTGAATAGCGGTGTGCTAGAGGGGAATAGAGGTAGACTTACTCTTGTCCCTATCTGATTTGAAATCTGAATCCGTGTAACCCACAGGGACTAATTGATCTGCCCGGTAAACCAGCATATAATCTCTAGTCCTTCTCAGGTACTTCAATATATGCTTTACCGTAGTCCAATGTCCCTGTCCAGGATTACTCTGATATCTGCTAACCATGCCCACGACAAAGCAGATATCCGGTCTCGTACATAGCATAACATACATAAGGCTTCCTACTGCCAAAGCATAAGGAACCGCCTTCATGTCCTCTATCTCCTTTGATGTTTTGGGACACATCTCTTTAGATAAAGGAACTCCATGCCTAAAAGGTAGAAAACCTTTCTTGGAGTTCTGCATGCTAAAATGAGCAAGGATAGTGTCAATGTATGAAGCTTGAGACAAGCACAACATCCTTTTCTTGCGATTCCTTATAACTTTGATCCCAAGGATGTGTCCCACTTCTCCCAAGTCCTTCATATCAAACTGTTTGGACAACCATACCCTTACGTCTGATAACACGTTGATATCGTTGCCAACTAACAAAATGTCATCTACGTATAGTACAAGAAACACCACTACGTTTCCGTCACATCTCTTGTATACACAAGGCTCATCCGGACTTTGAATAAATCCATATTACTGGATTACCTCATCAAAGCGGATGTTCCAAGATCTAGAAGCTTGCTTCAATCCATAAATGGACCGATTAAGCTTACATACAAGATGCTCTTTGCCTTTAGCAATGAATCCCTCTGGTTGCCGCATATAGATGTTCTCCTCAAGACTTCCGTTAAGGAAAGCTGTCTTGACATCCATCTGCCAAATCTCATAATTCATATGAGCAGCTATAGATAAGAGAATCCGGATAGACTTAAGCATAGCTACCGGCGAAAAGGTCTCCTCATAATCGATACCCTCTTTTTGAGTATACCCTTTCGCAACAAGCCTAGCTTTGAAGGTCTCAACCTTCCCGTCTACTCCTCTCTTTCTCTTGTAGATCCACTTGCATCCAATGGTTTTTGCACCATCGGGTGGCTCTACTAGCTCCCAGACCTGATTAGAATCCATAGATTCTATCTCTGAATTCATCGCTCTTTGCCAAGATACCGCATCTCTATCTTGGATTGCCTCGTCATATGTCCAGGGATCAGGTTCATGTTCACCAGGGACTAAGTCCGAAGACTCCCCCAAAAACATGAATCTATCGGGTTGTCTAACAACCCTCCCACTACGACGAGGTGCCTCCTGTGTATGCTCTGTGACACGCGGTGCAGTGACTTGTGGTGTCTCCTCTTGTACCGGTGGTACTGAAGTCGGGACTTCCCCTATCAACTCCTCAAGAACAATCCTACTCTTGGGCTTGTGGTTCATTACATAATCCTCCTCTAGAAATCTGACGTTCGTGCTAACGATCACCCTCTGATCTCTAGGATTATAAAACAAACCAGCTTTCGTTCCCTTAGGGTAGCCAACAAACATGCACACTTCTGTACGAGGTTCCAACTTACGGCATCGACTTTGGCACATGTCTTTGGACTCCCCCATATCCGAATATGTCTCAGACTAGGCTTTCGCCCAGTCCACAATTCTACAGGGGTAGAAGGTGCTGATTTAGATGGAACCAAGTTCAGAGTGTACATTGCCGTATCCAGTGCATACCCCCAGAATGAAACAGGTAACTCAGAATAACTCATCATCGATCTGACCATCTTCATAAGAGTCCTATTCCTTCGCTCCGCTACACCATTCTGCTGGGGTGTGCCAGGTGCAGACAATTGGGATTGAATCTCAGCCTCTGATAAGTAATTCCTAAACTCTCCCAAGAGGTACTCGCCACCACGATCAGATCGTAATGTCTTGATACTTTTACCTTGACGGTTCTCCACATCAGCCTTGAATTCTTTGAACCTGTCAAAGCATTCAAACTTGCGGCGCATCAAGTAAATGTATCCATACCTTGAATAATTGTCTATAAAAGAGACGAAGTATTCAAAGCCACCTCTTGCCTGGATAGACATAGGACCGCACAAATCAGAATGAACCAATTCTAGCACATCTTTGGCTCTATACCCCTTGGCCTTAAAAGGCCTCTTGGTCATTTTACCTTCCAAGCAAGATTCACAGGTTGGGAGATCCTCCACCACTAATGAACCCAAAGGTCCATCAGCTATCAACCTTTGAATTCTGCTTAGGTTAATATGACCAAGCCTTAGATGCCAAAGATATGTTTGGTTCATTTGCGAAGGTTCTTTTCTCTTATTAGACTTAGAAGATGAGTTATTGATTTCTATATGCATCATGGGAGTTTTTGGTTCAAGAGTATATAAATTGCCAACCAATATACCAGAACAGATAATCTCCCTGTTCCTTTTTATAACCACTTTGTCATTAAAAGAAACAGAATACCCATCCAAAAATAATTTAGAAACTGAAATTAAATTCTTTCTAAAAGTAGGTACATAAAGACAATTTCTCAAAACCAAAACTTTATTCCTATCAAAAGATAAATAAACGTCTCCCACTGCAATAGCCGCCACCTTTGAAGCATTGCCCATGAAGACGGTAATCTCTCCCTCAGCTAGTCGTCGGGTTTCTTGGAACCCCTGCAAAGTATTGCAGACATGATCAGTGGCTCCTGTATCTATACACCAGGCACTGGTAGATAACACCGCTAAACATGTTTCAACAACTAAACAAGAAGATATACCTTTGTTCTTTCGGCGAGGACAGTCCGCCTTCCAATGTCCAGTCTGCTTGCAAGTGAAGCACTTGCCTTTTGGCTTCTTCACTCCTGCCTGAGGTCCCACTGCCACTTTCTTCGCTCCACCTTGCTTCTTCTTCTTCTTACCTTTCGGTTTAGAGGAAGAAACCTTCTGAGCGACCATGGCTTAAGCACTTTGTGAAAAAGCCCTCTGCGCTGGAGTTACATCGGAAGCTCCGCCAACGAATACAACCTCTTGTTCATGTTGTAGTTGAGGTGGAATTGCTCAAAACTTCTAGGCAGACACTGGAGAATGATATCGACCTGGGTTTCCCCATCGATCTCAGCTCTGAGGACTTCCATCTCATTAAGATGAGCCATCATCTTGAGAACATGATCCTTAATGGGTGTTCCCTCGATCATGGAGGTCGTCATCAAGTTTCTCATAGCCTCCTGCCTAGCCGCCCTACTCTGATGTCCGAAAAGTTCCTTGAGATTGAACATCATGTCATAAGCTGTGGCTATGGCCTGATGCTGATGTTGCAGCACATTTGACATAGATGCCAAAATGTAACACCGCGCCATCTCATCTGCCTTGACCCATTTCTTATAACGTTCTTTCTCCTTTTCATCAGAGTCATCGGTGAGCTTAGGAGGACAGACCTCGAAGAGTACAAATTGTTGGTGCAGTGGGCACCAAAGTCGAACCGGTATTTTGATTATGGCAAAAGGCTCAATAGTTAAGGGTATATTTGTTATCTTACGAGCTCAATTAAGTGTGCAGAAATGCTAAAGTTGAGCGGAAGGTCTGCGACACCCGGTGGGAACCGAGGTGGTCGGGCAACGCCAGAGGGACTTCGGAGGAAGCCGAGGTACTCGGGTGGAGACCGGAAGCGAGGCTACAAGGTAAGCTCGTGTGAAAGCGAAGCAAGGTCGTTAAGCGTAGATCCGACCCAATACCTCCAATGGAAGGTCTAGGTCGAGATCAGATGGTTAGAACCATCGTACTTTATATTTTAAGCTAACTTGTACTGCAGTCCAAAACCCTTTGACTACAGTCAACTGCTAGTCAAGTTCCAGCCTCGAGAAGAGCTCAAATTTCAAGGGGGTGAATTTGGACTTGACTCGTGTTTTGGTACAAAGGGTGATGTGGCATCAAGGTGGACATCCAAACCATCACCAAGCTTCCTTGTGGTGGACGCCCAAAATAAGGTGAGTTGGCACAAGGTGGTTGGATGAAACACCTCATCCTCAAGTTGGCGCCCAAGGAGGTTGGAGGTGGCACAAGGTGGTTGGATGAAACACCTCATCCTCAAGTTGGCGCCCAAGGAGGTTGGAGGTGGCACAAGGTGGTTGGATGAAACACCTCATCCTTGAGTTGGCACAAGAAGGTTGGAGGTGGCACAAGGTGGTTGGATGAAACACCTCATCCTTGAGTTGGGATAAGAACCTCACCTTGGACACTACCTATGTCTAAAGTCATAGATCAATATCCATAAATAGACATGTTCACTCCAAGCAAATAACAAGACATCCGTAGCTCTCAACACGCCGTACGGCTACTACTACTCACATTTGCTACGAAGTGCCGCGACAACGAAGCTACATCTTCTACTTATAAGAGTTGTCGGTATATTTATTTAAGTTCTACTTCTTTAAATTGTCTTTGTGCTTTAATCGTAACAAGGAAAGGGAGTGTCCTTTGCCTTGATTTCTTTTAATGTCGTTGCTCCTACTTCCAAGCGAAGAGGAGTGGTTTTAGTGAATTGCCCTCCGTACGTGATCAAGGATCACTAGGGCCGTGGATTAGCAATCGAAAGATTGTGAACCACGTAAAAATATCTTGTCTACTTTATATTTCCGCTGTGCATTCTCTACTTGCTTTTTACATATTGCAAAAGTTTTTAACGACACCGTATCGCTATTCACCCCCCCCTCTAGCGACACTTTCGATCCAACAATTGGTATCAGAGCCGGGGGCGCTAAGATTCGGTGAAACCACCAATCTAGCGTTGTTTTCTTTTTTACAGATTTTTTATTTATTTATTTCTGTTTTCGTATAATTATTTCACTTGCTTATCTTCTCCTACATATAGAATTGCATTAGAGGCTTTAGGATCCGGATAAGGTTGTCGCTTCGGGTTAGATCCGAGTAAGGTTATCCTCGGAACTTCAGCGACATTCGCATTTGATTGTTTATTTCTTTTTGCAAGTTACATTTTATATATCTTTTTACTTCCTACTAATCCAAGGCGAAAGTCTTGGAATATTCTTTCCGTGTGTGTTTTGCAAGATTCTTTTAAATCGTTCTTCTTCTTGTTTTTAAATGGCCCATCTCGAAGGGTTTAGCACTTGCCGACCCCCGTTTACAACGGTAATGACTTTCGTTATTGGAAGGGTCGGATGGAATGCTTTCTTAAAACCCAAATCGAGATGTGGATCGTAATCCAAACCGGTTTCACAATTCCTATTAATGAAGATGGTGAATCTTTGGGTTACGATCAATGGTCAAATTCCATGAAAAAACAAGTAGAAGCCGATGCCAAGGCAACTCAAATCTTGCAATGTGGGTTATCCAAGGAAGAGCTCAACCGCGTCGGCCCCTTCATTAGTGCAAAGGACTTATGGACCAAGCTAGTGGAACTACACGAAGGCACCGACGACACGAAGGTATGTAAAAGAGATTTACTTTTAAATAAATTGTATAACTTGAAAATGCAGGAAAACGAGACCGCAACTCAACTACATGCTCGTATCCAAAACATCGTCAACCAACTCCATGCCATCGGACAAAAGGTCGAGAATCGCGACCTTATCAGGTATTCTCTTAACTCGTTTCCTAGGACCACCTTGTGGGCATCCATGGTCGATGCCTACAAGGTCTCCAAGACCTTTCTAAAATTAGGTTAGGCGAATTGTTTTGAACTTGAATTACATGAGCAAACTAACGTGGTCGGTGAGAAGAGTATTGCGTTAGTTGCAGGTTCCAAGAAGAAGAAGCCCCCAAGCAAGCCACCCTCGAAGGAAGAAGACGATATCCAAGCTCTAATGGCCAAGCCGACCGAGCACGACTCCGAAACCGAAGAAGAGTCCGAGTCCGAATCCGATGATGAGCTTCCATTCAAGACAAGCCACGGATCCGTATCCGGTTCAAAAGAATCATTAAGGGTAAGTCGGTCGTTACTTAATACTTTGTATGGTGCAATTAAATTTTTAAATAAGAAACTAGCTAAGTCCGAGTCCAAGGTCGAGACCCTAATTGAGGAGGTTAACCTTCTCAAACATGAGGTCTCCCTAACCTCTTCGACTACTCGTATTCAAGAGGAGGACTCAACTCAAGTTGAAAAGCTTGAAGTTGAGAACTCGCTTTTGAAAACACAAGTCGAAGACCTTAGGAACACGTTGGAAAGGTTCACTTTGGGATCAAGGGACTTGACCTCTTACTTGGATCACAAAGGGCCGTGTACAACAAGGTCGGACTCGGGTTTAACTCAAATACAACCAATAAGTCATATATGTCTATAGTAAACCAACATAAGAAAAATGTCCAAGCATGGGTCCCTAAGACCACTTTGATTTCAACTTTAGGATCTAACATGTATTGGGTTCCCAAGGACCAAATTCACTATGTGAATAGACCCACTCGATTCAATGGTCCAGGAGCCAATACAAAATGTATTTTTGTTAAGTCTTAGAAATTGCATGCTTAGTTTTTCCTTTATTTTTAGAATGGTTAGATAGGACTCATAACCAACTAAAATCCTGCGAAAAGATTGAGCCTCGGGGAGCCTCTTTTCAAAAATAAATCAACTAAAATCCTACGAAAAGATTGAGCCTCGGGGAGCCTCTTTTCAAAAATAACTAGTTAGACCAAGATGTAGTCTCAAGTAAGTCGAGTTATCAATTTCTTGAAATTAGCTTTGTCTAAGGAAGTGGTCGTTGTTCCGATCAAAGAAGGCCTCTGTGCCTCGCCACGACCTGGAAGCTAATCTCTTGAAAAGATTACTTGATGAGCTTAGACTAAATCCGAATCTAACCTAATGTTGGTTAATTTAAATTCATTAAAATTAATCAAGTAAAATTGAAAGTCATCTCACAGTAACACATAGGAATAATATGTTTTGATCATGTAGATATTGGTGAGATGATTTAGGTTTAAAAACTTACAAACAACCCTTTAGTAATTCCATTGATCCTACACATAAGAGTCGAAGAAACCATTAATATAGTTTTCGACGAAGGACACGAACCCGTTCAATCCTTAACAAAACCAACTAGCAAATCAACTTATAGCGAACCCGACTCTGATCTTGAACTTGAATCTCGTCCTAACCCAAGTCATCCTATCGACCAAGTGATAGATGACTCTAACCCAAGTCAAACTAGAACTCACCCAAGTCATCCTATCGACCAAGTGATAGATGACCCTAACCCGAGTCACACTAAGACTCAAACAAATCATCCTATCAATCAAGTTATAGGTGATCCAAATTTAGGGGTTCGAACTAGAGCTTCATATCGAAACCTTAGTCAAATCTCGTTAATTTCCAAAATCGAACCCAAAACTATTGAACAAGCACTTCTTGATCCCGACTGGATTATTGCTATGCAAGAAGAGCTAGCTCAATTCACTAGAAATGAAGTCTGGGAATCAGTACCACCACCTAAAGAAAAATCAATTATTGGAACAAGGTGGGTATTTCGAAATAAACTTGATGATAAAGGTGAAGTAGTTAGAAATAAAGCTAGGTTAGTCGCAAAAGGGTTTAGTCAAGTCGAAGGTTTAGATTACGATGAGACCTACGCCCCGTAGCTTGGACTAGAGTCCATCCGAATGTTGTTAGCATATCTTTGTTTATATTGTTTCAAATGGATGTCAAGTCAGCATTTTTGAATGGATACATTAAGGAAGAAGTTTACGTCTCAACCTCCGGATTCGAAAATCTAGATAAACTGACCATGTCCTTAGACTTAAGAAAGCCCTATATGGACTCAAACAAGCCCCAAGAGCTTGATGCGAAGGCTTTCGATCTATCTTAAGTCCAAAGGATTCAACCAAGGTTTAGTCGACCCAACCTTATTCGTAAAAACCGTAGGAAAAGAAATCTTTATAGCCCAAATCTATGTAGATGATATAATTTTTGGAACTACCAACTCGATCCTGCTAAACGAATTCATCTCACTTATGGAAAGTGAATTTGAAATGAATTTAGTAGGAGAGTTAAGTTTCTTCTTAGGTTTACAAATTAAAAAAAACTAAAGATGGAATATATTTACATCAACAAAAATATACTAAGGACTTAATAAATCGATTTGGAATGCAAGATGCTAAAATAATCAATACACCTATGGCAACTAATGTTAATATAAACGAAGATGTAGAAGGAAAACCCGTTGACCTAAAATACTATAGGAGCGCAATAGGAAGTCTCCTATACTTAACCGCGAGCCGACCCGACATTTTATTCGTATGTAAGTATGTGCGAGTTACAAACCAAGGAGTCTCACCTAACCCTAGTCAAGCGTATCCTTAGATATCTAAAGGCACGCTAAGCGTAGGTATTTGGTACCCTAGATCTACCGAGTTTAATCTAATCGGCTACTCCGACTCCGACTATGCGGTAGTAAACTCGATAGAAAGAGCACGAGTGGTTGTTGTCAAATCCTCGGCTCGAGTCTAGTGAGTTAGTGCGAGAGGAAGCGACATTGCGTTGCCTTATCTACCACCGGCCAGAATACGTTGCGATGGGTGAGTGTGTCTCTCAGCTCCTGTGGATGAAGCACACTCTCCAAGACTTTAGCTTAATCTTTAACAACATTAAAAGTTAGGTATGTGCATAATAGAGTAGGATTTAAATTTTTCTATATATGTACTCTATTTTTGCTTCTTTTTATGAAATTAGCCTAAGTCTTACCTTAGAAATCATATTGGGAACTTGCTTGGACTTACAAACCCTAAAATATATTTACAAACTTTTTGAGTTAAGGCAAAAGGGGGAGAAAGTCACAAAAGTAAGGAAGAAAGTAAACAAAATTATTACCTTTTATATTAAGTAATTCCGTTTACTTAAGCAACTATTAAGGGGGAGTAAAAATTATTTTTCAAGAACTCACCTTCGGTCAAGGGGGAGGTTACCTCAAAGGGGAGAACTTGAAACAATAATATTTCTCACTCATGCTTAATCTTTATGCTAGCTCATTCATGCTTAATCATTACGCTAGCTCATTCATATTTAATCTTTATGCTAGCTCATTCATGCTTAATCATTATGCTAGCTCATTCATATTTAATCTTTATGCTAGCTCATTCATATTTAATCTTTATGCTAGCTCATTCATGCTTAATCATTATGCTAGCTCATTCATATTTAATCTTTATGCTAGCTCATTCATGCTTAATCATTATGCTAGCTTACTGTTATGCTTAATTTTTCCTTAACTTTTGTGTCGGTTTGCCATGAATCAAAAAGGGGGAGATTGTTGGTGCAGTGGGCACCAAAGTCGAACCGGTATTTTGATTATGGCAAAAGGCTCAATAGTTAAGGGTATATTTGTTATCTTACGAGCTCAATTAAGTGTGCAGAAATGCTAAAGTTGAGCGGAAGGTCTGCGACACCCGGTGGGAACCGAGGTGGTCGGGCAACGCCAGAGGGACTTCGGAGGAAGCCGAGGTACTCGGGTGGAGACCGGAAGCGAGGCTACAAGGTAAGCTCGTGTGAAAGCGAAGCAAGGTCGTTAAGCGTAGATCCGACCCAATACCTCCAATGGAAGGTCTAGGTCGAGATCAGATGGTTAGAACCATCGTACTTTATATTTTAAGCTAACTTGTACTGCAGTCCAAAACCCTTTGACTACAGTCAACTGCTAGTCAAGTTCCAGCCTCGAGAAGAGCTCAAATTTCAAGGGGGTGAATTTGGACTTGACTCGTGTTTTGGTACAAAGGGTGATGTGGCATCAAGGTGGACATCCAAAACCATCACCAAGCTTCCTTGTGGTGGACGCCCAAAATAAGGTGAGTTGGCACAAGGTGGTTGGATGAAACACCTCATCCTCAAGTTGGCGCCCAAGGAGGTTGGAGGTGGCACAAGGTGGTTGGATGAAACACCTCATCCTCAAGTTGGCGCCCAAGGAGGTTGGAGGTGGCACAAGGTGGTTGGATGAAACACCTCATCCTTGAGTTGGCGCACAAGAAGGTTGGAGGTGGCACAAGGTGGTTGGATGAAACACCTCATCCTTGAGTTGGGATAAGAACCTCACCTTGGACACTACCTATGTCTAAATTCATAGATCAATATCCATAAATAGACATGTTCACTCCAAGCAAATAACAAGACATCCAGAGCTCTCAACACGCCATCGTAACGCCGCTACTACTACTCACATTTGCTACGACGAAGTGCCGCCGACAACGAAAGCTACATCTTCTACTTATAAGAGTTGTCGGTATATTTATTTAAGTTCTACTTCTTTAAATTGTCTTTGTGCTTTAATCGTAACAAGGAAAGGGGGAGTGTCCCTTTGCCTTGATTTCTTTTTGTAATCGTTGCTCCTACTTCCAACGAGGAGGAGTGGTTTTAGTGAATTGCCCTCCGTACGTGATCAAGGATCACTAGGGCCGTGGATTAGCAATCGAAAGATTGTGAACCACGTAAAAATATCTTGTCTACTTTATATTTCCGCTGTGCACTCTCTACTTGCTTTTTACATATTGCAAAAGTTTTTTAACGACACCGTATCGCTATTCACCCCCCCCTCTAGCGACACTTTCGATCCAACACAAATTTGTACTCCTCCGCAGTTAAGACAATATCCAGGTTTCTTTTCCAATCAATGTAGTTTGGACCAGTAAGTTTGTTTTCTTTTAAAATCACAGCAAGTGGGTTGAAAGCCATTTGAAAATCCTAAAAATCACAATGATCAAAATATTAGATTTCAAATATTATTGATTCCTCAAAACAATAAAATTCTGAAATCAACCAACACCTCAAAACACCGAGAATGTCTGAAATCAACAAACAATATACGAATTCTACATTTGTAAGAGGAGGTTTTACCCATTAATTTTATTATCTTGTCAACCTTAATTTTTGACAAATAAAATTAATAGTTGGTTCCTCTTTGGCCCTACAAATAAAAGCAGTGACTCCTATGGGGAGGATACTTTTATTTGCATCTAAGTGTGCACCATTACACGATACTAAGGAAATTATTTTGGATTATGTGCCTTACCTCTGTGGAAGTACACATGCTCCTAGATAATTTCCTATAACCATTATTTGACCTAGTGATCCGCAAACAAATCCGTCCTCAGGGAGGAAGGCACTCAGAGCCGACACACAAGTTTGTTGCATCACACGTCAAATTGTAATGGAGGCCGCGGGAATTAATTAAAATGTCCCTCTCCCACTTAGTAAATTACAAATGAGGAATTTTAAATCATACACAACATGCATATAAAACAAATAAGCAATAAATATGGAAAAAATAGAATTTTTCCAACTATTATGGCATTGTCCTCCAATATGCATCCCGTCGTGTCGCCACCTCGTCTGCTCCATTTTTTCCCGTGCGCAAGTCACCAAAGAGATCCGAGCCGAGATAAAACTATTTTAATTTACATCCATCGATCCTATACTCCACGAAGGAGTGTAAAAATAATCTAGATCGAAAGTAAACTAAAATGAGCGGCTAAACAATGCCGTATTTAATTACAAAAATTAAATACTAATCTAGCCTCGTCAACCCCGAGGATTCAAATAATAAATATTTACACATTCATTCACATACACACACATGACCATAATAGTCGGATCTTATACCTGCAACCAAAGAGTTAAACTACGCACATCCTACTATTATCCAGGACATATAATATATGAATAAGAGCATAAAAATTAACCGAATCCTAAACACAAAACCGGAAACCGTGGCTCTGATACCAGTTGTAGGGAGTCGCTTTGGAGGCTCATTGGCTCCCATGTCCCCGGATTAAAATTTTCACTAATGAAAGGATTAATCCGGATGGGATGAGATTCCTTAGCAACACCATTTCGTCGTCGTGCTAACAACTTGAGTGGTCGCTTGAACAAACTAGTTGTTCAAGCAACACAACTCTTCTAGTTGGTTAGCCGCGGAAGAGACGACGGACGGATCGCCGGTTTTTGTGTTTGTCTTCGGGGTCCATGATTATACAATATATTTACTAATTCACACATGCATAATCAAAACATAAAAGAACATGCTCAGATCTGTAAATAAAGTTAAAATAACTTTATACTTTACGATCTTCTACCGTATGTCCTATCCTTCTCGTGGACGACGTGTGGACGAAGATCCTCCACGAGTAGAAGCCTTCTAGATCGCTTTCTTCTCTACCTTGTCCGCTGCGAACAAAGAAAAGAACTTACAAATACCTATCCTTTCTAGAGCCAGCCACCAAATTAGGGAATTTGGTGCAACCGCCGGCCAAGGATCAAATGGATGATGCGCCGGCCACCAAATGAAGGAGAACCGCCGGCCACCTTGGAGAATAGGGAGGAGGATGAGAACCGGCCACCAATGGGAGGAGAACCGCCGGCCAAGGAAGAAGGGAGAGGCCTCTAGGATGGGCGTCGGCCAAGGAATGATCAAAGGAGATGGGCGCCGACAATCAACAAGAAGGATGAAGGTTGCCGCCCACTTTGCTTCAAACCCTAGCCGCCCAAAAACCCTAGCCACCCAAAACCCTAACTCCAATTCGAAATCAATAATCCTGCCGCCCAAACCTAAGCCCCCTATTTATAGAATTGGGCTTAAGCCACCTTTAATCTCCACCGTCGGATCTAGGGATTTAATCTCCACCGTCGGATCTAGGGTTTTATCCCAACCGTCGGATCTAGGGTTTCATCCCAACCGTCGGATCTAGGATTTCATCCCAACCGTCAGATCTAGGATTTCATCCCAACCGTCGGATCTAGGGTTTTATCCCAACCGTCGGATCTAGGGATTTAATCCTAATCGTCGATTCTAGGGTTTCATCCTAACCATCGGATCTTAGGGATTTAATCTCCACCGTCGGATCTAGAGTTTTATCCCAACCGTCGGATCTAGGGTTTCATCCCAACCGTCGGATCTAGGATTTCATCCCAACCGTCGGATCTAGGACTTCATCCTAACCATCGGATCTTAGGGATTTAATCCCAACCGTTGGTTCTAGGTTTTGTTTTACATTGTTGGATCTAGACTTCACAAGGATTATATTAGGCTACGATAGGGACCATAAGGAGGAGTTGGATCTTGGCCACCTGATGGATCGGAACCACACAAACTTGATCCATCAATGATGTTCCATTCCACTAGAGGATCATCATTGAACTACCTCACCAACCCCCATAAATCAATATGCGCTCCATATATTATTTGTACATTCATCTCCCCGTGTTTAAGATATCGAATGTCTGTCAATTAATTGATTTACTGACCATCAATTAATTAACATCTAATTCCTCGAGTAGTACCACTCAACCTTATCATCATGTTGACTAAGTCAACCAGCTGGGTTTACATGATGAACCTTATGAGCTCCTCAAGGGGACATCATCAACCTAATATATAAAACACGGTTTCCTCCTATAATCAATGACACACCATGTAAATAATATTATTTCCCAACTTACCGGGCATATTGATTTAATCCATCTAAATCTCACCCTCTGGTAAATCAAAGAAATAAATACTAAGTACATGTGCCCGTTATTATATCGGGATTAAGAGCATGTACAACATAATATCCGAGGTCCGATTCAATTATGTAATCAGCAATAAATTGAATCACCTCTATGTCAGTCCTGCTCAATACACCTAAGTGTACTAGTGTAACTCAATGTTCAAGACAAAACAATACCAAGCTACAATACAACCATGCCAATGGTTTGTCCAAAACCATCTTGGTTGTGAGCCTCTACTTATATTTTACAAGGAACTGATAACATGATCTTCTGTGCCACACCAAGCACCATGTTATCTACAATGTAAAATATTAGACAATATGCACACATATAAATATATAAAGTGCAAACAATGATCATGTGATTCTTATTTCAAAATAAAATGTTCATACAAGAAAAGCTAGGTTTTCAGTATACATTCTAACAACTAGTTCATTGGAGTGACCAGCCGTAAGACTTCATATGGTTCTCTGCATATATAGATATGTCAATGAAGTTCTTACTGTAGCTTAAGTGCGATGTTCCTCTGACTTGCGGTATTCAAGTCATCTTGATCATGGAGACTTATGCTTTGACATCTTAAGTAAACATCTCTAAGGAGATGTGGACCCGGGATGATTGGGTATAAGTCGAAATGATCGAAGGTGTTTGAATAGCCTATAAAGGATTCACCACTCCTTGCAAGGAGATGTATACCCATGGCCTCTCGTCGGATTGTTACTAAAGTCTTTGGCCAAAGCATTACATGTTTAGAGTAAGGTACTCTTCGATACATGTGCAGTAACTAGAATCCGTAGGACGAGGAAATGATACTTGGGCTAGGTGTGACGTAGTCAGTCTAGTGGGGACTGACACTATAGACCATGTCCTGAACCAAGTGGGTATAAGATGAGTGAAGGTAATGGGGCACAAATCATTCGAGCTGCTGAAGGGTTTCAGAAATAGTTCTGGATCAACCGTTGATCTTTTCGGTTAATTGGAGATCATGATGTACTACTAGGTGCCACTCATGATCGTTCTATAATTAATGGTTAATTATAGACGGCCAACATAAACCGAGAACCTATTTGGTCACACGCACAATGAGCGTAATCCAAAGGATTTAAAACGAGCTTGAGAATGGGATTCTCAGACCGAGAGAAACTAGGTTTGGTTGAACCAAACATGAAGCGAGCATGAAATCGTTTCAGTCGCAATGGAAGCGTGGATGGGCCGTGTCTTATGAAGACATAATGGATGAACCAAAATGGTTTGGTTTTAATCCAATGGAGGAGAATAAACCAAAGGGTTTGGTTTATTTTAAACGAATGAACCAAAAGTTGGTTCGGTTCGTTTTAACTTAAAATAAACCATCATGGTTTGGTTTATTTTAACTTATCTTAATGGAGCGGGTTAACGGGCCTAATGGTTATGATCCAATAACCATTAAGAGAATTAGTTCTCTATAAAAGAGGGCTTAAGGGATAATTAAGCCCTAATCCAAAAACCCTAGCTCAAGTTGCCGCCCACCTCATCCCCTCTAAGAGTTGGCGCCAACCTCCATTGCCGCCCAACCTCTTGTGCCGCCGTCCAAGTTGTTGCCGGCGTCCAAGCTTCGGCCGGTGATCCTCCGGTGACCCTTCGGTGATCTCCTTTAGGTTTGGCATCAAGGTGAGCTTTATCTTCCCTTGGTTGGACGACGCCAATCTCCTCCACCAAAGCTGTCCAGTTTTCTGGACAGCTTGTTCTCCTCTCGTCAGAGCATCGTTTGGACGACGGTTAGAGCTCCGACAGTGGCTAACTTATCAGGGATTCGATCTCCGGTAATCCTCTGAGGTGGAGGACGAAGGATTCGTCAATCGATTGACGAATACCTCTCCGGAGAAGCGAGTTTTGAGGACTCATTTTTGGATCCGAATTTGGATTCGGATCATGATCATCTCTCGATCACGTCGTCTTCAACATGAGGCTAGTAACCCGTACGAAGACGAAGCTCGTGGCTTAGCGAAGTCATCCAGAGGATACTCGGCGTGGATATGGATAGAGACGATTCTAGCGAGGATCGTTCCGGTTGATGCCGTTCCCGCTACACGTCATACGAAAGGTATAACGTAGTTAAATTTCCTTTTATTGCAAATTTAAACTTACGATTATGTCTACACATGTTGTACTATGCATGCGTGTGATGTGTGTGTTGTAATAAATGTAGATTTATTAATTTTATTGCTTCCGTTGTGCTCATATTTACGAAACATGATCGAACACACACACGTCGCGGTGCCGGAAACCCAACAGTGGTATCAGAGCCCAGGTTGTGTTTCGACATAATCGTAAAATGGTTTTGCGATAGTCATAATGTTATTTCTAGAAATTTTTTAATTTTGGAAATTTAGAAGTATTTATGGAAAATTTTCAATTTTGGAAAGTCTAGATGTATTTATGGAAATCTTCCACTTTTGGAAAGTTGGAAGTATTTATGGAAATTGATATTTTCCATAAATAAAATATTTTATTAGATTCTGGAAATTTGTTTCCTAATTTAATCATGATTTGATTTGGAGAATTAAATCTTAAAATATTCAATTTCCATAAGTAGTTTTGATGATTTAGGAAATTGGTTTCCTAAATTGATTTTCCTTAATCAATTATTTTCATAAATAAAATATGTGATTAGATTTGGAAATTTGTTTCCTAATTCAATCATGATTTGATTTGGAGAATCAAATATTAAACATATTTTATTTCCATAAATAGTTATGACAAATAAGGAAATTATGTACATGACATAATTGTATGCCATGTAATTGCATTAGATGCATAACATTATGTCATGCGTGTCGTAACATGTAGATGTATGCCATGTATGCCATGCCATGTAGATAATAGTTATTTGCATGCAAAGAGGATGAGACATAAAACCCTAACTCAATATTAAAGCCTACACCTTCCATTAATATGGTTAGAACCAGAGTTCTGTTTCTTGTTTGGGTTGTTGGACTCACTCCAAGCCCGGCTTGAACCTGAACATGTTCAAATCATTAGAATAGTTTAACTCTAATATGGTAAGAGTCAGAGGTCAATCGTTAGTTTGGGTTGTTGGACTCACTCCAAGCCTGGCTAATTCGTTGAATGCGCTCTAACCATATTAAAACTATTTCGCGATTAATGGGTCGTCTCTAACTTGGAGCATCGATTTGTTGGACTCACTCCAAGGTCGATGTGAAGAGAGGTGAAGTTGGGTGCTATGCATATGATGCATACTTGTTAATGTGTTAACAACCCAATGTATGTGTAAACATTCGATTAGTTGATAGCACATTGTGATAGTTACATATACATGATATGTAATCGGTATACTTGATACCCACCATCATAGCTAAGAATGGCTTGTTGGACTCACTCCAAGGTTGTTCTTATCTATATTGGATATCAGCCCATTCGGAGATTGACCTACGATCTCCCGAATTGATTTCAAGGGTTTTTGAATTCGAAAAAATGAATGGGATTTTGTAAATGTATGTGGATGCATTTTAAAATCATCTTTCTCATATATGCTCGTTTTGTATTTCTAGGTTAATCGCTTGATCATGATGTCTTTGAATTTGCGCTCTATTTTGAATTCGAATAAATTAACTGGGTTGAACTTCTTGGACTGGCTTAGAAACTTGAGAATTGTTCTCAAGGCAGAAAAGCTTGAGTATGTCCTCGAAGCGTCTCTTCCCGCCCATCCTAGTGATGATGCAACACTGAACCAATTGTTGGCCCATCAGAAACATGTGAGTGATTCTGAGCAAGTGAGTTACATCATGCTAGGGGCGATGGTACCCGAGCTGCGAAAGCAGCATGAGCATATGGATGCTCATACCATAGTCCTTCATCTTTATGAGTTGTTTGATGAGCAAGTGAGATTCGAAAGGTTCGAAGTCTCCAAGCTCCTCTTCACCTCTGAGATGCAAGAAGGTTCATCTGTGGTACTGCTCAACATGCTGAAGACTGTGGAGCCTTCTGAGAAGCATGAGTAGGGGACGGTGCTGTTAGTTGATTCCTCGTAGAAAGGTTCTAAGAGGAAGTCAAAGGAATAGCAGAAGGGAAAGAAGAGAAGGGCTAAGAAGGTAGAACTAGCACAAAAGGAAACTTGCCATCATTATGGCAAGGAGAGCCATTGGCGAAGAAAGTGCAAGATTTATCTTGAGTCTGTGAAGAAGAATAAGGCATCGGATGCCCCATCTTCCTCAGATATCTTCGTTATTGATTGTCATTCTATTTCCTCAGACACTTGGGTATTGGATACTGGGTGTGGCTCACATATATGTAAAGACATACATGGGCTAAGAAATAGAAGAAGACTCGTCAAGGGAGAGTCAAATTTGTTGGGGATTTGAGGCCGCTAGAGGGGGGGGGGGGTGAATAGCGTAGATGATCGTACGTAGATGGAAATCGTTCACGTGCTTGTCTACAATTCATGTTAGCGCAGCGGAATAATAATAATAAAAGCAATACACGAAATACAATCACACACGAACACGATGATATAACGTGGTTCGGAACCGTAACGGTTCCTACTCCACGGATCGGGCTCAAACGAGCCCTAGCGATGCCAAACACACACCACTATCAAATAACTCCTTCTCGACACAAGTCGAAGGTGGAGAAACCTCTTACAATAAGATTACAACAATAATCTAAATACAACAAGCAAATATAATAGGAAATACAACAAGAGAAGTAAAGAACACTTTACAAAAACTCTTTAGATCACTTGCTTGTTGATCGCTTGAATCGTGGTCGAAGACCCTGATTTGCAGCAGCAAATCGCCTCAAAAACGTCCAAGAAATCGCTTGCAAAAACCCTCCTTCCGAGCTGCCTTTATAACCTGCGTCGGGCTGGATTTCCGCCTATCAGTCGACTGACATAAGTCAACAGTCGACTGATGCCACTGTTGTCGTGAGACAACGGATTGATCCACGCTGGAAAAACTCCAACGGATCTCTTGGCGATCGCCAACATTGGCGATCGGCCGACAACGCCGTCGATCATTGCCCGATCGACTACGGAGCGTTACGTGCTCGACACTCGACCGGTGGCGGATCGCCATCCCTTGGCGATCGACTACTCCCCATGAGCAATGATCGGTGCGAGCAATCCCAGCTCTAACCTGGCAGTCGAACTCAAGTCGACTTACGGCAGTCGAACCGGCCATAATGCCAGTCGACTGCCAACCTCAAGAATGAGATTTTAACCCAAGTATGAGGTTTTAACCCAAGTATGGTTCCCCCATACTTGCTAGACCACCCTTAGCCTAGACCTAAGCCTTCTAGCCACCTCCATCAGCCTCACGCCTCTCGGATCCCTCCAAGTCATCTATGACTTGTTCATCCATCGCGCTAGCTTCTAGGTGCTTCCATCGGCTATGTCATGCTAACGGTGTCTACACCGCCAAGGCACATTGGACTTACGCCGCCAAGACTCCGCTTGGACTTTACGCCGCCAACCATTGGACTTATGCTGCCAAGACTCCCGCTTGGACTTTACGCTGCCAATATCAAACCCTTGGACTTCTCAAATGCCAAGACTCAAGCTTGGACTTTCCCTTGCCAACCCATGTTGGACTTTTCATGCCAAGACCATGCTTGGACTTTCCTTGCCAACCAATGTTGGACTTTACATTGCCAAGACCCATGCTTGGACTTTTACATTGCCAAGACCCATGCTTGGACTTTTCCTTGCCAAACCATGTTGGACTTTTCCTTTGCCAACCCATGTTGGACTTTCCATTTGCCAAGACCCATGCTTGGACTTTTACATTGCCAAGACCCATGCTTGGACTTTTCCTTGCCAAACCATGTTGGACTTTTCCTTTGCCAACCCATGTTGGACTTTCCATTTTCCAAGACCCATGCTTGGACTTTCCCATAATCACATGGTCAACCCTAGTCAACCATTAAAGTCAATTATAACCTGGGTCGATTGCTCCAACAATCTCCCCATACATATTAACTGACATTAATGTCAAACCACTTTGTCAAATCCCTTTGTCAAACATCAAAACATCACTCGAGTCAAACTCGAATCTAGTCAATCGTGACCTGGGCCGATTGCACCAACAATCTCCCCCTTTTTGATGTTTGACAAAAACCAAACAAATCATCTGAGTTAGACCACTAACTCAAATCCCTTACCAATTACCCCAAATTGGTAAACACTCTCCAAATGTTCTCCCAAACATTCTCCCCCTTTTTGACTAACATCAAAAAGGTTATCTCTCCAAGGAGGTCAATGTCTCATGTCCCAATGAGATCTTATAATCTCCCCCTTGATTTAAAAATATCTAGGATGTCTACCATCTTCCTAGTGATAAGTCTCATATCACTCAAGAGAGGCAATCCTATTCACTCTCCCAATTTCCAAATTGGGTATAAAAAATCATCAATTTTCCCAATTGATGATACTTTCCCAATAACTTCTCCTTTTCAAGGAAAAACACATCCATCATCCCAAGATGGATACCTCCCCTAAAGGCTTGCTCCCCTTGACCATTGCACCAACAATGTCCTTGGGGAGTCCCTAAGCCAATAGGAACTCTAAACCATCAAAATTAAGGTTGGAAATTCAACATTGAACTTTCCACCACCTCAAATTGATACTTTGACCTAACACCTCTCCAAATCCATATCCAATGAATTTTCACCCTTCATAATGCTTCCCAAAGCATATCCTAGGGTTAGGAGTGGTTAGGGACCTTTACCATGGCTAAAAACGGGCTAAACAACCTTGTTAACCCGAAATCAGACTGGCGTGATCGACTCAGCGATGTCGATCGATTATGCCACATACATCGATCGGCCCGCCACCAATGGCGATCATTGTGTATTCGAAATTTTATCGAATCAATTTAGAAAATCATAACTAATTATACGTATATCGAAAAATCATGAAATTTGATACGTATAATACTTATGACCAAAACAATGGGTGAAAAATATTTGAAAATTAATTTACCCATAAAATAGTGAGTTTGATACAAAACTCAAAACTATTGAAATTTTCAATGTTTTGGCCCTATTTTGTATCAAC
This sequence comes from Wurfbainia villosa, assembly GCA_025175895.1. NCBI lineage: Eukaryota > Viridiplantae > Streptophyta > Magnoliopsida > Zingiberales > Zingiberaceae > Wurfbainia > Wurfbainia villosa. The sequence continues at coordinate 90,689,819 of CM046000.1, forward strand.
TCTATCAATGGTGATTGCTATCAAAAGATAGACTTCACCAAGGTTTTTCAAAATGATTTTAACATGTTTTCAAAACCTTATTTTGGATCATATTCCTTGGGCTCTATGTACATGACTTGTACACAAGCTTTCCTAATGATCCACCAATAAAATTAGATGAGTTTTGGTTCAACTAGATGCAAAAACTATGCACCTTGAACTCAACTCATATCCTAGCATCTCACATGTATCTAGGGTGTATAAATACACATACATGTCAATTGGATGTGAGATGTGGGTTTTGTTCTCCCTAAACTAGGGTTTCATGCATTTTTCTAAGGCAACTCTATTTGATTCCCTTATAAATGGGACTCCAAGTCATGCCATTGTCCTTAAATCAATTTCAATCAAATTAATGCATGAAATGATCATGGCATAATGATAGCAAAAATTAAAACATGGCCAATGATCATGATGTCATGATATATGATATAAACTAAAAACTCATGACATTAACCTAAACCCTAAACATGATCATGACATTTTATATGATTAAAATTAAGCATGATGTCATGACGTGTTATATGGCAAACAAAGCATGACAAATAAGATATAAAGGTATGTAATACCTAAATTTTAATATTAATTGCCATTTTATATAATTAGATATATTTTGCCATATCTCTATTTTTCTCCCAAGTGTGCCAAAAACCCAAAATGACACACTAACCTCTAAACCTAAATTGTTCCAAAATGATCATTTTATCAAACTTCTCAAGTAACATTGGCACACCCTAAAATCTTTTAGGATTAAAATCAAACCACATTCCCAAGGCAACTATAACCTTGAAAATGACCTAAAATGCCACCTTTGCCATGGTTGAGTTAACTACCCATCCAATCAAGGTTGACACACCCTAAACCCACCTAGCATGAATCAATCACGCTCTTAGGAACCCAAAACCGATTTGAGCTCCTAGGGTTAATTAGGTATTCCTTAGGGATAACCTCCTTAGATACCTTCCTAATGACCCTCCTAGGCTTATTAGCCTTGGTCATTTGGGTCTTATCTAGGTTGACTCTAGGGGTAACTCCCCTTGCAATCTTCTTAGTGGTCACCCTAGGTTTCCTAGAAACCCTAGCCACTAGGCACACCCTTTGGTCAACTCTAGGGATGACTTCCCTATTGGCCTTGGTCTTCCTAGACCTAGTTTGTGCTCCATAGTCAAATGGAACACTATGATAAGCCACCTTAGGCTTAGGTTTATGACCCAAACCATTCTTGCCCTTGGTTGACTTTTGCTTCTTGAGTCCTAAGTGTTGACTTTGACTAATTGACCCAGAAGTTTGACTAATTGACCATTGCATTTGATTTTGCATAACTTTAAGAGTCTTTTCAAGTTTTTCAAGCCTTGACCTCAAGGCTTGATTTTCCTTTTCTAGTTGCCCAATTTTAGAATTTTGATTTAAGTCTTGGGCATTGGACTTTCTAGGCATATGCCTAGTCCACTTAGGATTGAAACCTAGGTGCTCTTGCACCTTTCTAATGGTCTCCCTAGGTAAAATTGGTCTAGTGTTATTTGACCTAGGTTTATCCTTAGATGAATTATTTTTAGGGACATTAGTCCCAAATTTCTTCCTATTATCTAAGTGAATATTTTTAGCTCCTAAGCAATATTCTCTATTTCTAGCATGCTCTTTTTGATAAATAGCAAGATTGCTAAAATTATTTCTAGCATGCTTTTGACTATTAGAAAGAGCATTATTAAGATATACCTTAGGGTTAGCCTTAGCTCCCCCTACTTGTGTAGCTCTTTCTTGCCCCTTCTTCTTCCCTCTTAGGCATTGACTCCGGTAATGTCCCGGTAGCCGGCATTTGAAGCAAATCACTTGCTCCTTTCTCTTTTGTATTGAGGGACCGACATCCTTAACTTTTGGAGCCGGTGGAGCTTTCCTAATCCGTTTAGGACACTTACTCTTGTAGTGTCCTTGCTCCCTACACTCAAAGCATATAATATGAATTTTATTATTATTTGAAATGCTCGAGTTACCTAGGTCCGTGGTAGGTGCCGGAGTTGAATTTTGAGCTTCCTCATCTTGACCGGATGTTGAAGGCACTTCTTGAGGTTGCCCGGTGTAGATGGTCTCTCCTCAATCACGGAGGTGGATGCTTCTCCCACCTCTTCTATTTTCTCTTCCGATCCGGAAGTTGACTCCTCACTTTCTTCCGATTCCTTACTTTCACTTGAGGATGAGCTCTCTTCTTCATCCTCCTTGTCTTCTTGGATTGAATGAGGTTCTTCATGGAATTTCGCCAAAATGTTCCATACCTCTTTGGCGTCTTTACAATCCACATAGTCACCTAGGCTACACAAGATGTCATTAGGTACTAAATCAAATATAAATTTGATTACCTTCTTATTTTTCTCGAATTGCCGGAGTTGCTCCTCACTCCATTTCTTCTTCTTGAGAAATCCTCCCTTTGGTCCCTTAGGATATTCAAATCCTTCCATCAAGGCGGACCATTCCTCAAGGTCTCTCATCATCAAAAACTCTTCAATTCTCACCTTCCAAGAATTGAAACCTTCTCGTCCATAGAATGAATAAGGGACCGGTGTGTTGATGTCCCATCCTAATTGATCTTGGACTTCCATCTTTTACCCTCTAGCGTCTTGCTCCCGGTTGTTAATCCGTTGAAGAGCCGCCGAGCTCTGATACCACTTGTTGGGGATTTGAGGCCGCTAGAGGGGGGGGGGTGAATAGCGTAGATGATCGTACGTAGATGGAAATCGTTCGCGTGCTTGTCTACAATTCGTGTTAGCGCAGCGGAATAATAATAATAAAAGCAATACACGAAATACAATCACACACGAACACGATGATATAACGTGGTTCGGAACCGTAACGGTTCCTACTCCACGGATCGGGCTCAAACGAGCCCTAGCGATGCCAAACACACACCACTATCAAATAACTCCTTCTCGACACAAGTCGGAGGTGGAGAAACCTCTTACAATAAGATTACAACAATAATCTAAATACAACAAGCAAATATAATAGGAAATACAACAAGAGAAGTAAAGAACACTTTACAAAAACTCTTTAGATCGCTTGCTTGTTGATCGCTTGAATCGTGGTTGAAGACCCTGATTTGCAGCAGCAAATCGCCTCAAAAACGTCCAAGAAATCGCTTGCAAAAACCCTCCTTCTGAGCTGCCTTTATAACCTGCGTCGGGCTGGATTTCTGCCTATCAGTCGACTGCCATAAGTCACCAGTCGACTGATGCCACTGTTGTCGTGAGACAACGGATTGATCCACGCTGGAAAAACTCCAATGGATCTCTTGGCGATCATTCGCCAACATTGGCGCGATCGACAACGCCCGTAGTCGACGCCTGATCGGCTACGGGCGTTGTGCTCGACACTCGGCGGCAATGATCATTGCCATCCCTTAGCGGTCGGCTGCTCCATGAGCCGATCATTGCCGAGCAATCCAGCTCTAACACAGAATGAGGTTTTAACCCAAGTATGGTTCCCCCATACTTGCTAGACCACCCTTAGCCTAGACCTAAGCCTTCTAGCCACCTCCATCAGCCTCACGCCTCTCGGATCCCTCCAAGTCATCTATGACTTGTTCATCCATCGCGCTAGCTTCCAGGTGCTTCCATCGGCTATGTCATGCTAACGGTGTCTACACCGCCAAGGCACATTGGACTTACGCCGCCAAGACTCCGCTTGGACTTTACGCCACCAACCATTGGACTTATGCTGCCAAGACTCCCGCTTGGACTTTACACTGCCAATATCAAACTCTTGGACTTCTCAAATGCCAAGACTCAAGCTTGGACTTTCCCTTGCCAACCCATGTTGGACTTTTCATGCCAAGACCATGCTTGGACTTTCCTTGCCAACCAATGTTGGACATTACATTGCCAAGACCCATGCTTGGACTTTTACATTGCCAAGACCCATGCTTGGACTTTTCCTTGCCAAACCATGTTGGACTTTTCCTTTGCCAACCCATGTTGGACTTTCCATTTGCCAAGACCCATGCTTGGACTTTTACATTGCCAAGACCCATGCTTGGACTTTTCCTTGCCAAACCATGTTGGACTTTTCCTTTTCCAACCCATGTTGGACTTTCCATTTGCCAAGACTCATGCTTGGACTTTCCCATAATCACATGGTCAACCCTAGTCAACCATTAAAGTCAATTATAACCTGGGTCGATTGTATAAACAATCTCCCCAACATATTAACCGACATTAATGTCAAACATCAATGCCAAACCACTTTGTCAAATCCCTTTGTCAAACATCAAAACATCACTCGAGTCTGGTCAATCGTGACCTGGGCCGATTGTACCAACAAAATTTACGTGTTGGGAATGGAGCAAAGGTTGCTGCACTCGCCATTGGAACGTATTTGTTGAGACTCCCTACAGGACTTGTCTTAGAACTGGACAATTGCTTTTATGTTCCTTCGTTGATAAAGAACATTATTTCTATTTCTTGTTCAAATAGAAATGGGTACCATTTGACTTTTAGTAACAATTGTTGTTACATAACTTTGAATGGAGTTCTTTATGGGATCGGAACTTTAAGCAATGGTATTTATACGTTGGACGTATCCAGTGACATTTTCAATATCGAAATGAGCAACAAGCGTGCTCGAAAAGATAATTAATTAGACTCCTATATGTGGCATTGTCGTCTTGTCCATGCAAGTAAGAAACACATGTCCGAATTACACCGATGTGGAATTCTGGAATCGTTTGAATTGGATTCATACGATACATGCGAATCATGCTTAAAAGGCAAGATGACTAAGTTACCTTTTACTGGAAAAGGTGAACGAGTGGAAGAGTTGCTAGGTCTAATACATACTGATGTATGTGGACCCATGTCAACTCAAGCTTTAGGAGGCTATAACTACTTCATTACCTTCACCGATGATCACTCACGGTTTGGGTATGTGTTCTTGATGAAACACAAGTCTGAAGCCTTTGAAAGGTTCAAAGAATTCAGAAATGAAGTAGAGAAACAACTTGGAAAGAGTATTAAAATACTTCGATCAGATCGAGGTGGTGAATACTTGAGTCAAGAGTTTCTAGATTATCTGAGGGACAATGGTATATTGTCTCAATGGACTCCGCCGTATACACCACAACTTAATGGTGTATCCGAGGCGAAAGAACCTTGTTGGACATGGTCAGGTCAATGATGAATCATGCGACTCTTCCCAAGTCCTTTTGGGGCTATGCACTTCAGACAGCTGTTTACTTGTTAAACAGAATGCCTACCAAGGTAGTCTCTACTACTCCATATGAGATATGGGCTAGTAAGAAACCTCATTTATCTTACTTGAAGATATGGGGTTGTCCTGCTTATGTGAAGCGGACTGTGTCAGACAAATTGGATGCTAAGTCTGATAAATGCCTATTTATTGGATACCCTAAGGAAACGAGGGGTTACCAATTCTATCATCCCTTGGAACAAAAGGTGTTTGTTTCAAGGAATGCTGTGTTTCTAGAGAAAGAGTTTCTCTTACAAGAAAACAGTGGGAGTGTCGTTGAACTTGAGGAGGTTCAAGAGACTTCAGTAGACATTGAAGAGATACCTGGTCAAGCACTTCGACCGATGACTCATAGTGATGAGCCATCGGCTGGACCTATTGAGGCACCACATCTTCGTAGATCTAGTAGAGCACGCAATATTCCCGAGAGATATGGATTTCTCGTAAGTGAATCGAACGACGTGTAACTCATTGATGATGAGGAGCCTACAAGTTATGAAGAAGTGCTGACAAGTTCAGAAAGGGATAAGTGGCTTGATGCCATGAAGTCGGAAATGAATTCCATGTATGAAAACCAAGTTTGGAACTTGGTTGACCCACCTGAAGGCATAAAGCCTATAGGGTGCAAGTGGGTTTTCAAGAAGAAAATCGACATGGATGGTAATGTGACTACCTATAAGGCTAGATTGGTGGCGAAAGGATATCGTCAAAAGCAAGGTGTTGATTATGATGAAACCTATTCGCTTGTAGCTATGCTTAAATTCATTCGGATGCTCCTGGCCATAGCGGCTCATTATGATTATGAGATATGGCAGATGGATGTGAAAACAGCTTTCCTTAATGGAAACCTGCTCGAGGACGTGTATATGATACAGCCTGAGGGTTTCACATCAGTTGATAAAACCAAGGTATGCAAATTGCGACGGTCCATTTATGGATTGAAGCAAGCATCCAGGAGCTGGAATATCCATTTTGATGAGACAATCAAAAAGTTTGATTTCTCACAAAATCCAGACGAACCTTGTGTGTACAAGAGGGTTAGTGGGAGTGCAGTCGTGTTCCTAGTATTGTATGTCGATGACATATTACTTATAGGAAACGATGTCTCAATCTTACAGTCAGTGAAGGTTTGGTTATCCAAGACATTCTCCATGAAAGACCTGGGAGAAGCAACCTACATCCTCGGGATTAAAATCTATAGAGATAGATCGAAACAATTGCTTGGTCTTTCACAGTCTACATATATAGACCGAGTGCTAAAGAGGTTTAGTATGTCGGAATCCAAGAAAGATTTCCTACCCATCAGGCATGGGGTACACCTTTCGAAGTCTATGTGTCCGCGCACAGAAGACGAGAGGATTTGCATGAGTAAGATTCCCTATGCATCCGCAATAGGATCTATCATGTATGCTATGTTATGTACGAGGCCCGATGTATCGTATGCTCTGGGTGTCACGAGCAGATACCAATCTGATCCAGGAATGGATCATTGGGTGGCTGTTAAGACGATCCTTAAGTACTTAAGAAGAACTAAGGATGCGTTCCTAATATATGGAGAAGGGTACATGGTGATACGTGGGTATACGGATGCCAGATCCAGACAGACAAGGATGATTCCATGTCTTAGTCTGGGTATGTATTCACCTGGAATGGAGGCGCAATAAGTTGGAAAGGTTCCAAGCTTGACACAATAGCGGATTCTACCACTAAGGCAGAATACATTGCAGCTTTGGAAGCAGCAAAGGAAGCGGTTTGGATCAAGAAGTTCATCTCTGAACTTGATGTGGTCTCATCAATGATCCAAACATGTGCTTCGCCGCTATCATCTTATCAGAGAGATCATCAGTAGGAACGAAATACAAATCGAGAAAATTCCCACTGAAAGGAACTTACGGATCCTTTGACTAAAGCATTACCTCAAAGTAAGTTTGAGGGTCATGTTAGTGCTTATGGTATTGGATACCGTAGCGATTGGCATTAGGCCAAGTGGGAGTCTGTTAGTAATATATGAGAGATGTCCTAAGGCAATCGCCTTATGTATGAACCATTTATATGATAAATGAAGATTCACTATTTGAGTATACATGTTTCATGTATTTGATTGGATCTTAAACTCATTTACTGAATGTCCACGATGCGATATACAGCATGAGAGAATTTGTGATTGGATCACAACTAGTGAGTATCTTTACATGTGTAATTGTGATGTATCGGAATTATCCCTAGTCGATGAATTGATGAATTTGGACACCATCAATTCTGTCGAGACTAGCACGAGGTATACTCCTTGGTGTATCCAAGCAGCTGATTCACACTGGCTGGAGACATTGTGATGTCCGGAGTTGATCATGGATGCTAGTTATGGTAACTAGTTCATTGGAGTGACCAGTCGTAAGACTTCATATGGTTCTCTGCATATATAGATATGTCAATGAAGTTCTTACTGTGGCTTAAGTGCGATGTTCCTTTGACTTGCGGTATTCAAGTCATCTTGATCATGGAGACTTATGCTTTGACATCTTAAGCAAACATCTCTAAGGAGATGTGGACCCGGGATGATTGGGTATAAGTCGAAATGATCGAAGGTGTTTGAATAGCCTATAAAGGATTCACCACTCCTTGCGAGGAGATGTATACCCATGGCCTCTCGTCGGATTGTTACTAAAGTCTTTGGCCAAAGCATTACATGTTTAGAGTAAGGTACTCTTCGATACATGTGCAGTAACTAGAATTCGTAGGATGAGGAAATGATACTTGGGCTAGGTGTGACGTAGTCAGCCTAGTGGGGACTGACACTATAGACCATGTCCTGAACCAAGTGGGTATAAGATGAGTGAAGAGAATGGGGCACGAATCATTCGAGCTGCTGAAGGGTTTCAGAAATAGTTCTGGATCAACCATTGATCTTTTCGATTAATTTGGGATCATGATGTACTACTAGGTGCCACTCATGATCGTTCTATAATTAATGGTTAATTATAGACGGCCAACATAAACCGAGAACCTATTTGGTCACACGCACAACGAGCGTAATCCAAAGGATTTAAAACGAGCTTGAGAATGGGATTCTCAGACCGAGAGAAACTAGGTTTGGTTGAACTAAACATAAAGCGAGCATGAAATCGTTTCAGTCGCAATGGAAGCGTGGATGGGCCGTGTCTTATGAAGACATAATGGATGAACCAAAATGGTTTGGTTCTAATCCAATGGAGGAGAATAAACCAAAGGGTTTGGTTTATTTTAAACGAATGAACCAAAAGTTGGTTCGGTTCGTTTTAACTTAAAATAAACCATCATGGTTTGGTTTATTTTAACTTATCTTAATGGAGCGGGTTAACGGGCCTAATGGTTATGATCCAATAACCATTAAGAGAATTAGTTCTCTATAAAAGAGGGCTTAAGGGATAATTAAGCCCTAATCCAAAAACCCTAGCTCAAGTTGCCTCCCACCTCATCCCGAGTTGGCGCCAACCTCCATTGCCGCCCAACCTCTTGTGCCGCCGTCCAAGTTGTTGCCTGCGTCCAAGCTTCGGCCGGTGATCCTCCGGCGACCCTCCGGTGATCTCCTTTAGGTTTGGCATCAAGGTGAGCTTTATCTTCCCTTGGTTGGCCGGCGCCTATCTCCTCCACCAAAGCTGTCCAGTTTTCTGGACAGCTTGTTCTCCTCTTGTCGGAGCGTCGTTTGGACGACGGTTAGAGCTACGACAGCGGCTAACTTACCGGGGATTCGATCTCCGGTAATCCTCTGAGGTGGAGGACGAAGGATTCGTCAATCGGTTGACGAATACCTCTCCGGAGAAGCGAGGTTTGAGGACTCGTTTTGGATCCGAATTTGGATTCGGATCGTGATCATCTCTCGATCACGTCGTCTTCAACACGAGGCTAGTAACCCATACGAAGACGAAGCTCGTGGCTTAGCGAAGTCATCCAGAGGATACTCGGCGTGGATACGGATAGAGACGATTCTAGCGAGGGTCGTTCCGGTTGATGCCGTTCCCGCTACACGTCATACGAAAGGTATAACGTAGTGAAATTTCCTTTTATTGTAAATTTAAATTTACGGTTATGTCTACACATGTTGTACTATGCATGCGTGTGATGTGTGTATTGTAATAAATATAGATTTATTAATTTTATTGCTTCCGCTGTGCTCATGTTTACGAAACATGATCGAACACACACACGCCGCGGTGCCAGAAACCCAACATATTAAACCCCTTGGACTTCTCAAATGCCAAGACTCAAGCTTGGACTTTCCCTTGCCAACCCATGTTGGACTTTCCTTGCTAACCCATGTTGGACTTTCCATGCCAAGACCCATGCTTGGACTTTCCTTGTCAACCCATGTTGGACTTTCCATTGCCAAGACCCATGCTTGGACTTTCCAAATGCCAAGTGTCCCACTTGGACTTTCCATGCCGAGTACCCAAGACTTGGACTTTACCATGACAATCACATTGTCATATATTTTTGTCGAACATCAAAACATCTCTTGAGTCAAGCTCGAGTCCTGGTCAATCGTGACCTGAGCCGATTGCACCAACAGAGGGTATCCAAGAACAAGAATTCGACATTATTAATGCCAGCAAGGGTCCTTGCTTTTGATGTAATCAGTCTTTAGGATTTCTATGTTTAATAATATATAATTGTTTGATTTGATATGGTGTGTTGAATTTACAGTACTTAGCAGGTAAGAAGTTCTAGTAGGACTAGGCAAGGAAGTCTTAGCAGAATCGAAGACATCAAGTGAAGGATTCGTAATGGGTCAGCAGAATCTGGATATCAGAAAGAAGCTGTGGTGGTCAAAGAAATTAGGTGAAGGAAGCTGGGATGGTCAAAGAGACCAAGTGAGAGATTCGTAATGGGTCAGAAGAGTCTAGACACCAGAAAGAAGTCATGGTGATTTAAAGATCAAAAGTTAAGCAAGAAAGTCCAAACAAGTTAGAGGACTCGAGGTTTGGCAAAGGTAAGCTCCTTGTGAGGAGTGATGATAAGGTTGCGTCCTTGGTACCGGGACAACCTTAGGCGTTGATCCAACTAAGGGTTCCAGGGGCAATATCAAAGTCGAGATCGAACAGTCGGAAGACTGTCATTACTCATTACTACTCATTGAACGCTATGCTTTCTGTGCTAACTTTGTGATGCAGGAAAATAGTTCAAGTTAACTCCAATCGACTGGAAGGGACTCCAGTCGACTGAAATAGGTTGAGATAAACTGCAGCTGCATCGGATCTAGATCTGGACAAAGTTAGATGCTTAGAGTCGACTGTACCTGTAAAAGTAACTTCGATAAGAAACCCTAGAGATGAATTCCTAAGTTGTTGTGCTCTCATCTCGTGCATCCAATGTTGCTATAATTCTACTACTCCGACCATGTGCTTCACTTATATCATCTTGAGTCGGTATTGTTACGTTTATTTTCATTACTTTCATTTGTACTTCAATTCTATAAGGAGCGGTAAGATTGTTACCGCCTCCTTAATCTTTTGTAAAAATCACATCTCTTACCTATTGGGTTTCCACGACACCGCGGCGAGTGTGTGTTTGAATACGTTTCGTAAACATGCACACAGTGGAAGTAATAAAAGCAACAAATCTAATTTATTACAACACACATCACACGCATGCAGGATACAACATGTGTAGACATAATCGCTATTTAAAATTTTGCAGTAAAAGGAAACTTATATTAGGTATACCTGACGGATCACGTATAGCGGGAATGACATCAACCGTAGCGACTCTCGCTAGAATTGCCTCTATCCATATCCACGCCGAGTATCATCGGAATAGCTTCACAAAGCTACAAGCCTCATCTTCGCAAAAGTCACTAGTCTCGAGTCGAAGACGATGTGATCCGAGAGACGATCATAATCCGAAATAAATTAGGATCCAAAAACAAGTTTCACAAACTTGCTTGTCGGAAGCGGTTTTCGTCAACCGTTTGACGAAAAACTTAACCCTCCACCTATGAGGATTGCTGAAGAACCAATCTCCGGCAAGTAGGTCGCTATCGGAGCACTAAACACCGACCAAATGACCTCTCCATGAAAAGGAGAACAAGCTGTCCAAAACTGGACAACTTGTATAGGTGGAAGAAGTGGTCGACCAGGTTTGGCCGGCTACTCCTTGGTCACCGCCGGCCAAGGACGGTTGGCCAGCGGATGAGGGTGGCCCAAGGGATGTCCGCGGCTGGTGGGTGGCCGGCGGCAAGGAGGGGCGGCAGCAGCAAGGGGTGGCGGGAGCTCCTTTGGGCGACAAGGGCTTGGGCGGCAAGAACAAGGAGAAGAGGAGTTGGGTTGGGCGACAACCTTTTAGGTTGATTAGGGTTTCCAAAACCCTTAAGCAGTATTTTATAGAGAGCAAATTTCTTGTCCATCAAGAAACCTTCTCCTAGGGGTTTTTGGTTCATAACCAAAATCCGCTAACCCGCTTCAATAACTTAAGTTAAAATAAACCAAACCGTATTAGTCTATTTTAAGTTAAAATGAACCGAACCAACTTCGGTTCATTCGTTTAAAGCAAACCAAACCCCTTTAGTTTATTTTCCACCATTGGATTAGAACCAAACCAATTTGGATCATCCATCATGTCTCCATTATACTTGACCCATCCATTATACTTTACTGAAACATTTTCACACTCGCTCTTTGTTTGGTCCAACCAAACCAAGTCTCTCTTGATCTGAGAATCCTATTCTCAAACTTGTTTTAAATCCATCGGATTACACTCGTTGTGCGTGTGACCAAATAGGTTCTCAGTTTATGTTGATCGTCTACAATTAGCCATTAATTATATAACGTTCATGAGTGGCACCTAGTAGTACATCATGATCCCCAATTAACCGAAAAATCAACGGTTGATTCCAGAACCATTTCTGAAACCCTTCAGCAACTACAATGAATCGTGTCTCATTCCTTTCACTCATCTTATACCCACTTGGTTCAGGACATGGTCTATTGTATCAGTCTTCACTAGGTTGACTATGTCACACTTAGCCCATGTATTACTTCCTCATCCTTCGGATTCTAGTTACTGCACATGTATCCAAGAGTACCATACTTTAAACATGTAATGCTTTGACTAAAGACTTTAGTAACAATCTGACGAGAGACCATAGGGTATATATCTCCTCGCAAGGAGCGGTGAATCCTTTGTAGGCTATTCAAATACCTTCGGTCACTTCGACTTATACCCAATCATCCCGGGTCCACATCTCCTAGGAGATGCTTACTTAAGATGTCAAAGCATAAGTCTTCATGACCAAGATGACTTGAATACCGCAAGTCGAAGGAACATCGCACTTAAGCTGCTGTAAGAACTTCATTGACATATCCTTATATGCAGAGAGTCATATGAAGTCTTACAGCTGGTCACTCCAATGAACTAGTTACTATAACTAGCATCCATGATTAACTCCGAGCATCTAATTGTCTCTAGCGTTGAGAAACAACTGCTTGGATAAATCAAAGAGTATACCTCGTGCTAATCTCAATAGAATTGATGGCATCCTAATCCATCAATTCATCGAATAGGGATAATTCCAATACATCACAATTACACATGTAGAGAAACTCACTAGTTGTGATCCAATCACAAATTCTCTCATGCTGTTAATCGTATTGCGGACATCCAGTAAATGAGTTTAAGATCAAATCAAATACATGAAAATCCATATACTCAAATAGTGAATCTTCATTTATCAAATAAATAGAACAACCATAAGGTGATTGCCTTCGGACACCTCTCATATATTACTAGCAAACTCCCACTTGGCCTAATGCCAATCGCCACGGTATCCAATACCATAAGCTCTAACATGACCCTTAAACTTACTTTAAGGTAAGGCCTTAGTTAAAGTGTCCGTTAAGTTCCTTTCAGTGGGAATGTTCTCGATTTGTATTTCCTTCCTACTGATGATCTCCCTGATCAGATGATAGCGGCGAAGCACATGTTTGGATCGTTGATGAGACCTTGGCTCTTTTGCCTATGCAATCGCTCCATTGTTGTCGCAGTAGACTGGTATTGCTTCAACAATGGTTGGAACCACACCAAGTTCAGAGACAAACTTCTTGATCCAAACTGTTTCCTTTGCTACTTCCGAAGTTGTAATGTATTTTGCCTCAGTGGTAGAATCTGCTATAGTGTCTTACTTGGAACTTTTCTAACTTATTGTGCCTCCATTTAAGATAAATACGTACCCAGACTGAGATTTGGAATCATTCTTGTCTGTCTAAAAGTTGACATCCGTATACCTGCGTATTACCATATCACCTTCTCCATATATTAGGAACACATCCTTAGTTCTTCTTAAGTACTTAAGTATTGTCTTAATAGCTGCCCAATGATCCATTCCTGGATCAGACTAATATTTGCTCGTGATACTCAGAGGATACGATACATCCGACCTCATACATAACATAACATACATGATAGATCATATTGCGGATGCATAGGGAATCTTACTCATGTAAATCCTCTCATCTTCTGTGCGTGGACAAATAGACTTCGAAAGGTGTATCCCATTTCTGATGGGAATGAAACCTTTCTTGGATTCCGACATGTTAAACCTCTTTAGCACTCGACCTCTATATATAGACTGTGAAAGACCAAGCAACCATTTCGATCTATCTCTATAAATCTTGATCCTAAGGATGTAGGTTGCTTCTCCCAAGTCTTTCATGGAGAATGTTTTGAATAACTAAATTTTAACCAACTGTAAGACAAATATATCATTTCCTATAAGTAATATGTCATCGATATACAACACTAGGAACACGACTACACTCCCACTAACCTTCTTGTACACACAGGGTTCGTCTAGATTTTGTGAGAAATCAAACCTTTTGATTATCTCATCAAAACAGATATTCCAACTCCTGGATGCTTGTTTTAGTCCATAAATGGACCGTCGAAGTTTACATACCTTGGTTTTATCAATCGATGTGAAACCCTTAGGCTGTATCATATACACGTCCTCGAGTAGGTTTCCATTAAGGGAAGCCATTTTCGCATCCATCTGTCATATCTCATAATCATAATGAGTTGCTATGGCCAGGAGCATCATAATGGATTTAAGCATAGCTACCAGTGAATATGTCTTGTCATAATCAACACATTGTTTTTGATGATAGCCTTTGGCCACTAATCTAGCCTTAAAGGTAATCACATTACCATCCATGTCGGTTTTCTTCTTGAAAACCCACTTGCACACTATAGGCTTAATGCCTTCAGGTGGGTCCACCAAGTTCCAAGCTTGATTTTCATACATGGAATCCATTTCCGACTTCATGGCTTCAAGTCATTTGTCCCTTTCTAAACTTTTCAGAACTTCTTCATAATTGGTAGGCTCCTCATCGTCAATGAGTAACACATCATTCAATTCACTTATGAGAAATCCATATCTCTCAGGAATATTGTGTGTCCTACCTGATCTACGAAGATGTGGTGTCACAATAGGTTCAGTCGATGTCTCATCACTATGCCTCATCAGTCAAAATGCTTGACTAGGTATCTCCTCAATGTCTACTGGAGTCTCTTGAACCTCCTCAAGTTCAATGACACTCCCACTGTTTTCTTGCAAGAGAAACTCTTTCTCTAGAAATACAGCATTCCTTGAAACAAACACCTTTTGTTCCAAGGGATGATAGAATTGGTAACTCCTCATTTCCTTAGGGTATCCAATAAATATACATTCATCAGACTTAGCATCCAATTTGTCTAACACAGTCTACTGCACATAAGCCAGACAATCCCATATCTTCAAATAAGATAAATGAGGTTTCTTACTCATATCTCATATGGAGTAGTAGAGACTACCTTGGTTGAGACTCTGTTTAACCAGTAAATAGCTGTCTGAAGTGCATGGCCCTAAAAGGACTTAAGAAGATTCACGTGATTCATCATTGACTTGACCATGTCCAACAAGGTCCGATTTTGCCTCTCAGATACACCATTAAGTTGTGGTGTATATGGCGGAGTCCATTAAGACAATATACCATTGTCCCTTAGATAATCCAGAAACTCTTGACTCAAGTATTCTCCACCTCGATCTGATCGAAGTATTTTAATACTCTCACCAAGTTGTTTCTCTACATCATTTCTGAATTCTTTGAACCTTTTAAAGGCTTTAGACTTGTGTTTCATCAAGAACACATACCCAAACCGTGAGTGATCATCGGTGAAGCTAATGAAGTAGTTATAGCCTCCTAGAGCTTGAGTTGACATAGGTCCGCATACATTAGTATGTATTAGACCAAGCAACTCTACCACCATTTCACCTTTTCCCGTAAAAGGTAACTTAGTCATCTTGCCTTTTAAGCATGATTCGCATGCATCACATGAATCTAATTCAAACGATTCCAGATTTCTACATCAGTGTAATTCGGACATGCGTTTCTTACTCACATAGCCAAGGCGACATTTCAACATGTAGAAGTCTAATTGATTATCTTTTTGAGCATACTTGTTGCTCGCTTCGATATTGAGAATGTCACTGGATACGTCTAACGTATATATACCATTGCACAGTGTTTCAGTCCCATAAAGCATGTCATTCAAAGTTATGTAATAACAATTGTTACTAAAAGTCAAATGATACCCATTTCTATTTAAGCAGGAAATAGAAACAATGTTCTTTATTAATGAAGGAATATAAAAGCAATTGTCTAGTTCTAAGACTAGACCTGTAGGGAGATTCAGCAAATAAGTTCCGATGGCGACTGCAGTAACCTTTGCTCCATTGCCAACTCGCAAATTTGACTCCCCTTTGATGAGTCTTCTTCTATTCCTTAGCCCCTGTATGTCATTACATATATGTGAGCCACACTTAATATCCAATATCCAAGTGTCTAAAAAAATCGAATGACAATCAAAAATAAAAATACCTGAAAAGGATGGGGCATCGGATGTCTTCTTCTTCTTCACGAACTCAAGATAAATCTTGCAGTTTCTTTGCCAGTGGCCCTCCTTGCTACAATGATGGCAAGTGCCCTTTTGAGCTGGTTCCATCTTCTTAGCCTTTTTCTTCTTCTTCCCCTTCTGTTGTTCCTTTGATTTTCTCTTAGAACCTTTCTTCGAGGAATCAACTAATAATACCGTCTTCTCCTCATGCTTCACAGAAGGCTCCACAGTCTTCAGCATATTGAGGAGCTCAAAAATTATGGTTTCAATCTTGTTCATCCGGTAGTTCATCACAAATTGTGAGAAACTCTTGGGCAAACAATGTAGAATTAAGTCAATACTTAATTCATGATCCATCACAAAACTGAGTGTAGCCAGCCACTCGATGTACCCATTCATCTTGAGCACAAATTGCACCACAGATGAACCCTATTGCATTTTAGAGGTGAAGAGGAGCTTGGAGACTTTGAACTTTTCGGATCTCGCTTGCTCATCAAACAACTCATGAAGATGGAAGACTATGGTATTAGAATCCATATGCTCATGTTGCTTCTGAAGCTCGGGTGGCATCGTAGCTATCATGATGCAACTCGCCAATTCAGAATCAGTCACATGTTTCTGATAGGCCAACAATTGATCCGGAGTTGCATCATCTTTCGGACGGGTGGGAAGAGGCTCTTCCAGGACATACGCAAGATTTTTCACCTTGAGAAGTATTCTCAAGTTTTAAATCGATCAAAAGTTTAGTTATTTGAATCCAAAATCAAGCACAAATTCAAAGACGTCATGATCAATCGATTAACCTAGAAATACAAATCAAGCATATATGAGAAAATGATTTTAAAATGCATCAACATACATTTACAAAATCCCATTTAGTTTTTGAATTAAAAAAAACCCCTCAAAATTAATTAGGGAGATTGTAGGTCTATCTCCGAATGTGTTGATATCCAACATAGATAAGATCAACCTTGGAGTGAGTCCAACAAGCCATTCTTAGCTATGATGGTAGGTATCAAGTATACCGATTACATATCACGTATATGTAACTATCACAATGTGCTATCAACTAATTGAATGTTCACATATACATTGGGTTACTAACACATTAACAAATATGCATCATATGCATAACACCCAAATTCACCTCTCTTCACATTGACCTTGGAGTGAGTCCAACAAATCGATGCTCTGAGTTAGAGTCGACCCATTAATCGCGAAATAATTTTAATATGATTAGAGCGCATTCAACCAATTAGCCAGGCTTGGAGTAAGTCCAACAACCCAAACTAACGATTGACCTTTGACTCTTACCATATTAGTGTTGAACTATTCCAATGATTTGAACATATTCAGGTTCGAGCCGAGCTTGGAGTGAGTCCAACAACCCAAACAAGAAATAGAACTCCGGTTCTAACCATATTAAAGAAAGGTGTAGGCTTTAATATTGTGTAAGGGTTTTAATGTCTCATCCTCTTTACATGCAAATAACTATTATCTACATGACATGACACACATGACATATATCTACATGTCACAACACACGACATAATGATATGCATCTAATACAATTACATGACATATAATTATGGCATGCACAAATAGTTTCCTTATTTGTCATAACTATTTTGGAAATAAAATATGTTTTAGATTTGATTTCCCAAATCAAATCATGATTAAAATTAGAAAATAAATTTCCAAATTTAATCACATATTTTATTTATGGAAAGTGTTAATTAAGGAAAGTCAAATTTAATTTAGGAAATAAATTTCCTAAATTGTAATTTTCTAATCATATTAGGAAATTTTCAATTTGAATTTCCTTATTTGTCATAACTATTTATGAAAATAAAATATGTTTGAGATTTGATTCCCAAATCAAATCATGATTAAATTAGGAAACAAATTTCCAAATATAATCATATATTTTATTTAGGGAAAGTGTTAATTTCCATAAATACTTCTAAACTTTCCAAAAGTAGAAAATTTACATAAATACTTCTATACTTTCCAAAAGTAGAAAATTTCTATAAATACTTCTAAACTTTTCAAAAGTAGAAAATTTCTATAAATATAATTATGACTATCACAAAATAATTTTACGATTATGTCGGAACACAGCGTGGCTCTGATACCACAGTTGGGTTTCCCCGACACCGCGGCGAGTGTGTGTTCAAACACGTTTCATAAACATACACACAGCGGAAGCAATAAAAGCAATAAATCTAATTTATTACAACACACACATCACACACATGCAGGATACAACATGTGTAGACATAATCACTATTTAAAATTTTGCAATAAAAGGAAACTTATACTAGGTATACCAGACGGATCACGTGTAGCAGGAATGACATCAACCATAGCGACTCTCGCAAGAATCGCCTCTGTCCGTATCCATGCAGAGTATCGTCGGGATAGCTTTACAAAGCCATGAGCCTCGCCTTCGCAAAAGTCACTAACCTCAAGTCGAAGACGATGTGATCCGAGAGACGATCTCAAAATGATTTTCACAAACTCGCTTGTCAAAAGCGATTTTTGTCAACCGTTTGATGAAAAACTTAACCCTTCACCTATGAGGATTGCCGGAGAACCAATCCTCGGCAAGTAGGTCACTGTCGGAGTGCTAAACACCAACCAAACGACCTCTCCACACAAAGGAGAACAAGCTATCCAAAACTGGACAGATTGTATAGGTGGAAGAAGTGGCTAGCCAGGTTTGGCTGGTTGCTCCTTGGTCACCGGCGGCCAAGGGTGCTTGGCTGACGACTGAGGGTGGCCCAAGGGATGCCGACAGCTGGTGGGTGGCTGACGGCAACAGCTCCTTTGGGCAGCAAGGGCTTGGGCGGCAAGAGCAAGGAGAAGAGGAGTTGGGTTGGGTGGCAACATTTTGGGTTTATTAGGGTTTCCAAAACCCTTAAGCCGTATTTTATAGAGAGCGTATTTCTTATCCATCAAGAAACCTTCTCCTAGGGGTTTTTGGTTCATAACCAAAACCCGCTAACCCACTCTAATAACTTAAGTTAAAATAAACCAAACCACGTTGGTCTATTTTAAGTTAAAACGAATCTAACCAACTTCGGTTCATTCGTTTAAAACAAACCAAACCTCTTTGGTTTATTTTCCACCATTGGATTAGAACCAAACCGATTTAGTTCATCCATCATATCTCCATTATACTTGACCCATCCATGCTTCTGATGCGACTGAAACAATTTCACACTTGCTCTTTGTTTGGTCCAACCAAACCAAGTGTCTCTCGATCTGAGAATCCTATTCTCAAACTCGTTTTAAATCCTTCGGATTACACTCATTGTGCATGTGACCAAATAGGTTCCCGACTTATGTTGGTCGTCTACAATTAACTATTAATTATAGAATGATCATGAGTGGCACCTAGTAGTACATCATGATCTCCAATTGACTGAAAAATCAACGGTTGATCCCAGAACCATTCATCGACTGGAGATAATTCCAATACATCACAATTACACATGTAGAGAAACTCACTAGTTGTGATCCAATCATAAATTCTCTCATGCTATGAATCGTATTACAGACATCCAATAAATGAGTTTAAGATCCAATTGAATACATGAAAACACGTATACTCAAATAGTGAATCTTCATTTATCAAATAAATGGAACAACCATAAGGCGATTGCCTTAGGACATCTCTCATATATTACTAACAAAACCTCCAACTGTTGGTGCAATTGGCCTAGGTCATGATTGACCAGACTCGAGTAGTGATTTGATGTTAGTGTTTTGATATTTGACATTGATGTTTGATAATGAGTTGACCATTGTTTGACAATGAGTTGACTATATGGTTGACCATAATGGAGAAGTCCAAGCATGGGTCTTGGCAAAGGAAAGTCCAAGTCTTGAGTACTTTACATGGAAAGTCCAAGCTTGAGTCTTGCCAATTGGAAAGTCCAACATGGGTTGGCATGGAAAGTCCAAGCATGGGTCTTGACAAGGGAAAGTCCAAGCTTGAGTCTTGGCAAATGGAAAGTCCAACATGGGTTGGCAAGATAAGTCTAAGGGTTAATATTGGCAGCGTAAAGTTCAAGCGAGAGTCATGGCAGCATAAGTCCAATGGTTGACGGTGTAAAGTCCAAGTGTGTGTCTTAGCAGCGTAAGTCCAAATGCACCTTGGCGATATAGACCAGCTTAGCATGACAATAGCCGATGGAAGCACCTGAAGGTTAGCATATGGATGAACAAGTCATGGATGACTTGGAGGGATCTGATAGGCGTGAGACTGATGGAGGTGGCTAGAAGGCTTAGGTCCAGGCTATGGGTGGTCTAGCAAGTATAAGGGCATCATACTTGGGGTTAAACCTCATGGTCGAGGTTATCAGTCGACTGGGGTTTTGGACTAGTCGATTGGCCAAGTGTTTTGACACTTGACAGCCGAGTCGATTTGTAGCAGTCGACTGGGATTATGACCAGTCGACTAGGGTTCGACTGCGACATATAGCCTTAGCAGTCGACTACCAGCATTGGGCAGTCGACTGCCATGGATGACAGTCGATTGTTGGTACTCAGAATGCTTAATAGTCGATTGATCAGTTGGCTACGAGGTTGGCAGTCGACTGATGGTTAATGGCAGTCGACTGCCAGTGTATTCGTTAGAGTTTTGCCGACGTGGATTAAGTCATTGTGAGATAATGGCTATAGGAGCAGTCGACTAGGGCCTTACGACAGTCGACTGCCAGGTGGAAATCAACTCGAGTTGTAGCTTTAAAGGGAGCTCGAAAGGGAGGATTTAGCAGCGATTTCTTGGGCGATTTGCTGGTGCAAATCAGGGTCTTCAAGTGCAGTTCAAGCAATCAAACAAGCAAGCATCCAAAACAATAGTTGTAAAGTTTTCTTTACATTGTTTTGTGTATTTCATTTGTATTTGATTGTTTTATCGTGTATTACTTTTGTAAGATATTTCTTCGCCTCTAACTTGTTGCCGAGGAGTATTTTTTATTATTAGTGGTGTTTGCATCGCTAGGGCTCGTTTGAGCTCAACCCGTGGAGTAGGAATCCTAAGATTCTGAACCATGTTATATTCTCGTGTTGTGTTTGTATTTATCGCATTTTGTATTGCATTATTATTTCCGCTGCGCATAACAAGCTTTGTAGACGGACACACACGAATTACGTCAAGCGAATCAAGACGCGCCATTCACCCCCTCTAGCGCTTACCGAAGATCCTACAATTGGTATCATAGCTCGAGTCTCTTCTACATATTAACAATCGAGAGCAAAGCGCTAGAGGTAAGAATATGGAATATGAAGAAAAGTTGGGATGAGACAACAACACGCCGGCCGGTTCCATATGCGCTCTATGGACGAGAAGGCTTCAATCAATGGAAGACAATGATTAAAGAATTCATTTTGATGAGGGACTTCGAGGATTTGTCTACATTGATGGAAGGATTTGAATATCCAAAAGGGTCAAAAGGAGGATTCCTCAAAATGAAGAAGTGGATCGGGGAACAACTCCAATAATTCGAGAAAAATAAGAAAGTAATAAAATTCTTAGTTGATTTAATCCCTAATGACATTTTGTGTAGTTTAAGGGATTACATGGATGACAAGGAGCTATGGAGCAAGTTAGCAAGATTCAATGAGGAGCCTCACTCAGCACAAGAAGTGTAGGGTCGATCGGTGTGTATGTGTTGACCGGCTAGAGGGGGGTGAATAGCCCTCAATTGTCGTACGGTGGAATTTGCTCGTTCTCGTTGTGTGCTCGTCTACAATTATTGTTAGCGCAGCGGAATACTAATACAAATATGAATACTAACAACAAATATAATCACACAAGAGATAACACGATATACGTAGTTTGGAACCGAATGGTTCCTACTCCACGGGCGAGCTCACCGAGCTCTAGTTATGCACACGACACTAACTAAACTCCTTCTCGACTACACGTCGGAGGTGGAGAAACCTCTCACAAGCTATTACAATAGTAATACTACAAGAAATACAAAGACACAAAGAAATACAAGTAAATAACGTTTTACAACTCTTAGCTTTGAACCCTTTCTTGTTGCTTGCTTTGGATGGCTCTTGAAGGACTAGAATGCAGCAGCAATTCCCCTCCAATAGCTTCCTTAAATTCTTGGCGAAATCCTCCCACTTAAGCTCCATTTATAACCTGTATCAAGCTGATTTCGTGCGCATCAGTCGACTGTCAAAAGACACCAGTCGACTGGTCCTGTAGCCGTTGTCTCACAATGGCCAGATCCACATTGGTCAAGTTCCAACGGATCACACATCAGTCGACGGATGGCACCCATCAGTCGACAGGTAACCCATCAGTCGAGTGCTGGCGAGCTCGACTAGCTTCTGTGCCCATGCACAGTGTAATCAGTCGACTGCTTCCCTTAAGCAGTCGACTGATATCCTCAACAGTCGACTGCCCTCCCAAAGCAGTCGACTGATCAGCTAGACTATGTTCAGTCGAACACTGACCGAACCCATACGACCTAGAGAAGTCGACTAGCACCTATGCAAGTCGACTGATGTCGGGTAAAACCTCAAACATCAAGCTATTTGAGCATCTGACAACCAGTCTTAGCCACTTGGCTAAGTCCACATCATCCCTCATGGAGTTCCCCACCGAAGCTCTCATCCCTCGGTCTACGTCCCTCGGATGCGCCAAGCGCATGACTTTGCAACGCCATCCTTCGCGTCTCATGCCCTTGAAGTATGCTTCCCTTGGGCCTCACTCCATTCTCTCCCCATCCAGCGGTCCCTCGGATGCACCAAGTGCACGACTTCGCAATACCATCCTTCACCGACTCAAGGACTCCGAGCCAAGTCAACTTACCAAGTCCTCAAGACTTCCCAAATGCACCAAGTGCACGGCTTCGCAATACATTTCTCACCAAGCACCAAGTGCATGGCTTCACAATGCTTTGGACTTTTCCACACCAAGCTCCACGCTTGGATTTTCCATGCCAACTCCATGTTGGACTTTCCCACACAAAGCTCCATGCTTGGATTTTCCATGCCAACTCCATGTTGGACTTTCCCATGATAATCCCATGTCATGAGTTTTGTCTATCATCAAAATACTATCAAAGTACTGCTCGAGTCAAACTCGAGTCAACCTGGGCCGATTGCACCAACAATCTCCCCCTTTTTGATGATTGACAAAACTACCATCTCAAGTCTACCAATTCTCCCATATTGGCAATTCTCACATTCCAAATGAGAATTCCAAACCTAATTGGTAACTTGGTAACTTCTCCCCCCCTTTTGACATTACATCAAAAAGGTCCTCCCCAAGGGTATGAATGTCTCATATCCCAATGAGATCTTACAATCTCTCCTTTGGAGGAACACATGGCTACAATCTTTCTAGTGATCCCATATCACTTAAAGAGAGGCAACCCAATTTTCCTCCCATGAGGAAATACACATCCATCTTCCCATGATGGATACCTCCCCCTAGAGGCTTGCTCCCTCTTGACCATTGCACCAACAATGTCCTTGGAGAGTCCCTAAGCCAATAGGAACATAAAACCATCAAAATTAAGGCAAAGTTCAACAATGAACTTCCATCCACCTTAAAATTGATACTCTCCCTAAACCCTTCTCATAATCTATGTCCAATGGATTTCCACCCTTTCTAATACTCTCCCAAGCATGTCCTAGGGTTAGGAGTGGTTAGGGGACCAAAACACAGCTGAACATGGGCCTAACCAACAAGGTTTACCCGAAATCAACATGTGCCAGTCGACTCTATCAGCTACCAGTCGACTGGGCTTGGCATCAGTCGACAGGTATTCATGCCAGTCGACTGATAACTTCATTTGCAGTTTACTGAATTTCATAAATGAATTTCTAAAATTCGTAAGTAAATATACATAAGTTGATAAATCTTTAAATTTGGTATGTATATTACTTATCACAATCATTATGGGTGAAAAATATTAGAAAATTATTTTACCCACTAAATTAAGAGATTGATACAAAGTCCAAAAGTTAAGAAAAACTTCAATATTGAGCCATCTCTGTATCATCCCTTTAACTAGTGATAGCTATCAAAAGATAAGCTTCACCAAGGTTTTTCAAAATGTTTTTGAAACCTGTAATTTCTTTTTCCTAAACATCTCACTTATATCTAGATATGTAAAATACATACAAGTCAAGTTTCTAGTGAGATGTGGGTTTTTGTTCTTTTAATGGTTTCATGCATATTTCTAGGCAATATTATTTGATTCCCATCAAATCATGCCATAGTCCTTAATTTTATTTTAGTTATATGCATGATGATGATTATGGCATAGATATGATATAGATAAAAGCATATGCCAAAATCATGATGTCATGGCATGTGAGAGACATCTAAGCATACATGACATCTAAAAATAATTCTAAACATGATCATGACATTTTTATAGATAAAAATGAAAATGATGTCATGACATGGCAAGGCAAACAAATCATGGTAAGTAAAATATACTAAGGTATAAAATACCTAAGTGCTAAATCCAAATTGCCATTTCTAGGGTTAAGCCCATTTTTGCCTTAATGTCATTTATCCCCCTAGTGTGTCAAAAACTCAAAATGGCACACCACTACCTCTAAGACCTAATTGTGCCAATTTAATCATTTTTCATCTTCTCAAACCATATTGGCACACCCTAATGTGTCAACTCACAATGGCTAGGTTAACTACCCATCCACTTAGAGTTGACACACCCTAACCCACCTAGCGTGAATCGATCACGCTCCTAGGAATCCAATACCTATTGGAGCTCCTTGGGTTAACAAGGTATTCTCTAGGGATAACTTCCCTAGATACCTTCCTAATGACCCTTTTAGGCTTTAAAGCCTTAGTCAAATGGGTCTTTCCTAGGTCAACTCTAGAGGTGACTCCTCCTTTGACCTTCCTAGTGGCTACATTTGATTTCTTTGAGGTCTTAGCCACTAAGCAAACTCCA
Source organism: Wurfbainia villosa (assembly GCA_025175895.1). Lineage (NCBI taxonomy): Eukaryota > Viridiplantae > Streptophyta > Magnoliopsida > Zingiberales > Zingiberaceae > Wurfbainia > Wurfbainia villosa. Next base: position 90,714,955 of record CM046000.1, read on the forward strand.
TGGCTAGTCTTAGGAATAACCTCCTATTAGCCTTGGTTTATAGACCTAGAAATTGTTCCATAATCAAATGGAACATTATGATATGTCTTCTTGGGCTTAGGTTTGTGACCAAAATCTTCCTTGCCCTTAGACTGTTCTTGTTTCCTAGGCCTTGACTTTTGTACATTAGACTCCTTAACTAAATTTGTTATTATTGCTAGGGTCTTCTCAAATTTTTCTAGCCTTAACCTCAAGGCTCGATTCTCCACCTCCAATCTTCTCAATTTTGATTTATCATTTGATTTTTGGGGTTTGTGACCAGTCAGAGGTGGAGAACCTCTCACAAGCTATTACAACAGTAATACTACAAGAAATACAAAGACACTAAGAAATACAAGTAAATAATGCTTTACAACTCTTAGCTTTGAACCCTTTCTTGTTGCTTGCTTTGGATGGCTCTTGAAGGAATGGAATGCAGTAGTAATTCCCCTCCAATAGCTTTCTTAAAGTATTGGCGAAATCCTCCCACTTGAGCTCCATTTATAACCTGCATCAAGCTGATTTCGCGTGTATCAGTCGACTGCAAAAGGCACCAGTCGACTGGTCCTATAGTCGTTGTCTCACAATGGCCAGATCCACGTTGGTCAAGTTCCAACGGATCACACATCAGTCGACTGATGGCACCTATCAGTAGACTTGTAACCCATCAGTCGAGTGCTGGCGAGCTCAACTAGCTTCAGTGCCCATGCACAGTGTGATCAGTCGACTGCTTCCCTTAAGCAGTCGACTGATATCCTCAACAGTCGACTGCCCTACCATGGCAGTCAACTGCCCTCCCATGGCAGTCGACTGATCAGCTAGACTCTGTTCAGTCGAACACTAACCGAACCCATACGACCTAGAGCAGTCGACTGACACCTATGCCAGTCGATAGGTGCCAGTCGATTGATGTCTGGTAAAACCTCAAACATCAAGCTATTTGAGCATCCGACAACCAGTCTTAGCCACTTGGCTAAGTCCACATCATCCCTCATGGAGTTCCCCACCGAAGCTCTCTTCCCTCGGCCTACGTCCCTCGGATGCGCCAAGCGCACGGCTTCGCAATGTCATCCTTCACGTCTCATGCCCTTGAAGTATACTTCCCTTGGGCCTCACTCCATTCGCTCCCCGTCCGGCGGTCCCTCGGATGCACCAAGCGCACGGCTTCGCAATGTCATCCTTCACCGACTCAAGGACTCAGAGCCAAGTCAACTTACCAAGTCCTCAAGACTTCCCAAATGCACCAAGCGCACGGCTTCGCAATGCTTTGGACGTTTCCACACCAAGCTCCATATTTGGATTTTCCATGCCAACTCCATGTTGGACTTTCCCACACCAAGCTCCATGCTTGGATTTTCCATGCCAACTCCATGTTGGACTTTCCCATGACAATCCCATGTCATGAGTTTTGTCTATCATCAAAATACTATCAAAGTACTGCTCGAGTCAACCTGGGCCGATTGCACCAACAATCTCGCCCTTTTTGATGATTGACAAAACTACCATCTCAAGTCTCCCATATTGGCAATTCTCACATCCCAAATGAGAATTCCAAACCTAATTGGTAACTTGGTAACTTCTCCCCTTTTTGACATTACGTCAAAAAGGTACTCCCCAAGGGCATGAATGTCTCATATCTCATTGAGATCTTACAATCTCTCCCTTGGAGGAACACATGCCTACAATCTTTCTAGTGATCCCATATCACTTAAAGAGAGGCAACCCAATTTTCCTCCCATGAGGAAACACACATCCATCTTCCCATGAGGAAATACACATCCATCTTCCCATGATGGATACCTCCCCCTAGACCATTGACCATTGCACCAACAATGTCTTTGGAGAGGCTTGCTCCCTCTTGACCATTGCACCAACAATGTCTTTGGAGAGTCCCTAAGCCAATAGGAACTTAAAACCATCAAAATTAAGGCAAAGTTCAACAATGAACTTCCATCCACCTTAAAATTGATACTCTCCCTAAACCCTTCTCCTAATCTATGTCCAATGGATTTCCACCCTTTCTAATACTCTCCCAAGCATGTCCTAGGGTTAGGAGTGGTTAGGGGACCAAAACACAGCTGAACATGGGCCTAACTAACAAGGTTTACCCGAAATCAGCATGTGCCAGTCGACTCTGTCAGCTACCAATCGACTGGGCTTGGCATCAGTCGACTGGTATTCATGCCTGTCGACTGATAACTGCATTTGCAGTTTGCTGAATTTCATAAATGAATTTCTGAAATTTGTAATTAAATATACATAAGTTGATAAATATTGAAATTTGGTATGTATATTACTTATCACAATCATTATGGGTGAAAAATATTAGAAAATTATTTTACCCACTAAATTAATAGATTGATACAAAGTCCAAAAGTTAAGAAAAATTTCAATATTAAGCCCTCTCTGTATCATCCCATTCAATGGTGATAGCTATCAAAAGATAAGCTTCACCAAGGTTTTTCAAAATGTTTTTGAAACCTTTAATTTCTTTTTCCTAAACATCTCACTTATATCTAGATGTGTAAAACACATACAAGTCAAGTTTCTAGTGAGATGTGGGGTTTTGTTCTTTTAATGGTTTCATGCATATTTCTAGGTAATATTATTTGATTCCCATCAAATCATGTCATAGTCCTTAATTTCATTTTAGTTATATGCATGATGATGATTATGGCATAGATATGATATAGATAAAAGCATATGCCAAAATCATGATGTCATGGCATGTGAGAGACATCTAAGCATACATGACATCTAAAAATAATTCTAAACATGATCATGACATTTTTATAGATAAAAATGAAAATGATGTCATGACATGGCAAGACAAACAAATCATGGCAAGTAAAATATACTAAGGTATAAAATACCTAAGTGCTAAATCCAAATTGCCATTTCTATGGTTAAGTCCATTTTTGCCTTAATGCCATTTATCCTCCTAGTGTGTCAAAAACTCAAAATGGCACCATTACCTCTAAGACCTAATTGTGCCAATTTAATCATTTTTCATATTCTCAAACCATATTGGCACACCCTAATGTGTAAACTCACAATGTCTAGGTTAACAACCCATCCACTTAGGGTTGACACACCCTAACCCACCTAGCGTGAATCGATCACGCTCCAAGGAACCCAATACCTATTGGAGCTCCTTGGGTTAACAAGGTATTCTCTAGGGATAACTTCCCTAGATACCTTCCTAATGACCCTTTTAGGCTTTAAAGCCTTAGTCAAATGGGTCTTTCCTAGGTCAACTCTAGAGGTGACTCCTCCTTTGACCTTCCTAGTGGCTACATTTCATTTCTTTGAGGTCTTAGCCACTAACCAAACACCATGGCTAGTCTTAGGAATAACTTCCCTATTAGCCTTGGTTTTTATAGACCTAGAAATTGTTCCATAATCAAATGGAACATTATGATAAGTCTTCTTGGGCTTAGGTTTGTGACCCAAACCTTCCTTGCCCTTAGACCGTTCTTGTTTCCTAGGCCTTGACTTTTGTACATTAGACTCCTTAACCGAATTTGTTATTATTGCTAGGGTCTTCTCCAATTTTTCTAGCCTTGACCTCAAGGATCGATTCTCCACCTCCAATCTTCTCAATTTTGATTTATCATTTGATTTTCGGGGTTTGTGACCTGTCAGAGGTGGAGAAACCTCTCACAAGCTATTACAATAGTAATACTACAAGAAATACAAAGACACTAAGAAATACAAGTAAATAACGCTTTACGACTCTTAGCTTTGAACCCTTTCTTGTTGCTTGCTTTGGATGGCTCTTGAAGAACTGGAATGCAGCAAAAATTCCCCTTAAATATCTTCCTTAAAGTGTTGGCGAAATCCTTCCACTTGAGCTTCATTTATAACCTGCATCAAGCTAATTTCGCATGTATCAGTCGACTGCCAAAAGGCACCAGTCGACTGGTCCTGTAGCCGTTATCTCACAACGGCCAGATCCACATTGGTCAAGTTCCAATGGATCACACATCAGTTGACTGATGGCACCCATCAATCGACTGGTAACCCATCAGTCGAGTGCTGGCGAGCTCGACTAGCTTCTATGCTCGTGCACAGTGCGATTAGTCGACTGCTTCCCTTAAGCAGTCGACTGATGTCCTCAACAGTCGACTGCCCTCCCATGGCAATCGACTAATCAGCCAGACTATGTTCAGTCGAACACTGGTTGAACTCATACGACCTAGAGTAGTCGACTAGCACCTATGTCAGTCGACTGATGTCGGGTAAAACCTCAAACATCAAGCTGTTTGAGTATCCGACAACCAATCTTAGCCACTTGGCTAAGTCCACATCATCTATCATGGAGTTCCCTACCGAAGCTCTCTTCCCTCGGCCTACGTCCCTCGGATGCGCCAAGTGCATGGCTTTGCAAAGCCATCCTTCGTGTCTCATGCCCTCGAAGTATGCTTCCCTTGGGCCTCACTCCATTCGCTCCCCGTCTGGCGGTCCCTCGGATGCACCAAGCACACGAATTTGCAATGCCATCCTTCACCGACTCAAGGACCCCGAGCCTAGTCAACTTACCAAGTCCTCAAGACTTCCCAAATGCACCAAGCGCATGGCTTTGCAATGCATTTCTCACCAAGCACCAAGCGTACGGCTTCGCAATGCTTTGGACTTTTCCACACCAAGCTCCATGCTTGGATTTTCCATGCCAACCCCATGTTGGACTTTCCCACACCAAGCTCCATGCTTGGATTTTCCATGCCAACTCCATGTTGGACTTTCCCACACCAAGCTCCATGCTTGGATTTTCCATGCTAACTCCATGTTGGACTTTCCCATGACAATCCCATGTCATGAGTTTTGTCTATCATCAAAATACTATCAAAGTACTGCTAGAGTCAACCTGGGCCGATTGCACCAACAATCTCCCCCTTTTTGATGATTGACAAAACTACCATCTCAAGTCTACCAATTCTCCCATATTGGTAATTCTCACATCCCAAATGAGAATTCCAAACCTAATTGGTAACTTGGTAACTTCTCCCCCTTTTTGACATTACATCAAAAAAGTCCTCCCCAAGGGTATGAATGTCTCATATCCCAATGAGATCTTACAATCTCTCCCTTGGAGGAACACATGCCTATAATCTTTCTAGTGATCCCATATCACTTAAAGAGAGTCAACCCAATTTTCCTCCCATGAGGAAATACACATCCATCTTCCCATGATGGATAACTCCCCCTAGAGGCTTGCTCCCTCTTGACCATTGCACCAACAATGTCTTTGGAGAGTCCCTAAGCCAATAGGAACTTAAAACCATCAAAATTAAGGCAAAGTTCAACAATGAACTTCCATCCACCTTAAAATTGATACTCTCCCTAAACCCATCTCCTAATCTATGTCTAATGGATTTCCACCCTTTCTAATGCTCTCCCAAGCATGTCCTAGGGTTAGGAGTGGTTAGGGGACTAAAACACAACTGAACATGGGCCTAACCAACAAGGTTTACCCGAAATCAGCATGTGCCAGTCGACTCTGTCTGCTACCAGTCGACTAGGCTTGGCATCACGATCGATAATCAGATTTGCAGCTTGTTGAATTCAGAAATAATTTTCTGAAATTCGTAAGTAAATATACATAAGTTGATAAATCTTGAAATTTGGTATGTATATTACTTATCACAATCATTATGGGTGAAAAATATTAGAAAATTATTTTACCGACTAAATTAAGAGATTGATACAATTCCAAAAGTTAAGAAAAGCTTCAATATTGAGCCTTCTTTGTATCATCCCATTCAATGGTGATAGCTATTAAAAGATAAGCTTCACCAAGGTTTTTCAAAATGTTTTTAAAACCTTTAATTTCTTTTTCCTAAACATCTCACTTATATCTAGATTTGTAAAACACATACAAGTCAAGTTTCTAGTGAGATGTTGGTTTTTGTTCTTTTAATGGTTTCATGCATATTTCTAGGCAATATTATTTGATTCCCATCAAATCATGCCTTATCCTTAATTTCATTTTAGTTATATGCATGATGATGATTATGGCATAGATATGATATAGATAAAAGCATATGCCAAAGTCATGATGTCATGGCTTGTGAGAGACATCTAAGCATACATGACATCTAAAAATAATTCTAAACATGATCATGATATTTTTATAGATAAAAATGAAAATGATGTCATGACATGGCAAGGAAAACAAATCATGGCAAGTAAAATATACTAAGGTATAAAATACCTAAGTGCTAAATCCAAATTGTCATTTCTAGGGTTAAGTCCATTTTTGCCTTAATGTGTCAAAAACCCAAAATGGCACACCACTACCTCTAAGACCTAATTGTGCCAATTTAATCATTTTTCATCTTCTCAAACCATATTGGCACACCCTAATATTTCAACTCGCAATGGCTTGGTTAACTACCCATCCACTTAGGGTTGACACACCCTAACCCACCTAGTGTGAATCGATCACGCTCTTAGGAACCCAATACCTATTGGAGCTCCTTGGGTTAACAAGGTATTCTCTAGGGATAACTTCCCTAGATACCTTCCTAATGACCCTTTTAGGCTTTAAAGCCTTAGTCAAATGGGTCTTTCCTAGGTCAACTCTAGAGGTGACTCCTCCTTTGACCTTCCTAGTGGCTACATTTGATTTCTTTGAGGTCTTAGCCACTAAGCAAACACCATGGCTAATCTTAGGAATAACTTCTCTATTAGCCTTGGTTTTTATAGACCTAGAAATTGTTCCATAATCAAATGGAACATTATGATAAGTCTTCTTGGGCTTAGGTTTGTGACCCAAACCTTCCTTGCCCTTAGACCGTTCTTGTTTCCTAGGCCTTGATTTTTGTACATTAGACCCCTTATCTGAATTTGTTATTATTGCTAGGGTCTTCTCCAATTTTTCTAGCCTTGACCTCAAGGCTTGATTCTCCACCTCCAATCTTCCCAATTTTGATTTATCATTTGATTTTTGGGATTTTTTTTTCTTTTTAGGCATATGCCTAGATTTCTTGGGGTTAATGCCCAAGTTTTCTTCAATTCTCTTAATTGATTCCCTAGGCAAGATTGGTCTAGTATTATTGGTCCTAGGTTTGTCCTTAGAGAAACTAACATGCTTTGCACCTAAACACACATATTTATTCCTACTAGCATGCTTTTCATTAATGATTGCAAGAGAGCTAAAATAATTCTTAGCATGCTTTTTAACTTTAGGAATCAAAGGTGCATTATTTAAATATACCTTAGGGTTAGCTTTGGAAGCTCCCCCTACTTGAGATGCACCTTCTTGCCCTTTCTTCCTCCCCCTAGGGCATTGGCTTCGGTAGTGTCCCTTTTGATTGCATTTGAAGCACACAATGTGCTCTTTTCTTCTAGTTGTGGGGACTCCGGCATCCTTTGACTTTGAGTTGACTTTTGGTGCCAATGCCTTTTCCTTAGCCAATTTAGGGCATTTGCTCTTGTAATGCCCTTTCTCCCTACACTCAAAGCATATTATGTGATTTTTATTTAAAATAATAACACTTGAGTTACCTAGGGAGGTGGTGGAGGCCTCTTCACTTCTTCCAGAGGTAGAAGCTTCATTTTGATCTTGCTCCGGAATAGAAACCCTTTCCTCCCCCTCAATGCTAGAGGTGGAGGTCTCCACTAAATCATCAACATCTTCAAATGTTGTGGGTGCTTCTTTCTCGGCATTCTCCTCTACTTGTGCCAGTTGGGAGTTTTCTTGGAATTTTATTATATTATTCCATAGCTCCCTTGCATCCCTATAGTCACCCAATCTAGACCAAATATGATTAGGTAACAAATCACTAAATAATTTTATTACCTCGAGATTTGTCTTGAAGTCCTTAACTTGGTCTTGGGTCCACCTTGACTTCTCAATTGGCTTGTTGTATTTGTCCCTAGGCATCTCAAAACCATTTTCTACAATAATCATAAAATCAAAGTCGGTTTCGAGATATACCTCCATCCTTTTCTTCCACCAAGAAAAATCTCCATCGAATTTCGGAGGATGGATGTTGTAGCCGGCCATCTTGTAGTGCTTGTGTCGGCGGTTAGTCCTCGACAAGCGCCTTGGCTCTGATACCACTTGTAGGGTCGATCGGTGTGTATGTGTTGGCAGGCTAGAGGGGGGTGAATAGCCCTCAATCATCGTACGGTGGAATTTGCTCATTCTCGTTGCGTGCTCGTCTACAATTGTTGTTAGCGTAGCGGAATACTAATACACATATGAATACTAACAACAAATACAATCACACAAGAGACAACATGATATACGTGGTTCAGAACCGAATGGTTCCTACTCCACGGGCGAGCTCACCGAGCTCTAGTTATGCGCACGACACTAACTAAACTCCTTCTCGACTACACGTCGGAGGTGGAGAAACCTCTCACAAGCTATTACAACAGTAATACTACAAGAAATACAAAGACACTAAGAAATACAAGTAAATAACGCTTTACAACTCTTAGCTTTGAACCCTTTCTTGTTGCTTGCTTTGGATGGCTCTTGAAGGACTGGAATGCGGCAACAATTCCCCTCCAATAGCTTCCTTAAAGTCTTGGCGAAATCCTCCCACTTGAGCTCCATTTATAACCTACATCAAGCTGATTTTGAGCGCGTGATCATCGCCAAAAGGCACGGTCAGTCGTGTAGATTGTCTCACTGGCGGCGGATCCACATTGGTCAAGTTCCATTGGATCATCACATCGCGTGATGGCACCCATCGATCGGCCCATCTATCGATCGAGTCTTTGGCGAGCTCGCGATCTTAAGCTACCCATGCCATTGATCGTTATTTGCTTCCCTTAAGCGATCGGTGATCAAGTTGTTTGAGCATCCGACAACCAGTCTTAGCCACTTGGCTAAGTCCACATCATTCCTCATGGAGTTCCCTATCGAAGCTCTCTTCCCTCGGCCTACGTCCCTCGGATGCGCCAAGCGCATAACTTCGCAATGCCATCCTTCACATCTCATGCCCTCGAAGTATGCTTCCCTTGGGCCTCACTCCATTCGCTCCCTGTCCGGCGGTCCCTCGGATGCACCAAGCACACGACTTCACAATGCCATCCTTCACCGACTCAAGGACCCCGAGCCTAGTCAACTTACCAAGTCCTCAAGACTTCCCAAATGCACCAAGCGCACAACTTCGCAATGCATTTCTCACCAAGCACCAAGTGCACGGCTTCGCAATGCTTTGGACTTTTCCACACCAAGCTCCATGTTTGGATTTTCCATGCCAACCCCATGTTGGACTTTCCCACACCAAGCTCCATGCTTGGATTTTCCATGTCAACTCCATGTTGGACTTTCCCACACCAAGCTCCATGCTTGGATTTTCCATGCCAACTCCATGTTGGACTTTCCCATGACAATCCCATGTCATGAGTTTTGTCTATCATCAAAATACTATCAAAGTACTGCTCGAGTCAACATGGGCCGATTGCACCAACAAGAAGAAGAAGAGGAGAAGGAAGAAAGCTCATCCTCACAAGCAAGTGAGGATTCGGAAGTTGAAGAGGAGTCAACATCTGGGTCGATAGAAGAGGTGGAAGAGGTAGAAGAAGCTTCCACCTCTAGGATTGAGGGGGAGGAGATTAGGTCATCTTCAATGCCAGAGCAAATTCAAGAATTATCATCTACCTTCGGTCGAGAAGATGAAGAAGCTCAAAATTCTACCACCATTGAACTAGGTAACTCAAGCACCTTAATAAATAAAAATCATATTATGTATTTTGAGTGTAGGAATATGGGCACTATAAGAGCAAGTGCCCTAAGAAGGTTAAGAATGTTGTATCGATTTGAGCTCTAGAGGGGGGAGAAACTTTTCATTTTCGTTCGGTATAAAACACGAGTAAGAGTGAATGCAGTAGAAAATAAATATGGCACTTTTGTTTTTTACTTGGTTCACAGCCTTTGGCTACTAGTCCAAGGCCCTAGTGGTCCGAGACCATATACGGAGGGCAATGCACTAAATCAATCTCCTCGTTAGAGGTAGGAGACAACGGAATACAAGAAGCTCGGAAAAAAGACTAAGGTAGAGGGACACTCCCCCTCTCCTTATTATGATTAAAATCTTCAAAGTACAAAAAAAAATTGAATACAATAACAACTTGAGAGTTATCAACGACTAAAAAATTAGAAGAAGAAGCTAGGGTCGTCGGCGTTTCGGCAGCGCTTCGTCGATGTAGGATTGTCAGAGAGTCATGGCGTTGCGGGAGAACTTGGAAGCACTTTGAATGATGGAAAAGGGGTGGAGAACCCCTACTTTTATAGCCTTGTGAAACCCTAATCGTTGAGATGAGATTTCATGAGGTGATGCCACCTTGCCCTTGAGAAATGGAGATAAGATTTGACTATCCTCGAGGCTGATCCTTGACCATCAGTCGGCTGCTACCCTTTCCAGTCGATTGTTGGAGGTATCAGTCGACTGATGCAAGCCGTCAGTCGATTGATGGTAGGGTTTCTAGCTACAATGAAGTGTTAGCTCAAAAATGCAGTTAATATAAGTAAGTTCGATGGTCGTTTACCATCCGATCTCGACTTAGACCTTCCATGGGAGGTCTTGGTTGGTCGGATCATCGCTTAAGGATGCCCCCGTATGGAGGACATGACCTCACTTACACTCACTCACACGAGCTTACCTCAACTTTTACCTTTGAAGTTTCGCTTCTGGTCTTCACTTGAGTTCTTCGGCTCCCTCCGAAGTCCTCCCGGTGTTGTCCGACCACCACGGCTAACCTTCGGGTGTCACTGACCTTCAGCTAACTTAGCAATTCTGCACACTTGATTCAGCTCATGAGATAACAAAGTAAACTTAACTTTGTGTATTTGCTATAATCAAAACTCAAGTTCGACTCTAGTGCCTACTACACCAACAATCTTCCCTTTTTTGATCTGTAACGACCGAAAAAAAATCTTAAGAGTTTTATAGATAATGAGGCATGATAATAAAGGGGCCCTTATGTGGGTTAAAGAAAATAAAGATAATTATGCATGATGATAATAGGCTTACGTGGGATTTAAAGGAAATAAAAGAAAAGATAAAAGAAAAGAAAACCGGACAAGAAGGGGTGAGTCACAAAAAAAAAATCCAATAAAAATTTTATATGATTAGGGAGAAGTCATGAATTTAATTGAAGAAGGAATTAATTCTGTTAAAGAGAGAAATTTAAGGAAATTTATAAGGGAATAGGTTAAGCCTTGATGGTTATAAATTTAACCTCCCTAATACCCTAGAGGACACCTCTCTACTCTCTCTTGATCCCTCCACCGCCGAACCACACATCAAGGAGAATTCTCTCCTAGGGTTGTCTTCTCCGCCGAATCCAAGGAAAGGTGGGATTCAAGAGACCTTGGAGGGCACCATTGCTAGAGGCGAGATGTAAGGTTGCATCTCATTAGGTTTTACAAATATAAGTTAAAGCAATCGAAGTTAAGAATTCCCTCACCTGCAGTACATTGGTTTCTCTCGAATGGATTTCATGTTCCTAATGTTGTGCTATGCAATAAAGAGTTTTTCATGTTTTTCTTTTCCCTATATTGCATATGATTAACCTTAGTCGAGGTTCCATGGTTGATATTGCTTAAGACCCTAGGACGAGGTTTGTATAAATTTTGTTAAGCAGAACATGTACAGAGGCCAACACGCCGCTCTTTCACCCGACACAGGCGTGTCAGGGTGAGCAGCGTGGAGCACGCCTATGCCGCCCCGGCATAGGCGTGTCGGGGCCAAACAGCTCAAGTGCAAAGCGTGCTACCCGGGCGCAAAGCATGCCGCTCGGGCGCCAGGCGTTTCGCTCAACCGCTGGAGGTGCTGCTCGGCTAGCAGGCGTACCTCTCGGCTAGCGTAGCGCCCTTTATTACGACATTCTTGGTGTAAAGGACAACAAAATAAATAAATAAATAAATATATATATATATATATATATATATATATATATATATATATATATATATATATATTTCCGAACATGATTCCGAATGATTTTCCATGTTATGCTAAGTATATATATGGTATTGATATGATGCTAGTTAGACGATATATTTGCATGATTTCATACCTTATGTCCATGTTAACGGCAGATGTAGGACCATTGTATCATAATGTATATGTTAAGTTTTGCTCATTTTATTATGATGTACCTGTTTATGTTCATGAACGATAGGCACCCCTATGCTATGGTTACGTAAGGCTTATGAATATGAATTGGTTAAGAAATGTTTCCCTAAGAGTGGGGACAAGAACACTCTTTATGTTATGTCAAAGAACATGTATGCTATTTTACTTTACACATGGCTTGTATCCAAAGTTTCCCCTAGGTCGAAGTACGGGCCTAGTGGTAATGACACGGTCAACGTGCTGACGGTCGACGATCGATGACCACAAGGGTTCGCCAAATGGGCCGCCGAATGGACCGCCAAATGGGCTGGGCTGAGTCATGGATACAATGTCGGGCCCTAATGTTGAGATTATGTTTAAGTACTTATGAAAGTATATGTTTTCAAAGAGCATTCTGCATATAACTATTGCATGTCTATGTTATTACGAGATATTATGTTATTGTGATAAAAATACCATGGGGATACATGTCCTAGATGATCATGTCACAGATTTGCTTTACTCATGAATTTTTAATGCTAAGTCTATATGCCTCTTGATGATCATGTTAATAGTTACATCCATGCTATGACTATATGTTAGTTAAATGAACGTGTCACTATCTTATGTGTAATTTATGTCGTATGGCTTTTGTGAGTAGGAAAGGATCTTACTCAGCATATGTGCTGATAGTGTCGTTTTTACCATGTACATCAGAGCAAGGCAAGGAAAGGAATAAATGAAGGGAGCAGCAGGAGGCAAAGATGTGTGTGGCAGTGGCATGGTGGATAAGATTTAGTTTATGGTTTGGGGAGATTATGGATGTTTTACCGTTCAGTGTTAAGACTAAGATGATGTTTTTGTTTTGGTTGTCACTCCCGTTTATTATATAAATCTCAAATTTCTTTAGTACATGTTTAGTTAAGAAAATTGCTAAGACCGTTACATCATAATTAATCGTTTAGATGGACTAGGTTAATATAGTTAGCTTAAGAAGGGATTTTATTGTTTTAAATGCTTCCGCTGTATGTATATGCATGTATGTATGATCGCGTAGCGCCGCCCTTCGCTCCCCTCTGAGGTACGGGAAGGGCGGGCATTAGTATGAAGGTGGTATCAGAGCCCAGTTCTGCCTTTCCACTACACACACATCAAGCTCCAAATCCTGCCGCTCCAAGTAAGAAATTCTATGCCTACTCTTTTTCTTTCATGTAAGATAAGAAATGCTTTTAGCTTAAATATGCATGAATATATGTATGATAACCTTATGCTAGCCTTTAGTTTAAATATGCATAAATAAATATGAATGATAACCTTATGCAAGCCTTATTATAATATATGAAGATAAGCATGGCTAGAAGACGTAGTCATAGAGTTGATGAGACAAGTAATATATGGAAGACGTAGTAATAGAGTCGATGAGATGAATATATGCATGATAATCTTATGCTAGCCTTATTATAATGAAGATAAGCATGGTTGGAAGACGTAGTAATAGAGTCGATGAGACAGTAATATACGGAAGACGTAGTAATAGAGTCGATGAGACAGTAATATATGGAAGACGTAGTAATAGAGTCGATGAGACAGTATTTTGCTCTCTATAGGGAGCTCCAGTACTGTTGGTAAAGAAGAAAGATGGGTCTATGCAAATGTGCATAGACATAGACTAGCCTAAATAATGTGACGATCAAGAACAGGTACCCTTTACCACGGATTGACGACTTGTTCGACCAGTTAAAGGGTGCCACCGTCTTCTCTAAGATTGACCTAAGGTCTGGCTATCATCAAGTGAAAGTGAAACCAGATGATATACCGAAGACAGCTTTTCGAACAAGATACGAACATTATGAGTTCGTAGTCATGCCTTTCGGAGTGACGAATGCTCTTGCTATGTTCATGGACCTGATGAATCGGGTATTCTCGACGTTTCTTGACAAGTTCATGATCGTCTTCATTGACGATATCCTCGTCTATTCGAGAAATCAAGAAGAGCATGCCGAACACCTGAAGATGGTATTACAGATTCTTCGAGAAAAGCAACTATATGCCAAGTTCTCCAAATGTGAATTCTGGCTCGATCAAGTATCTTTTCTGGGTCATATTATATCCAAAGATGGAGTTATGGTAGACCCAAGAAAGATTGAATCTATGAGTAACTAGAGCAAGACAAAGAATGCTAGCGAAGTGAGGAGTTTTCTTAGATTAGCGGGCTATTATCGGAAATTCGTAGAAGACTTCTCCAGAATAGAGAACAAGAAGTATGTATGGACAGAGGAATGTGAGAAGAGTTTCTTGGAGTGAAAAGGAGACTTACAAGTGCTCCAATCCTTACTCTCCCAGAAGCGACAAGAGCTTCGACATGTACATGATGCCTACGGATTGGGACTCGGAGCTATACTTATGCAGAGGGGTAAAGTTATTGCCTATGCCTCTAAGCAACTTCAGGAACATGAAAAGAACTATCCCACTCACGATTTAGAGCTAGCAGCTGTGGTCTTCGCTCTCAAGGTATGGAGGCACTATCTGTATGGAGCATAGTGCAAGATTTATACGGATGATTAGAGTCTACGGTATTTCTTCACTCAGAAGGACCTCAATATGAGACAACGTAGATGGCTGGAACTCATGAAGGACTATGACTGCGAGATCCTTTACCATCCTGGGAAAGCGAACAAAGTGACTGATGCACTCAGCAGGAAGTCTAGTGCCACCTTGATGTCTCTATCGGGATTGTCTCGACCGCTGGAGATGAAAATCATGAGCTATGGAATCGAGGTTATTTCCGGACAGCTTTCGACCATGGCAATAGTACCATCACTATTCGATGACATATTGGCAAAACAAAGTAGTGATCCAAACCTCCAGAGGATCAAGCAGGAGATCCTAGAAGGAAAAATTGAGGATTTTTGTGTCGCTGATAGCGGAATATTATACCTTAGGGATCATCTATGTATCCCTAATGATCCAGAACTACGCAAGAAGATATTGGAGGAGGCTCATGGGACCCGCTATTCTATGCATCCGGGATCCACCAAAATGTATCAAGATTTGAAAGAGAAATTCTGGTGGTCCAGTATGAAGAGGGATGTAGCACAAAGACGCAAGACTGTTTGACACACAAGAAGTTAAAGTAGAACATCGGAGGCTTGGAGGAGTTCTCAATTCCAGAGTGGAAATGGGAAGACATCTCTATGGACTTTATTTCAAGTCTTCCCAGGACTATGAACAGATATGACGCAATATGGGTTATCGTTGACAGATTGGCGAAGTCAGCCCATTTCCTAGCAATCAAGATGACCTATTCGATTGAGCAACTGGCTCAATTATATGCTAAGGAAATCATCAGACTGCATGGTATTCCCAAGACCATCATTTCAGATAGGGATGGTCGCTTCACATCACAGTTTTGGGAATGCGTTCATAAGGCTCTTGGCATGAAGCTGTATTTCAGTACCGCCTTTCATCCTCAGATAGACGGACAAACAGAAAGGGTGAACCAAGTACTGGAAGACATGTTACGAGCTTGTGCCCTGGACTTCAAAGGGAGCTGGTGCCGATATTTATGTCTAGCGGAATTCGCTTACAACAATAGCTATCAGGCTACCATCGGAATGGCACCTTATGAAGCTTTATATGGGAGGAGATGTAGGTCTCCAATCTGTTGGTACGAAGGTGGTGAGAAGAAAGAGATGGGACTTCGGATGGAATTCATCGAGGACACCACCCGAGCGATACAGAATATCTGCCAAAGAATAGAGACTGCTCAGACTCGGCAGAAAAACTATGCGGATCAGCGACGTAGACCTTTGGAATTCAATGTCGGAGATTTGGTATTTCTCCGGGTAGCACCTATGAAAGGAATAATGAGATTCGGGAAGAAAGGGAAGCTAAGTCCGCGATACGTAGGACCATATCCGATCCTGAAAAGAGTTGGCAAGGTAGCTTATGAGCTCGAGCTACCTCAGGAGATGTCGGCTATTCACAACGTGTTCCATGTGTCGATGCTCAAGAAGTGCATTTCCAGTAGAGACCAGATGGTTGAGCCACAGACAGTGCAAATTCAGGAGGACTGAGTTCTTAAAGTCGACCGATCCAGTCGACCGGGAAGTCAAAAGACTAAGAAATAAAGAAGTCCCCTTAGTAAAGGTTTTGTGGCAAAGTCAACAATATGAAGAAGCCACCTGGGAACACGAGGATGATATGAAACGAAGATACCCAGAACTATTCTAAGTTCGAGGACGAACTTTTTATAAGGTATGGGGGATTGTAACGACCGAAAAAAAATCTTAGGAGTTTTATAGATAATGAGGCATGATAATAAAGGGGCCCTTATGTGGGTTAAAGAAAATAAAAATAATTATGCATGATGATAATAGGCTTACATGAGATTTAAAGGAAATAAAAGAAAAGATAAAAGAAAAGAAAACCGGACAAGAAGGGGTGAGTCACAAAAAAAAACCAATAAAAATTTTATATGATTAGGGAGAAGTCACGAATTTAATCAAGAAGGAATTAATTTCATTAAAGAGAGAAATTTAAGGAAATTTATAAGGGAATAGGTTAAGCCTTGATGGTTATAAATTTAACCTCCATAATACCCTAGAGGACACCTCTCTACTCTCTCTTGATCCCTCCACCGCCGAACCACACATCAAGGAGAATTCTCTCCTAGGGTTGTCTTCTCACCAATCCAAGGAAAGGTGGGATTCAAGAGACCTTGGAGGGCAGCTGCTAGGGCAGGACAGAAGGTTTCATCTCATTAGGTTTTACAAATATAAGTTAAAGCAATCTAAGGTAAGAATTCCCTCACCTGCAGTACATGGGTTTCTCTCGAATGGATTTCATGTTCCTAATGTTGTGCTATGCAATAAAGAGTTTTTCATGTTCTTCTTTTCCCTGTATTGCATATGATTAACTTTACTCAAGGTTCCATGGTTGATATTGCTTAAGACCCTAGGACGAGGTTCGTATAAATTTTGTTAAGCAAAACACGTACAGAGGCCAACACTCCGCTCTTTCACCCGACACACAGCGTGGGTGAGCGCTGGGACACGCCTATGCCGCCACAGCAGTATGTCGGGCCAAACAACTCGGCGCATAAGCGTGTTTCGCGCAGCATGCCTCTCGGGCGCCAGCGTGTCGCTCGATCACCGGAGGTGAGAGTCTTGAAGGACAAGAAAATAAATATATATATATATATTTCCGAACATGATTCCGAATGATTTTCCATGTTATGCTAGGTATATATATGGTATTGATATGATGCTAGTTAGACGATATATTTGCATGATTTCATACCTTATGTCCATGTTAACGGCTGATGTAGAACCATTGTATCATAATGTATATGTTAAGTTTTGCTCATTTTATCATGATGTACCTGTTTATGTTCATGAACGATAGGCACCCCTATGCTATGGTTACGTAAGGCTTATGAATATGAATTGGTTAAGAAATGTTTCCCTAAGAGTGGGGACAAGAACACTCTTTATGTTATGTCAGAGAACATGTATGCTATTTTACTTTACGCATGGCTTGTATCCAAAGTTACCCCTAGGTCAATCGGGCCTAGTGGTAATGACACGGCCGACGTCGGCGATTTGACGGTCGACGACCACAAGGGGTCGCCAAATGGGTCGCCGAATGGACCGCCAAATGGGCTGGACCGAGTCATGGATACAATGTCGGGCCCTAATGTTGAGATTATGTTTAAGTACTTATGAAAGTATATGTTTTCAAAGAGCATTCTGCATATAACTATTCCATGTCTATGTTATTATGAGATATTATGTTATTGTGATAAAAATGCCATGAGGATACATGTCCTAGATGATCATGTCACGGATTTGCTTTACTCATGAATTTTGAATGCTAAGTCTATATGCCTCTTGATGATCATCTTAATAGTTACATCCATGCTATGACTATATGTTAGTTAAATGAACGTGTCACTATCTTATGTGTAATTTATGTCGTATGGATTTTGTGAGTAGGAAAGGATCTTACTCAACATATGTGCTGATAGTGTCGTTTTTCCCTTGTACTGCAGAGCAAGGCAAGGAATGGAATAATTGAAGGGAGCAGCAGGAGGCAAAGATGTGTGTGGCAGTGGCATGGTGGATAAGATTTAGTTTATGGGTTGGGGAGATTATGCATGTTTTACCGTTCAGTGTTAAGACTTAGATGATGTTTTTGTTTTAGTTGTCACTCCCGTTTATTATATAAATCTCGAATTTCTTTAGTACATGTTTAGTTAAGAAAATTGCTAAGACCGTTACATCATAATTAATCTGTTAGATGGACTAGGTTAATATAGTTAGCTTAAGAAGGGATTTTATTGTTTTAAATGCTTTCGTTGTATGTATATGCATGTATGTATGATCGTGTAGCACCGCCCTTCACTCCCCTCTGAGGTATGGGAAGGGCGGGCGTTACATGATCTATGGCAAACCAACACAAAGTTAAGTAAGTGCATTAAGTAAATGATAACCATAAAACATGAATATGAAGGAATGAGTATACTTAGATTAGTAAGTTAAGTAGGAGTATGAAAAACATTTTTCATGTGCTCCCCCTTGAGGAATCCTCCCCCTTGACCGAGGGTGAGTACTTGAAAAAGGATCTTAATCCTCCCCCTTGATGCGTGCTACATAAATTAAGTAATCGAAATTACTTAATATTGGCCTTAGTGTTTAAGTTAAGATATCAAAACTTGGTTTCTTAACCTTGGCCTTTCTCCCCCTTCTAAAAATGTTAAGTAAACATTTATGAAAAATTGATCCCTTAACTTTGGCCTTTCTCCCCCTTTTGCCATAAATCGAAAAAGAACGAGGGCTTTTGGAAAAACATAAGTCGGAAAATAAGTATTAAGTCCAAGCATGATCCAAATAAATTTTGAAAATAGTAGGTTAAACATAAGCTCATCTATTTGAATGTTCAACTCTATTTGACTCGGTTGATATAAAATGATCAACAAGCCCTGATTAGAGTTGGTTAATTTATGAAATTATACTCTGTGATTCATGTCGATGCACTAAGTCTATATTTGAAGCCAGGAGTAAGGTCCTAACATCTCACGTCCATCTACGTGACTAAGTACACAAACACATTAGTCCTATGTGTTATGAGATGTATTGGCTCCTTAAATCTATAAGTACATGATATCTAGGGTAAGCCCTAAGCTAGTTCCATTAACATGAAAAGAAAAGTGAATAATAGAGTATATATAAAAATATATGTTGTCAATCCTACTCTATTACGCACATGCCCAATTTTCATCTTAGTAGACTAAATTCGGCTTCGAGTAAGGATTTGGTAAATAGGTCCGCTAGATTCGACTTTAATTCCACAAATTCGAGTTGTATGGTTCCGTTAGCTACATGTTCTCGAATAAAGTGGTGTTTGATCTCTATATGTTTGGTCCTAGAGTGGCATATGGGATTTTTGGTTAAGTTGATTGAGCTAATATTGTCTATGTGAGTTTTAATATTGTTGAAGTTTAAGTTAAAGTCTTGGAGAGTGTGCTTCATCCAAAGAAGCTAAGCCACACACTCACCCATCGCGACGTATTCAGCTTCAGTGGTAAATAAGGTAACACAGTGTTGCTTTCTACTGTACCAACTCACTAGACTTGAGCCGAGAAGTTGACAACAACCACTCATACTCTTTCTATTGAGTTTACTATCGGCATAATCCGAGTTGGAGTAGCCGATGAGTTCGAACTCGGTAGATCTAGGGTATCAAATACCTAGTCTTAGCGTTCCCTTTAGATACCTAAGGATACACTTAACTAATGTTAGGTGAGACTCCTTAGCACATGTTTGGAACCTAGCGTACATACTTACTGCGAATAGTATGTCAGGTCGACTTACAGTTAAGTAAAGGAGACTACCTATTGTGCTCCTATAGTACTTTAGGTCAATAGGTTTTCCGTCTACATCTCCTATATTAACATTTGTTGCCATGGGTGTATTAATGATTTTAGCATTTTGCATTCCGAATCAGTTAATTAATTCCTTAGCATATTTTTGTTGATGTAAATAGATTCCTTCTTTAGTTTGTTTAATTTGTAATCCTAGAAAGAAATTTAATTCTCCTACTAAGTTCATTTCAAATTCACTTTCCATGAGTGAAATGAACTCGTTTAGTAGGATCGAATTAGTAGTTCCAAATATTATGTCATCTACGTAGATTTGGGCTATAAAAATTTCTTTGCCTACGGATTTTACGAAAAGGGTCGGGTCGACTAAGCCTTGACTAAACCCTTTGGACTTAAGGTATACAGAAATCCTTTCATACCAAGCTCTAGGAGCTTATTTTAGTCCATATAAAGCTTTCTTGAGTTTAAACACATGGTCGAGTTTATCTAAGCTTTCGAATCCTGGGGGTTGACTAATGTACACTTCTTCCTTAGTAAGTCCATTCAAAAATGCTGACTTGACATCCATTTGAAACAATTTAAATCCTTGATGTGCACCGTATGCCAACAACATTCGGATGGATTCTAGTCTTTCGCGACCAATCTCGCTTTGTTTCTAACTACTTCACCTTTGTCATCAAGTTTGTTTCGGAAGACCCACCTTGTTCCAATAATTGATTTATCTTTAGGTGGTGGTACTAATTCCCAAACTTCATTCCTAGTAAATTGAGCTAGCTCTTCTTGCATTGCAATAATCCAATCGGGATTAAGAAGAGCTTGTTCAATGGTTTTGGATTTAATTTTCAAAATTAAGAAGATTTGACTCAGATTTCTATATGATGATCTAGTTCAAACCCCTAGGCTCGGATCACCTATTACTTGGTCTATAGGATGATTCGATTGAATCCTAGAATGACTTGGGTTAGGTTCACCTATCACTTGATCGATAGGAGGACTTGATTGAATCCTAGGACTGCTCGGATTAGGATTAATAGTAGACTCGATTTCAAGATCGAGTCGAGTCGATCTAATCGATTCGCTAGTTGGCTTTACTAAGGGTTTTGTGGGTTCATTTCCGAATACTACATTGATGGTTTCCTCAATTCTAAGGGTGTCATTGTTATATACCCTATAGGCTCTACTTGTAGTTGAGTATCATAGGAAGATATCGGTGGAGGTTTTGGATGTGAATTTCCTAGGTAGTCCTTAGTGTTTAGGATATGTACCTTACATCCAAATACTCTAAAGTATTTAATGTTAAGTACTTTGTCATGGTAGATTTCTATGAGGTCTTAAGGTGCCTCTTTACCATAAGAATTCTATTTTAGACATAACAAGACATACTAATGGCTTCTACCCAAAACCTATCGGGTAGGTTATATTCGTTCAACATGGTCCTAGCGGCTTCTTGTAGGGTTCTATTTTTCATTTCGACTAGGCCATTTTGTTGTGGGGTTCTAGGATATGATAATTCATGGTGGTATCCGCTTAGGTTACGTAAATCTGTGAACCCGTGATTTCTAATTCACCACCATGGTCGCTTCTAAGTCTTTTAATTTTAAGGTTTTTTTGGTTTTCGATTAATTTAAAAAAGTTGATGAGTTAATCTAAGGTATCACTTTTGTGTTTAAGAAACCTAACCCAGGTAAACCTAGAATAGTCGTCAATTATGACTAGGCAAAATTGACTCCCATTAAGTGACTTGGCTCCATGAGAATCGAATAGATCCAAATGAATGAGCTCAAGCACACTTTTGGTTTGTTCTTGGTTACTTAGTTGATGTTGTGTCCTAGGTTGTTTACCTTGTTAACAAGCATTACAAATTTTATTGTCTAAGTTGTTAAGGTTGGGCAAACCTCTGACTAAGTCACTCTGACTCATCTTGTGAACGAGTCTTGGGTGTGAGTGACCAAGTCGTCGGTGCCACAACAAAAATTTCTTTTGCTGTGTCATAAGACACTTGGATGAGGAGTTAGGTAGATTAATAATGTAGACATTGTTATTCCTAGTTCCTTTAAGTATTATTTTAGAGATTTCATTTGTTTTAATTAAGCATTCATTTTCTAAGAATATGACCTTATAGTTGTTATTACACAATTGACTTACACTAAGTAAATTATATTGAAAATCTTCAACCAATAAAACATTGTGAATTGTGAAATTAGAATTTAGCTCAATATCACCTGAGCCGATAATTTTGAGTTTGTCGTTGTTTCAGAAAGTTACTGACCCTTGTCGTTTGAATCTAAGCTTCGAAAATTTAAGTTGGTTTCTGATCATATGTCGGGAGCAACCATTGTCCAACATCCATTGATCCTACACACAAGGTAGTTGGATCAGATATTGGAATTTTAAGGGTTGGTTGAAGATTATTAGTCCTAGTTCATCTCACTCATTTCTACATGATCAAATATGTTATCCTTATATGTTATTGTGAGATGACTTCAATTTTACTTGATTAATTTTAATGAATCGAAACTAGTCAACCTTGCATTAGATTTGGTTTTAACCCTAAGCTCATCAAGTCACCTTTTCAAGAAATTGGCTTCCAGGTCGTGGCGAGGCACAAAGGTCTTCTTTGATCAAAACAATGACCACTTCCTTAGACAAAGCCAAGTTCGAGAAAATTATAACTTGATTCACTTAAAATCATTTCCTGGTCTAACTAGTTAAGGATACGGCGAGGTAGCTTCAGCTAGTTCCACTTAGTCGAGTGCACCGAGCTAGATACGCCTTATCTAAGTTGGACACACAAAACTTCGCTTTCCTAGCGTACTATCTGTTGGTGCAATCGGCCCAGGTCACGATTGACCAAACTCGAGTTTAACTCGAGTGATGTTTTGATGTTCGACAAAAACATATGACAATGTGATTATCATGGTAAAGTCCAAGTCATGGGTACTTGGCATGGAAAGTCCAAGTGGGACACTTGGCACTGGAAAAGTCCAAGTCTTGAGTACTTGGCATGTAAAGTCCAAGCATGGGTCTTGGCAAGGGAAAGTCCAACATGGGTAGGCAAGGAAAGTCCAAGCATGGGTCTTGGCAAAGGAAAGTCCAAGCATGGGTCTTGGCATAGAAAGTCCAACATGGGTTGGCAAGGGAAAGTCTAAGCTTGAGTCTTGGCATTTGAGAAGTCCAAGAAGAATATTGGCGGCATAAAGTCTAAGCGGGAGTCTTGGTGGCATAAGTCTAATGGTTGGCGACGTAAAATCCAAGCGGGAGTCTTGGCAGCGTAAGTCCAATGTGCCTTGGCGGTGTAGACTAGGTTAGCATGACAATAGTTGATGCAAGCACTTGAATGCTAGCGTATGGATGAACAAGTCATGGATGACTTGGAGGGATCCGATAGGCGTGACACTGATGGAGGTGGCTAGAAGGCTTAGGTCTAGGCTAAGGGTGGTCTAGTAGGTATGGGGGCACCATACTTGGGTTAAAACCTCATGTTTGAGGTGTATCAGTCGACTGGGACTATGGTCAGTTGACTGATGGGAGTCAACTAACTAGGGTGGGAAGATGGCCTAGCGATCACAACATTGGGTAGTCGATCGATGGCTCGAGCGATCAATCGATCCGGCTTGAGCACGTAGCCTTCGATCAGTAGTGATCAACCCGAGCACTCGATCGATTGAGCCATCATCGGATCAATGGGCATGATCAATCGACTGATGTCATATCCGTTGGAACTTATCCGACATGGATCATTTTGTTATGAGACAATGACTATAGGAGCAATCGACTGATGGTCCCGATCAATTGACTGCTAGGCAGAATCCAGGCCAAGGAGAAGCTTTAAAGGGAGCTCGAGGAGAAGGTTTTTGTTGGGATCGAGGCTCGCTAGAGGGGGGATGAATAGCAAGTTGAAAAATCTAGCTCAACTTCTACTACAAAATAGAGGATTACGCAGCGGAAATAGAAAACAAAGCACAAAGCACAAACACAACCAATACACAGGTATTTATATGGTTCGGAATTCAGTAGTTCCTACTCTACGGGCAGCTCAAAAGGAAAGTCTACTATGAATGGATCAGAATGTTTCCGAAGGTGAAAAACTTCACCTTTTACAAGCTTACAATGCAATGAAGATAATCAAGAATAGTAAGCTAAGAAGTTAAACCAAGTTACAGATTATTGTTCGGCTTCTTGTGTTGAGGATGAAGTTGTAGCACTTGCAAGAAGATGATTGGTAGCAGTTGTGAGCACTTGTTGGAGAGGAGGCAAGGTGAGAGCAAGGTTTTTTCTTCTCCTCCTTCAGAATGAATCACAGGAAGCTTGTCAAACCCAAAATGAAAACTGGAGCTCCAGAACTGCTTCTCTTGTTATTCAGCAAGCCTTTTATCTTCCTCCATTGAAACCCTAAAAATCACACCCGACCAAAACTAGACCACCTGAGCTTGTCCCCGTAACCACCTCCAACCTCTGGTGGTTTGCCAGGAAAGGAACCTGCTCCTCCAATCAAAAATTGTCCCATCTGAATCTTTACTCGAAACGGAAGCATCCCATTGCCGACTCTGTAGTCGAGCCCACAGTTGAGTCTGACTCGCATCTGTGCTCGAAAAACACACATCGATTGAGCCCGCAACTGGGCTCGGCTCACGTGACCGAATCTATAGCTACCAGTTGATCCGCTTACCAAATTGACTCAACTGGTATAGGGTTTAGAGTTTGGCGATCAGAGTATACAATTGAGCCCGCAGTTGAGCTGGGCTTGATTCTGTGCTGTTCCACGTAGTGAGCAGTCGAGCTAGTAGTTGAGCCAGCTTGATTCTGTGCTATACCAAATGATAATCAGTCGAGCTGGTAGTCGAGCCATCTCGATTCTGTGCCTTTGTGCAAGAGTGCCAGTCGAGCTGACCCCCATGGTGGCTCGACTGATGCGGTAAATATTTGAAGCACATGAGTATCTTCTTTAGTAAGCTGCCACTCCTAGAGTTTCAAGCACCCTAGTAAGAGACCAAGCATGTTACAGTGACTTCTCCAACTAATGAATGCCATAATTACCTTAGACAAAGACTGAGTGTGATACGACACCCTCCTTGCCTAACGAGTACTCCATGTACCCTAGGCAAAGAACGAGCACGTTACGGTGCCCTCTTTGTCTAACGAGTACTCTCAGTACCCTAGCCAAAGAATGAGCACGTTACGGTGCCCTCTCTGTTTAACGAGTATTGGGCTCATATACCCTAGTAAGAGAACAAGCACGTTACTGTGCCCTCTCTTACTAATGAGTACACTAGCTAGAGACTGAGCACTCCCTTGTGCCCTCTCTAATTCCAATGGAGAATGAGTACGTTACTATGCCCTCTCCATCACCAAGCTTTCGTACCTCCGGCCAGCTTGTACTCTTCCTAATGGAGAACGAGCACGTTACTATGCCCTCTCCATCACCAAGCTTCCGGACCTTCGGCCAGCTTGTACTCTTCCTCTACCAAGGTTCCCCTTTGGATTTCCATCCATACCAAGGCTACCCTTGGATTTCTCATCCATACCAAGGCTTACCCTTGGATTTCTCCCAAGGTCTAATGTCACTCTAAACATCTAACTTAGTGACCTTAGGTTTGTATCAGTCGAGGTAATGCCTTGACTACACTCTAGCTCAAACTAGATTTCTATTTCCTTGACTTAAACCTTGTTGTTAAACATTGAAACATTAGATGGGATTGATTGCACTAACTATTTTCGCCACCTATTCTTAGATGTGTTTGGGGCAATTTGTTACTACAAATCAGGGTCTCTAAGTGCAATTCAAGCAACCAAAGATCAAGCAATCAAAAGAGCATTTGTAAAGTATTTTTCCTTTACTTGTAGTGTATTTCATATTTGTATTTGCTTGTATCTATTTGTTTACTATTGTAAACACTTGTACAAGGTTTCTCTGCCTCCAGCGTGTTGTAGAGAAGGAGTTCTATTAGTGTAGTTGTCATCAATCGAGTTTGTAGAGCTCAATCCAATGAGTAGGAATCAATCGGTTTCGAACCACGTTATCTTATTGTGTTTGTGTGCTTGTATTTTGGTATTGCTTTATTTCTATTATTTTTGTCACTAATCAAATTGTAGCAAGCACGTGATTGCGATCATAATCCATTGACAAGCGACAATGTCGCTTATTCACCCCCTCTAGCGGTCACGACAGTCCCTACAATTGGTATCAGAGCTTCAAGCTCTTCTACGGACTAACACCCAGGAGCAAAGATGCTAGAGGGAAGATGGATTTTAAAGAAAGACTAGGATGGGATGTCAACACACCTATCCCGTACAATTTCTATGGACAAGAAGGGTTCGAGCAATGGAAGGCACGAATGGAGAACTTCTTCATGATGGACTTCGAAGATTGGATGATCCTAGTGAGGGTTTTGAATTTCCAAGAGGTCCAAAAGGTGGATACCTCAAGAAGAAGAGATGGACCAAAGAGAAAGTCCAAGCCTTCAAGAGAAATGATAAGGTAATGCAATTGATATTAAATTCATTACCTAACGATATTGTGTCTAGGTTAGGTGAATATCTAGATGCCAAGGAGCTATGGGAAAAAGTAGCTAAGCTCCATGAAGATCCATCACCGGCTCAAGAAGAGGAGGAGCTCGAAGAAGAAGAAAACACTTCCTCACAAGCAAGTGAGGATTTGGAAATTGATAGAGAATCAACATCCATTCTAATCGAAAGAGGAAGAAGTGGAAGAGGTCTCCACCTCTAGGATTGAGGAGGAGGAGACACCATCTTCAATACCGGAGTCAACTCAAGAGGAACCTTCTACCTCCGGTCGAGAAGATGAATAAGCCCAAACATCCACTGATGACCTAGGTAACTCAAACATTGTAGTCAAAATTAAAAATCATATAATATATTTTGAGTTTAGGGAGCAAGGACACTATGAGAGTAAGTGTCCTAAAAGGGTCAAGAAGGCTCCACCGGTGCCAAAGATCAAGGAGACCGAGCCTCAACCATCAAGAGTAAGGAACTCGTAGTATACTTCAAGTGCCATCAAAAGGGGTACTATAGAAGTCAATGCCCTAGGAAGAAGGAAATTAAAAATAAGGAAGGAGCATCACATGTAGGGGGAGCTAAGGCTAACCCTAAGGTATATTTTAATAATGCACCTTCAACTTATGTTAAAAAGCATGCTAGGAATTATGTTAATAATCTTGCTATTTCTCATGAACAAAAGCATGCTAGTAAAAATAGGTTTTATTGTTTAGGTGCTAAGAGTGTCAACCTTAGGAATAAGGAAAAATTTGGGACTAATGTTCCTAAAAATATTTTACCTAAGGTAAGCATTAGGAAGATTGAAGACCACCTAGGTTTTAACCCTAAATGGACTAGGCATATGCCTAGGAAAAACAATGTCCAAATAATAGATGAAGAATCAAAAATTGGACAATTAGAACTAGAAAACCAAGCCTTGAGGTCAAGGTTTGAGAAATTAAAAAAGACCCTTGCAAAAATGCAAAATCAAATTCAAGGGTCAAAGGATCAAAAATCTAGGTCTAAGAGACAAAACCTAGGTTTTAGGAGACAAGAGTCCACCAAGGGCAAGAAAGGTTTGAGTCACAAACCTAAGCCTAAGGAGACCTACCACAATGTTCCATTTGATTATGGAACTCAAACTAGGTCTAGAAAAACCAAGGTTACTAGGGAAGTCATCCCTAAGGGTAACCAAGGTGTGTGCCTAGTGGCTAGGGTTTCAAGGAAACCTAGGGAGGCCACTAAGAAGGTTACAAGGGGAGTCACCCCTAGAGTTAACCTAGGCAAGACCAAGTGACCAAGGCTTCTAAGCCTTGGAGGGTCATTAGGAGGGTATCTAGGGAAGTTATCCCTAGTGAATACCTAGTAAACCCAAGGATGTCACGCCCCGAGAGTATGTCGTGTCGAAAAGCAAATGGACGACATCTCCCCTGTACGTGGCAACATATCGGGTTAATACAAGGCCCGTAGGCCCACAACAACAATATATATATGGACAATACCAAACAATATATCCACAACAACACAAAAGGTGCACACCATGACTCTAACATACTACACAAAAATAACATACAAACCAACAGCCAAATACAACACTGATTATACATGGCCATAATACAAAACAACAGCGGAAGCAAATACGTGGAAAACCCCAAATTGTTCGGTGTGAGATGGGATCAGCTGGCGGAGCTCCGAACGTCCAACGAATCTTCTACCTGTAATCTGGGCGACAGGAAACCCAGGGTCTAGGGGTGGTGAGTATAAACTCAGGGGTAATATATAGAAAGTGCATGAACATATAGGGTAAAGAAATCTACAAGTATACATGTGAAGATCTACAGGTATACAGCATGAGTCCAATAGACATACAGTTCTATCCAAATCTAATAACAAGTAACCACAATATAGTCATACTTAATGTATATATACTAAACTGATTAACTGAACATGAAGTAATGTACTAACGTACCTGACGGTCTGTAACACCATATGCTAGATCATCCTGAACAGATTTACAATAACATAACTCATATAATGTACCAAGTCAATCCCATACCTGACCAATACTCTAACATATGAAGCGATATGATCACCTGTAATAACAACCCGGTCCGTACCACACAATGACATGATACTAATCAAATTCATATAACAGTCTGAATCAACACATGTATCATGCTCAACACATAGCAGTATATAAAAATGCAGATGACATGTATCATGATGAAACAACCATATGCAGCAATCATAGCTCAATCAAATGCAACATCTCACAGGCATATGTAAAACATATATCAAATACATGCATACATATATAGCAGCAATGCATATGCATGGTCACGCATGCGCACCCAACTCGCTACCACGACCCCAGTGTGGCCTAGGTGGCACGACATGACAACTATCCCGACTCTAGCCACCACCACTCTCGAGTGACCGAGTTGGGTAGTATGAAACAGTAGCTAGCCGTCATAGAGTTATATGCTACTCACACGGGGGTCCCTGCTGCTAGCCGCTCCGTCCTTACCCATGAGTAGATGAGCACTACACCCAGGACAACTACACATCACACGACCACCGTCTATAGTGGGTGAGTGCGCTAACTACCACTCCGCACAGTGGCTAAGTGCGCATCTCCAACTACCACCATCCATAGTGGTCGAGAACGGCACGCACAACAATGCTCTGCCCTCAACCCTACAACCACTACCCCAAGTGGCCGGGGAGGCAGGATGGTGACGACCCATCTCAACCACAAGGAGACCCTACCATACAAAGATGCATGCAATGTAATGATGCATAGCTCCATACGTGTATCCTCGCCACACTCCCTATCTCACGGGGAGTCCTGGTCAACCAAAAGTCAACTATACAAGGACTACAATCCACAAGACTCTCTCTATCGCACAAAGAGTCATACACCTCTGACAAACAACCACGCTAAAACCTCTAGTAAATAGCGAGATACTATCGACCATCCATATAACCATACACAGGCACACAATTTATAATGGATATACCATCACGCTAGGACCTCTTGTCCATGGTCACATACTGACAACCACATACTTATCTATGCACAGACAACTAGATCCACAATAGATGCACCGCTAATACGGGTATGATATGACAATCGACTCCATAATCCAATCCATCACCTAACCCTAGTGATGTAACACAGTAATCCAATCTGAGGTCACAAGGATAACCCTAACCACTAGTACTTACTGAACATCCATCAGCTAATACATAATAGGGTTTATAGTTCCTATCCGAGCTAGATAATCAATGAAGTACTAGAGTATATATCTCAAAGGTCAAGGCAGTACAAGCATATGATTAAATAAGAGTGGATTTAAGGTAAACATGTATAAACATATATCCAAATTCATGCACTAGAATTTGATCAAAACTACCGGACCAGGTAGATATTACCCACCTGATACGAAGCTCGACTAATCCTCACGGCCGCGGACCCGCTTCGTATCCCAAATCTGTACAATAATAACAATCATGGTTAAGTACACGTCTCCGATAATTATACGAACAAAATAATAATTCTTTCTATATTCGCATCCCTCTCCGAATACGTGTTAACTCCAACTATCCCAATCCGATACACTACATAGATCAATTGAAATATATGGATCTAAACACTACTCACAACCTTCCAAGCTGACCTAAATCTCCAAATCACTGCCTCCAATCAATTCACACTTACCTTCTTCACTGCCATGGTAACTTCATCATCTGCAGCTCTCTAATCATCTACAAACACCAAACGGATTACAGCTCAACACTATAACAAATCGATCTCCTACACAAATCAACCAAAGGGAAACAGATATTATACCATAAACTCCACCGTTCAATCCCTACACCCAAACAACCCATCGGCGTAGGTCAAACAAAATCCTCACACCCGACACCAAACAGAACATCTCCGGCAGCACCCCCTGTTCACCGAAGCAGTCCCAAACTCCAACCTCACTGGATCTGGATCAATGACAGTACATTCCCCCCCCCAGTTCCTCAATCACCAATCACTCCGATCAGAACAACACACGAATCAGGCTTACTCTAGACCTCACAAATCCGCTCCGATGGAAATCCCGGCTCGAGGTCTCTCACCCGACAGTTCGGACCGAGTCCCTCCCCACGGTGGATCTCCACCAAAGTACCAACATCACCGCAGGATAACAATAATCCAAGTCAAAAATCATCGCCGAGATAATGGAGAAGAAGAGAAAACAAAGAAAACTTGTAGGAGTGGCGACCGGATCGGGTCATCATCGAGAACCCTAAGCCACGGCTTCTCCTCTTGAAATCACCAACTCGCGCGGTGCGGTGTCGAGACGAGAGACAACAAAGGTCGACCGGAGCTCATCTCGACACGATATAAAATGACGACGAAAGGACAAGGTCGATTGTCGGAGGAGATCGGCCACGCGCGCAAGCGAGGAAGAATCGCGCGATCGGGATTTGGGGAGAAGAAATTGTGTCTGGGAAAGGAATTAACGGAATCTGCGTCTGGTTCGACCTTATAACCCCACCGCTTGTGGTTAAGCTAGCCTAGGTCAAGTCCGAATTAGCCTAAGTTGACCCAACCACCTGTTCAAGCTCAAATCTTCATCGTATGGTCTCCTTTTGAATCCAGAAAAATTTCTATGAATTCCCGAGTTAATTCTCAATTAACAAAGGCTATTATTTTATTTTATTTAATAATTTTTTTTTCCGTATCTTACATTCTCCCCCACTAATAAAAATTTGGTCCCCAAATTTCCGACTCATGTATGAATATGAGATGTCACAACAACCATCTCAAATATCTGGAGAAAGTCACACCTCAAGTGACTAAGTGTTGGTGCAGGGGTACTAGATAATCGAACCTGTATTTTGATTATGGCAAAGACACAAAGTTAAGTTTACATCGTTATCTCACGAGCTATCAAGTGTGCAGAAAAGTATTAATGTTGGAGATGAAGGCTAGCGACACCCGGAGGAAGCCGTGGTGGTCGGGCGACACTCGAGTGACTTCGGAGGGAGCCGAAGGAATCAAGTGGAAGGCCGGAAGCGAGAGCTAATATCGAGGTAAGCTCGTGTGAGTGAGAGATTGTAAGGTTGTGTCCTCTTTACGAGGACGACCATAGGCGGCGATCCGATTAAGACTTCCCGTGGAAGGTCTAGGTCGAGATCGGACGGTCAGAAACCGTCGCATTTATCATTTTCCGAGCTAACCTCTTATTGCGCAGGAAGTGGCGGGCGATCATCTGGACACATAGCGATCGATCGATGCCCATCACGACCGATGGGAGTCATCGACCGGTGATGGCGACGACTCAGCTTTTGCGCTAGGTCAAAACGGATAACGTTTGACGCGGCCACTTCGAGATAAAATTTGGAAAAATCCATGATCTGTTCCAAAGAAATAGGAGACAATTTCAGAGGCCAAAGTCTATAAAAGGAGGGGAGGATTCCACTCCAAATCACATCAATTATTCATCAAGTGCTCCTACAACGCCAACGCTTCAACACCGTCATAACGCCGACGCGACGACAACCTCAGATCTTCTTCGTCGGTAGCAGCATCTAGTAATACTTTTTATTATTGTATTCGTTGTTTTTTTTTAACGAGGTGAGGTAGGCTTGTTGCCTCATCCTCGTACTTCCGAATTTTGTGATCGTTGTCTCCTACCTCCAACGAGGAGGAGACGTTATAGTGCTTTGCCCTCCGTACGCGGTCAAGGACCGATAGGGCCTTGGAGTAGCAACCACTGGGTTGTGAACCAAGTAAAATAAACGTGTCATTTTATTTTCTGCTGTGTTTACTCGTTTACTTTGCGTATCGAACGAACGAAAATGAAAGTTTTACGATCGCTATTCACCCCCCCTCTAGCGACGCTTCTCGATCCAACAATTGGTATCAGAGCGGGGGCGCTAAGATTTGGTGAAACCACCGATCTAGCACGTTTTGGTTTTTTGTTCGTATTTTTTCGTATCTTTCTCTGGTTTTTATTCCTCCCGCACTACTAATCCAAGACGAAGTCTTGGTACGTTTCTTTTGGTTGTGTGCTTGCAAGTTTTCTCTCTTGGAGTAGCCGACGGTAAAACGGCCATAACTTTTCGCACAAGTGGACTCACATAACGATCTACGTACCAAATTGAAGCTCTCAGAAAGATCTACATTTCTTATGAGGGTTTACCCTCGTAACAAGCTGTTTCCAGCCCCAAAATCCAATGTTCAGTAGCCTTTCGGGGACACCGAAGGTCGTAAGTTTCTAATTTGTTTTAGTTTCTTATTCTTCTTATTTATTTCTGTTTATTTCCTATTATTTCCCTTTTACTAATCCAAGACCAAGTCTTGGAATTCTCTTTAGTTTTATTTGTATTTTTGCAAGAGACTTAATGGCTCACATTGAGGGTATAGCACCACCCGACTCTCCATTCTTTAACTTGGAGATGATTTCCGTTATTGGAAAGGTCGGATGGAGTGTTTCTTGAAAACACAAGTCGAGACTTGGATAATAATCCAAACCGGCTTTGCTCTACCCACCAATGATCAAGGAGAGGCCTTGGATTTCAACAAGTGGACAAATGCAATCAAGAGGCAAATCGAAGCCGATGCAAGAGCAACCCAAATATTGCAATGCGGCTTGTCCAAGGAGGAACTCAACCGCATCGGACCATTCATTAGCGCCAAAGACCTCTAGAATAAATTGATTGACTTACACGAAGGGACGGCCGATGCTAAGGTATGTAAAAGAGATTTACTTTTAAATAAACTGTATAATCTAAAGATGCAGGATCATGAGACCGCCACCCAACTACATGCGCGGATCCAAGATATCGTCAACGGTCTTCATTCGATCGGGCAAGCCATAGAGAACCGGGACCTTATAAGGTACTCTTTAAATGCTTTCCCTAGGACTACCTTGTAGGCATCCATGGTCGATGTCTACAAGGTCTCTAAGGACCTTTCGAAGCTTAGGTTAGACGAATTATTTTCTGAGTTTGAACTTCATGAGCAAACTAACGTGGTCCGGGCCGAGAGAGGTATTGCTCTACTTGCAGGACAAAGAAGGAAATTGAAGAATGAGAACCAAAAGAAAAAGGTAGCAAGAAAAGCCTTCCATGCAACTTGGGACAACAGAGAAGACATAGCTTACATGGCAAGAACGGAGGAGTCCGAGTCGAATCCGGCCGAGTCCAACTACAACTCCGACTGACTCGACTCAAGATTATTTCGAGAGAATCGAGAGAAAACTCAAAGCCGAACCAAAAGGGAAAGTCAAGGTTAATCGCTCTTTAATTAGTACGCTTTACAATACAATTAAAATGCTTAATAGGAAATTAACTAAGTCCGAGTCTAGGGTTGAGTCATTACTTGAGGAGGTTGAAACCCTCAAGCAAGAGGCTACTCTAACCCCTTCAACTAGTCAAGTTCAAGAGGGAAACTCAACTCAAATTGAAAAACTTGAGGAGGAGAATTCTCTCTTAAAAGACCAAGTTCAAGAGGTTGAGGCTAGGTTGGAAAGGTTCACGTTGGGATCTAAGAACCTTAATCGACTACTTGGAACCCAAAGAGCAGTGTACAACAAAGCCATACTCGGATTTAGGTCAACGACTACGAATAGGTCATATATGTCTATCGTAAATGGTAGTCATCAAAGAGTCCAAGCATGGGTCCCTAAGAACCTTTTGATCTCAACTCTAGGATCCAACACGTACTGGGTTCCCAAGGACCAAATCCACTATGTGGATAGACCGAACCGATTCAACGGTCTAGGGGGAGCCAGTACAAAACATGTTTGTGCTTTGACTTAGAAATTGCATGCTTTAACTTAAAAAGTTTGTGCTTTAAAACTTTTGAACTCACTTAGAATACGTACATAACCAACTAAAATCCTACGAAAAGATTGAGCCTCGGGGAGCCTCTTTTCAAAAATAACCAGTTAGACTAGGAAATAATCTTAGGTGAGTCAAGTCATCATTTTCTTGAAAATGACTTTGTCTAAGGAAGTGGTCGATGATCCGATAAAAGAAGGCCCCTGTGCCTCGCCACGACCTGGAAGCCATGATCTTGAAAAGGTAAACTTGACAAGCCTAGGGTCAAATCCAAATCTAACATAAAATTACTTGAACCTAAATACACTTAATCAACTTAATTGAAAGTCATCTCACAAAAACACATAAGTATGACATGCTTGATCATATAGACACAGGTGAGATGTTAAGGATAATTGAAATATAGTTAAAACAACCTCTTCAAAATACTACTTATTTTTTCAACTATTGTACTTAACAAACCTTAGGCCAAGGTTTAGCGCCCCCTACATCTCTTATACTTCATATATTTGACTAAGGGGAGAGCAAACTAACCCTAAAGGGTTATATTACAAACCTTTAGATTATTGGTCTTTGAGGACACACCTCAGACCAATCTATCTAATTATGCTAGACGCATGCTTGGACTCATAGTTGATTTATTTTGATGCATGCATATACCATATTGTCTTTCAACCCCTATTTTTATAACAAACCCCAAGCGTTTATTTTGATTTATGGCAAAGGGGAGAAGAGCGAAAGTTAAGGGAGTAACACAAAATTTATTTAATTTTGAACTAAAGTATCTCTTTCAAAACTCACCAAGGGTTAAGAGGAGTTTTGGTTAAGGGAGTTTTGAAAATGACATTCATCATTTACTATACTTGGTTTATGCTTTAATTTCCCTTAACTTTGTGTTGGTTTGCCATAGATCAAAAAGGGGGAGATTGTTGGTGCAGGGGCACTAGATAATCGAACCTGTGTTTTGATTATGGCAAAGACACAAAGTTAAGTTTACATCGTTATCTCACGAGCTATCGAGTGTGCAGAAAAGTATTAAAGCTGGAGCTAAAGGCTAAGCGACACCGGAGAAGCCGTGGTGGTCGGCGACACTCGAGTGACTTGGAGGGAGAAGGAATCAAGTGAAGGCCCGGAGCGAGCTACTATCGAGGTAAGCTCGTGAGTGAGAGATTGTAAGGTTGTGTCCTCTTTACGAGGGCGACCATGCGGCGATCCGATTAAGACTTCGCGTGGAAGGTCTGTCGAATCGGACGGTCAAAAACCGTCGCATTTATCATTTTCCGAGCTAACCTCTTATTGCAGGAAGTGGCCAGTGGCGATCATTGCTGGACACATAGCGATCGTGATGCCCATCGATCGGGATGGGAGTCATCGATCGGCGCTATGTGTCCAGCGATCGCCCGGCCACTTCCGCAATAAGAGGTTAGCTCGGAAAATGATAAATGCGACGGTTTCGACCGTCCGATCTCGACCTAGACCTTCCACGGAAGTCTTAATCGATCGCCGCTGGTCGCCCTCGTAAAGAGGACACAACCTACAATCTCTCACTCACACGAGCTTACCTCGATAGTAGCTCGCTCGCCTTCCACTTGATTCCTCCTCCGGTCACTCGAGTGTCGCCGACCACCACCCTCGGTGTCGCTAGCGTTAGCTCCAGCTTTAATACTTTTCTGCACACTTGATAGCTCGTGAGATAATGATGTAAACTTAACTTTGTGTCTTTGCCATAATCAAAACACAGGTTCGATTATCTAGTGCCCCTGCACCAACAATCTCCCCCTTTTTGATCTATGGCAAACCAACACAAAGTTAAGGGAAATTAAAGCATAAACCAAGTATAGTAAATGATGAATGTCATTTTCAAAAACTCCCCCTTAACCAAAACTCCCTCTTAACCCTTGGTGAGTTTTGAAAGAGATACTTTAGTTCAAAATTAAATAAATTTTGTGTTAGGTCAAAACGGATAACGTTTGACGCGGCCACTTCGCGATAAAATTTGGAAAAATCCATGATCCGTTCCAAAGAAATAGGAGACAATTTCAGAGGCCAAAGTCTATAAAAGGAGGGGAGGATTCCACTCCAAATCACATCAATTATTCATCAAGTGCTCCTACAACGCCAACGCTTCAACACCGTCATAACGCCGACGCGACGACAACCTCAGATCTTCTTCGTCGGCAGCAGCATCTAGTAATACTTTTTATTATTGTATTCGTTGTTTTTTTTTTAACGAGGTGAGGTAGGCTTGTTGCCTCATCCTCGTACTTCCGGATTTTGTGATCGTTGTCTCCTACCTCCAACGAGGAGGAGACGTTATAGTGCTTTGCCCTCGTGCAGCGGTCAAGGACCGATAGGGCCTTGGAGTAGCAACCACGGGTTGTGAACCAAGTAAAATAAGCGTGTCATTTTATTTTCCATTTGTGTTTACTCGTTTACTTTGCGTGTCGAGCGAATGAAAGCGAAAGTTTACGATCGCTATTCACCCCCTCTAGCGGCCTTCTCGATCCAACACTAAGTAAGTCGAGCTCGAGTATTACATTCTAGCTCTTATATACACTCTCAACCGACCTATTAAAAGATAAGTAATTGTACCAAAGTGGATCTCTATACCCGTAACCGATGGGAAACTTTGCCAGAATCGTAAGATGAATCATGAATCACTATCAGAAATGATACTCAAGGATACTCCATGGATATAATTCCATCAAGCGATCCAACGAAATTCATCTTACGGCTCGGAAGAAAATGAGCAGACCTAGCTAATCGATCCTCGATTACCCAAATCACCTCAAGTCCTTTCCGATTCCTAGATAATCTCCCAACACGGTCTAACGCACTAGGCTTCCACTTCATCACGGTACGTAACCCTATCGATCACAATATTCCACCTTTGCTAGTGGGCATACCAACATCAAACTACGGAATCATCCATGTCCCACATATCGTTCCACCAATCGGAACGTCTCAATACTCACTATTTTCGGATACACTCCGAATAAATCATCACTCTCGAATGAAGAGTCTTCTGAACAACTCTTCCTAAATCGAAATACAATTCTGGAAACCACTATCCTTCCTAGAGACGGAGATTTATTCTCGCAAGAGAAATTAATCTAATGTCCAAAATTCACTCTGTCACCCAAAACTGAAAGTAACTGGAAGGCTATAATGACTAATCTCGCTAGTTTCTCAACTAGCATACGCATAATATACGTCTCATTCAACTGCATCGGGATTGCTCCAATCCCTGAAATGATGCATCTGCGTACAATACCCTTCCATCCATATCAGACAGATTAACTAACACTGACCCAAAAGTCAGTCACCTTTTAGGCCTTGAAACCTAGCTTCCCAACCAGGCCAAGTGATTTCCATCAC